>WNGS01068907.1:0-10384 GCA_020271785.1 Procambarus virginalis | reverse complement strand
ATAATAGCCCTCACAGAAACAAAATGACGAAAACGATAACAAATGCAGTGTTCCCACAGGACTATTATGTTATGAGGAAAGAGAGGGAGGAAGAGGTGGTGGTGGTTAGCTGACTGGTAAGAAAAGGCTGGATATTGAGGAGATGGTTATTCAGGGCTGTGAAGGTTTCAGTGACTACATGCAGGTACCATAACAAATGGAGGGAAAAAATTATAGTCGTAGTCATATATAATCACCACCAAATGACAGAAGACCTAGACAGGAATATGATAGAAACAACATGGCCACCATTAACATAATAGAAAGAGCAGCTTCTGTTGCTAGCAGGAATGGATCTGGACTACTAATTATGGGGACTTCAACATGGAAGATATTGGAGAACAGAGACCCGCATGGAGGACCAGAAACATGGAGAGCTAAGCTGCTGGACGTGGCAACAAGAAACTTTCTAAGCCAGCACATCAAGTAACCAACAAGAATGAGAGGAGAGATGAAACCAGCAATGCTTGATTTAATATTTACCCTAAATGAGTGGGATATAAGGGAAGTTAAGATGGAAGCACCTTGGAATGAGCGACCACAGTGTATTGAACTTTGAGTACCTGGTAGAGCTAGGAATTATCTCCCCAAAAAAAGAACTAGGAATCAAAAGGCTGGCATACCGCAAAGGGAATTATGAGCAGATGAGAAGATTCCTAAGTGAAATACCTTGGGACACAGACCTCAGAGATAAGTCAGTACAGGGTATGATGGACTATGTTACCCAAAAGTGTCAGGAGGCAGTAAACGAGTTCATCCCGGCCCAAAGGGAAAAATCCGAGAAGCAACAGAAGAATCCATGGTATAATAGGGCATGTATGGAAGCGAAGAAACTGAACAAAGGGCGTGGAGGAACTTCCGGAATAACAAAACACCAGAAAGCAGAGAGAGATTCCAGAGAACCAGGAATGAGTACGTCAGGGTGAGAAGAGAAGCAGAGAAAGTTTTGAAAATGGATATAGCAACAAAGCCAAGACCGAACCAAAGCTACTCCACAGTCACATCAGAAGGAAAAAACAGTGAAAGAACAGGTATTGAACTTAGAACAGGCGAGGACAGGTATACAGAGAATGACAAAGAGGTGTGTGAAGAGCTCAACAAGAGGTCCAGGTGGTCTTCACAATAGAACAAGGTGAGGTCACTGTGCTAGGAGAAAGGGAGGTAAACCAGGCGGCCTTGGAAGAGTTCGAAATTACGAGAGAGGAGGTCAAGAGACACCTGCTGGATCTGGATGTTAGAAAGGCTGTTGGCCAGACGGGATCTCACCTTGGATACTGAAAGAGTGTGCAGAGGCACTTGCTTGCCACTCTCCATAGTGTGGAGACGGGAGACCTATCAGAAATATGGAAGACGGCGAATGTGGTCCCAATATACAAAAAGGGCGACAGGCAAGAGGCACTGAACTACAGGCCAGTGTCCTTGACTTGTATACCATGCAAGGTGATGGAGAAGATCGTGAGAAAAAACCTGGTAACACATCTGGAGAGAAGGGACTTCGTGACAAATCGCCAACATGGGTTCAGGGAGGGTAAATCTTGCCTTACAGGCTTGATAGAATTCTACGATCAGGTGACAAAGTTTAAGCAAGAAAGAGAGGGCTGGGCGGACTGCATTTTCTTGGATTGTCGGAAAGCCTTTGACACAGTACCGCACAAGAGGCTGGTACATAAGTAAGTCACTGGAGACGGGAGACCTATCAGAAATATGGAAGACGGCGAATGTGGTCCAATATACAAAAAGGGCGACAGGCAAGAGGCACTGAACTACAGGCCAGTGTCCTTGACTTGTATACCATGCAAGGTGATGGAGAAGATCGTGAGAAAAAACCTGGTAACACATCTGGAGAGAAGGGACTTCGTGACAAATCGCCAACATGGGTTCAGGGAGGGTAAATCTTGCCTTACAGGCTTGATAGAATTCTACGATCAGGTGACAAAGTTTAAGCAAGAAAGAGAGGGCTGGGCGGACTGCATTTTCTTGGATTGTCGGAAAGCCTTTGACACAGTACCGCATAAGAGGCTGGTACATAAGCTGGAGAGACAGGCAGGTGTAGCTGGTAAGGTGCTCCAGTGGATAAGGGAGTACCTAAGCAATAGGAAGCAGAGAGTTACGGTGAGGGGTGAGACCTCCGATTGGCGTGAAGTCACCAGTGGAGTCCCACAGGACTCTGTACTCGGTCCTATCTTGTTTCTGATATATGTAAATGATCTCCCGGAGGGTATCGATTCATTTCTCTCAATGTTTGCGGACGATGCCAAAATTATGAGAAGGATTAAAACAGAAGAGGACTGTTTGAGGCTTCAAGAAGACCTAGACAAGCTGAAGGAATGGTCGAACAAATGGTTGTTAGAGTTTAACCCAACCAAATGTAATGTAATGAAGATAGGTGTAGGGAGCAGGAGGCCAGATACAAGGTATCATCTGGGAGAGGAAATTCTTCAGGATTCAGAGAAAGAAAAAGACTTGGGGGTTGATATCACGCCAGACCTGTCTCCTGCAGCACATATCAAGAGGATAACATCAGCGGCATATGCCAGGCTGGCCAACATACGAACGGCATTCAGAAACTGTGTAAAGAATCATTCAGAACTTTGTATACCACATATGTCAGGCCAATCCTGGAGTATGCAGCCCCAGCATGGAGTCCATATCTAGTCAAGGATAAGACTAAACTGGAAAAGGTTCAAAGGTTTGCCACCAGACTAGTGCCCGAGCTGAGAGGTATGAGCTACGAGGAGAGACTACGGGAATTAAACCTCACTTCGCTGGAAGACAGAAGAGTTAGGGGGGACATGATCACCACATTTAAGATTCTGAAGGGAATTGATAGGGTAGATAAAGACAGGCTATTTAACACAAAGAACACACGCACAAGGGGACACAGGTGGAAACTGAGTGCCCAAATGAGCCACAGAGATATTAGAAAGAACTTTTTTAGTGTCAGAGTGGTTGACAAATGGAATGCATTAGGCAGTGATATGGTGGAGGCTGACTCCATACACAGTTTCAAGTGTAGATATGGTAGAGCCCAATAGGCTCAGGAACCTGTACACCTGTTGATTGACGGTTGAGAGGCGGGACCAAAGAGCCAGAGCTCAACCCCTGCAAGCACTACTAGGTGAGCACAACTAGGTGAGTACACACACACACACACACACACACAAAAAAAAAAAAAAAAAAAAAAAAAAAACATGAAGAAGCACGGAGCACGCTCTCCTGCTCCAAAATGAGAAACAGGAGGGAGTGGAAGAAGTACAGAGGAAAATGGACAGAGGACAACAGGAATAGATGCAACAGAGTTATGCAACAGCTCGCTGTTGCTTCGCTGCAACAGCGAACACATAAATATAAGAAGAGTATCGGAAATAAATTCTGAGAACAACATTGCAATCAAAGCAGAAAAGCTACCTAAATTACTTCATAGGTCGGTCGGGGGAGCCGGTCGGCCGAGCAGACAGCACACTGGACTTGTGATCCTGTGGTCCTGGGTTCGATCTCAGGCGCCGGCGAGAAACAATGGGCAGAGTTTCTTTCACCCTATGCCCTGTTACCTAGCAGTAAAATAGGTACCTGGGTGTTAGTCAGCTGTCACGGGCTGCTTCCTGGGGGTGGAGGCCTGGTCGAGGACCAGGCCGCGGGGGACACTAAAGCCCCGAAATCATCTCAAGATAACCTCAAGATTGGCATATAAGAATTAAAATGTCGGTGAACGACCAAGTAACAAGACTAAGGAAAACAGAAGGGACATATACAGAAAGCGACAAGGAAATCTGCGAGGTGCTGACTGCCAGTTTCCACGGAGTGTTCACAACCGAGCCTGAGTAGCTCCCATTGTTAGAAGAGGTGATGACAAAAGATGAGAGACTAAGAGATATAGAAGTGACAGCAGAAGAAGTAATGAAACAGCTAACAACACTGGATGGAACTGAAGCAGTTGGACCAGACAAAGTATCACCGTGGATACTAAAAGAAGCAGCGCAGGCCCTCAGCGTGCCTCTAGCAAAGATCTTTAATAACGAGTCACTTACGAATGGAGAGTTGCCCAGTTTTGGAAGAAGGCAAATGTAGTACGATAGGGAAGAGGCACTTAACTGCAGACCAGTATCACTGACATAATTAGATTTATTAGTTTTAGAATTAGAATTAGAGAAAATTTGGTACTTAAACACCAACATGGGTTCAGGGAAGGGAAATCATGCCTAACAAACCTTTTGAAATTCTATGACAAAGTAACAAGATTAAGGCAAGACAGAAGAAAGATGGGCAAAGTTGAGACGAGTTGTGACAGATGAGGACTGTAGGATCCTCCAAAAGTACTTGAATAAGTTGCACAGATGGTTTGGATAAATGGCTACTGGAGTCCAACACGAGCAAGTGTAAAGTTATGGAAATGGGATTAGGTGACAAGTGATTAAAGGGACAGTACACAATGAAGGGAAACAACCTTTGTTACGACCCTAGGTTCCTCAGTTGGAAACCAGAGGTCAAATTGAGCTCTTAAATAATTTACCTTACATTATTTGGTGCGCTTGTCGTTGTTCATTCCTATCTTCCTTGCCAGACGTAAGACGAATCTTGTTTCTCACAGAGCATTCAGACTCTTGAGCTTGTGGATTAAGTATAACCATGTAGCAATTATTAACTATTCTTAGAACTATTAAGGTAACCAGTTTTACGTCAATGAAGATTTGTAATGTTTACAAATGGCACGATCAGCTGTTGTCTCCCCGGCAACAGCTGGGGAGAGCTCATGCTGGAGGCTGCTGCTTCCTTCTCTGTTCAGACTGTGAGGTGTAAACACCTACCTGTGGGGGCTCTGCCTCGATTCTTCTCCTTCTCCCTTTTCCTTACCTTAAGTCCCTGTAACTACTAAGATAAGTACTTTTGTGTATAACCGTGCCTACTCTGGAACTGTAAGACTTGTGTAGATATTGTGTAGTATCAACCAGTGTTTTGGGTACCCCAACACTTGCCACGTGTTGTGTTAGGGTACACCACGTGGGCTCACTACCCTAAGCTGCCTCAAGCTTCAAGTTCTTCACTAGTAGACTTTACCCTAGCTTGTCCAATTGTAAAACCTTGTATCCTGCCTAAGTGGACCAAGGCTTTTAAGGTAAGATAGTGTGGTAAAGTAATTGTTATTGTTATTTAATGTATATGGGGGGGAGTTGTTAAGGGGTTAATAAATAAGTAAGTTAGTTTTAATGGAGCATCCATTCTTCCTGTGTAGGAGATCAATGATCTACCTCTAGGCTGACATTTTCTGGAAGCCACTATAGTTAATACTGTTTTATACTTTTATTGGGGGCCGGGCCTATATGATCTCCATTACTTGTGATACATCTTTATGCTAACTGCTGAGCCTACTCCATAATACTAGATCCCCCATAGCAGAACACCTAATTTATACCAACCTTCCTGTGACGAGACCTGGGAGTGGACGAACTCCCAGAGTGAACTCCTGAGGCAATATAAATAGGATAATAACAGCAGCAATAAATAGGATAATGACAGAAGCTAGCGAAAGTTAGAACTTAATTCAGAAATCTAAGTAAGGAGGCATTTAGAGCGCTTTACATGGCCTATGTGAGATTAGTCTTAGAGTATGCCGCCTCATCTTGGACGTATAAAATACTTAGGGGACTGACAGAGTGGAAATAGACGAAATGTTCACACTGAATACCTACAGATCAAGGGGACATGGGTGGAAACTCAGATGAGTCATAGAGATGTCAGAAAGTTTTCATTTAGTGTGTAAGAGTGTAAGTGTAAGAGAAGTAAGAAAATAGAATGAACTAATAGAGCAGGTTGTGGAAGCAAACTCTATTCATAATTTTAAAAGTAAATATGACAGGTAAATTGGACAGGAGTAACTACTTTAAACAACCGGTGGCCTGAAGGCGGGATCCAAGAGCCAATGTTCGATACTGCAGGGTAAAAAGTGAGTACAAACACACAGAAGATCCAAGACAGATACACCTGCACACTCAGGAGATACACTTACTGACACCCAGGAGATACACTTACTGACACCCAGGAGATACACTTACTGACACTCAGGAGAGAGCTCAAACGTCACATTAGCTGACCAGCCTTTGTAGACATTTGAGGAGGATTGAAAGTACAGGATCATCTGGTTGCTTGAGGAGTTGAAGACGTTGCCGGCAACAATCTCTCTCCCACAGAACCTGAACAAAAAGTACCTGTCAATACCTAATAAGACCACCATGTTTTATATCACTGTTATGACCCTGGCCCCAGTGTTGCACATGGGAACCAGGCTCGTACAGCATTTGTTTATTTAGAGAATGTGAGCGACCTTAGATATATTTTATTGTGGTAGGCCCCTGAATGGGAAGAGATGTTGTGATAATTAAATTGTTTAAGTTATAGCGTTAGTTATATAGGCTGGGTTTAATTTTTGTTATATATCTAATGTCAGTTATAGACATGTTGGTTCTTACAGGAAAATGGCGGACGATTGAGTCCCTGCCAGATGTAAGAGCATTTGGGGCTCCGAGATATATTAGACATATTGTGGTGATTTTTTTGTAGATTTGTAAAGCTAGGATGTTACAGTTATATTAGGAATTGAATGTTGGCAATTAAATATAGTAGTAGAGGTTAAGTAAGTGGTTTCCTGGAGGATCTGTTGGACCAAACCAGTACCAAGGTCGGGGAGAAGGCTGCCAGAGCTCCTTCATCACCCCCTGGGAGCGGTGGTGGCCGGTGACGCTTGTGGGCCTCTATTTGTCCTCTCACACGCTCCCAAGTTTAACAATCAATATTCCCCAAATAAAATTCTGTTCCAGTTTCTAAGGTTACACGTCACACCAGAAGATTCATAGTTCACTAAGTTAAGTAACTTGACATAGTTTATATTGGCGTAATCTACGTTTCCATTGAGTAATTTCTTCTTCAAGTATGACTAACTTATCTGCTACTTAAATTTCTATAGTTCCCAAATTTTTACTTTTACTGTGCTGTTGACTTTAGTCACATAATGTATATAGCCGGCCACCATCCACTAGCAACTCCACCAGTCATCAACAGCTGGCCACTTTCCTCTAGCAACTCCACCAGTCATCAACAGCTGGCCACCCTCCACTAGCAACCCCAAAAGTCATCAACAGCTGGTCACTTTCCACTAGCAACTCCACCAGTCATCAACAGCTGGCCACTTTCCTCTAGCAACTCCTCCAGTCATCAACAGCTGGCCACTTTCCACTAGCAACTCCACCAGTCATCAACAGCTGGCCACTTTCCTCTAGCAACTCCACCAGTCATCAACAGCTGGCCACCATCCACCAATAACGGCACCAGTCATCAACAGCTGGCCACCCTCACCATAACGGCACCAGTCATTAACAGCTGGCCATCCTCCACCAATAACGGCACCAGTCATTAACAGCTGGCCACCCTCCACCAATAATGGCACCAGTCATCAACAGCTAGCCACCCTCCACCAATAATGGCACCAGTCATCAACAGCTAGCCACCCTCCACCAATAATGGCACCAGTCATCAACAGCTGGCCACCATCCACCAATAACGGCACCAGTCATCAACAGCTGGCCACCCTCCACCAATAATGGCACCAGTCATCAACAGCTGGCCACCCTCCACCAATAACGGCACCAGTCATCAACAGCTGGCCACCCTCCACCAATAATGGCACCAGTCATCAACAGCTGGCCACCCTCCACCAATAATGGCACCAGTCATCAACAGCTGGCCACCCTCCACCAATAACGGCACCAGTCATTAACAGCTGGCCACCATCCACTAGCAACTCCACCAGTCATCAACAGCTGGCCACCATCCACTAGCAACTCCACCAGTCATCAACAGCTGGCCACTTTCCACTAGCAACTCCACCAGTCATCAACAGCTGGCCACCATCCCCTAGCAACCCCAAAAGTCATCACCCGGTACCCACACATCACCGGAGAAGAGGCTGGAGGTCCTGATCTCGAGGCTCTCGGCGTAGCAGCACCTGGCGCCGTCACAGTCGGGGGTCCGGCCGGAGATGCGAAAGAAGGAGAAGCTGACACTCGGGGTGTAACACTCTGGAGCCTCAATCCACTTGACGCATTTGACACCTGAGAGCACACGCAGGTGGTCAGACACATTATGGTTGATGGTGACACATATGCTGATTGGTATTGATTAAATTGAACAGTTAAAAAGCGTTCACTTCTAGTTTTTGTTGATGTGAAGTAACAATCGCTGTCATCCCATTTCTTGAGCATCCTTGGCACTCAAGTGACTGAGCAGCCGCCCTTTTAGGGCCACCACCTCCCTAAGAACCACCACCTCTCTCCTAAGGGCCACCTCCTTCCAAAAGGCCTCCACCCTCCTTAGGGCCAGTACCATCAAGGATCTTCACCATCATCAAACATCAGTCCACTTATGGATGTCAACCAACAAACTAACACTTAACATAGAAAAGACCTACTACATCTTATTTGGAAGCAAATCTACAAATGCAATTCAGCTTCAGATAGACAATTAAACATTAGCAATAAAAATGATGGAAAGTTTCTTGGCCTATTCCTAGACAAGAGACTCAACTTCAGCACCCACATACAGCACATAACTAAGAAAGTCTCTAAAACAGTTGGTATACTCTCCAAAATCAGATATTATGTACCTAACTCTGCTCTCATCTCTCTATATTATGCACTAATCTATCCCTATCTTAATTATGGTATCTGTGCATGCGGTTCAACCACTGCAAACCACCTCAAGTCCATCATCACCCAGCAAAAATCTGCTATCAGAATTATAACAAATTCTGCTTTCAGACAACACTCAGCCCCCTTGTTTGACTCCCTAAACATGCTAAACATAATTTCACTCCACAAATTCTCTTGTGTCAAATACATTTACAAAACCCTGTTCTTAAATGCAAATCCTGCTCTGAAACTCTCTCTGGACAAATGTAATAGGACCCATTATTACCATACCAGAAATAAATATCTCTTTAATATCCCCCAGAGTCAAACTTAATCTGTGTAAAAACTCTATGCAAATAAAGGGACCCAGTCTATGGAACTCACTCCCTAATGAATTGAAAAGCTATCCAACTTTTGCGTCATTCAAAAACAGAATTAAAAAGTACCTAATTTCATCTTCATAGTTTTTTACCTTGCTGCTTTAAAATTGCACTGTATCTATTGCTACTCAATCTCCCAATCTTTATGTACCCAATTCGAACATCTTTACCATTGTGATCATTGCTGTCTTCTTATATGTGCTATCAATCTGCTGTATGGTGCCTATTAATCTTGTTTAAATTACCAATCAAGCTGTCAATGTAATCAATCAGAGCTTTAATATACCAATGTGCTTTAATATACTTACTAATCTCTCTCATCTCATTTTTTTCTTGCAACGTATCTGCTATCATTTTACTAATTCTGCTAGAATTTACCTACTTAAAATTATCTGTTAGATTAAGGACCTGCCCGAAACGCTGCGCGTACTAGTGGCTTTACAAGATAAGAACATAAGAACATAAGAACAAAGGCAACTGCAGAAGGCCTATTGGCCCATACGAGGCAGCTCCTATTTATAACCACCCAATCCCACTCATATACATGTCCAACCCATGCTTGAAACAATCGAGGGACCCCACCTCCACAATGTTACGCGGCAATTGGTTCCACAAATCAACAACCCTGTTACTGAACCAGTATTTACCCAAGTCTTTCCTAAATCTAAACTTATCCAATTTATACCCATTGTTTCGCGTTCTGTCCTGTGTTGATACTTTCAATACTCTATTAATATCCCCTTTGTTATGTCCATTCATCCACTTGTAAACCTCTATCATGTCACCCCTAACTCTTCGCCTTTCCAGTGAATGCAACTTAAGCTTTGTTAATCTTTCTTCATATGAAAGATTTCTAATTTGGGGAATTAACTTAGTCATCCTACGCTGGACACGTTCAAGTGAATTTATATCCATTCTATAATATGGCGACCAAAACTGAACTGCATAATCTAAATGGGGCCTAACAAGAGGAAGATATAGCTTGAGAACCACACCAGGTGTCTTGTTACTTACGCTGCGATTAAAAATCAAGTGTCCGATTTGCCTTATTACGAACATTCATGCATTGATCCTTTTGTTTTAAATTCTTACTAATTATAACTCCCAGATCTCATCCTCATAACTCCCAGATCCCTTATAACTCCCAGATCCCTTAGATTGTAATACTATGCTATGTATTCTCACAAACCCAATGTACCTTCTTGTATATAAATAAATAGCTAAATAAATAAATAAATAAACAGCATCAACATTTGCCCGAAACGCTATGCGCACTAGTAGCTTTAT
>WNGS01068889.1:0-21181 GCA_020271785.1 Procambarus virginalis | reverse complement strand
ACCATGATGGCAAACGGGAAGGAATTATCTCAGAACACTACCGGGTTGGGGCACACCTTCACCGCTGCCGTAAGAATGAGGCAGAGAGAGTGGCACCAAGCCTGACTCTAAATGAACGACGAGAGAGGAAACTTCGGAGGAAGAGAGGGAGATTACCACTAATGGGACCAAACAACGAATTTGGGACAGATATTGTATCTTCAGTCGTGTCTAACCTTTCCGGTCAAAGTACGGCCAACATGGGTCGGTGTTGCAGCAAATCGTACTAATATAGACCTTCCAGGGTCCCATTACATCAGTCTTGACGGGTACGGCACTTGCGAAAACCAAATTGAGAATAAGAGAGTGAAGTGGGATAAGGTGTTGGCCAAGAACCACATCAGACGTGACTTCATCATACCTCAACGCTGCAAACACAACTCAGTGATGAAGCAATAGTGGAACGAGTACCTTGCTACTTCGACGAGCCCCCTTTTTTCGAGGGTAGTACAAACAGGCATCGCCCATTCCTCAGGGACGGACACGAGGTCCCAGAACCTAGGAATTAACAGATGCAAAATCGAAACGTGCATGGAGGGAGTGGCGAAGCGTCCCTCATAATGACGGCTTCATGAGGCCTGCTGACAAGAATCTGCAGAGCCATGTCAGACGTGAAGTTAAGAGAGAAAGGATCGTTATTAGGGAAGGCGGAGACGAGTGTGGAAACCAAAGTAAGATTCAATAACAGGCTCGGAGAGAAGGATTGAGGGAAGATAGAACCAAGCTAACGAATAAAGTGGAACCCCGTTCAGGCCGCAACCGTTCACTGGAATCCGAAATACCACAAATCCAAGCTAGTGGGAACCGGCCGTGAGACATGGA
Organism: Procambarus virginalis; assembly: GCA_020271785.1. Classification (NCBI taxonomy): domain Eukaryota; kingdom Metazoa; phylum Arthropoda; class Malacostraca; order Decapoda; family Cambaridae; genus Procambarus; species Procambarus virginalis. The sequence goes on along the minus strand of WNGS01068889.1, from coordinate 20,320 downwards.
ACGAACATGCCCACAATCTTGCGAATTTTCTTCCAAAGCATGACGGTAGACGGTATTGGACGTAAGTGGAACAGTAAGATTTGCAACTCTCAAGCGTTTAAGCAGTACGGAAATGTACCCTGGTGCCACCGACTGTGCCTTCCGAGAACAGAATAAAAAAGACTCGCCGTGCGCCGCGGCGGTGGTTTTTTCCAGGCCGCACGCTTACAGCGGGCAGCCCGAGCACAGTCCACATTCCACCAGGAAACACACTTCCGTGTGCCCCGGGAGGAAGAGCGAGGGATAGAGCGAGGGCAGCGATTAAGACAGTGTCATAGAAAAGAGAGGGCGCGAGGAAGAGGCAGAGAGGAGAGGTCAGAGAGAGTAGCACAGAGGGTGAATAGTACCAGTCAGCCTTGGCAAACTGCCACCGAGGAAGGAAAGGGGGGGGGGTGGGAAGAGAAAAAGGAAACGAGGATGGGCAAATGATCACTGTTGTGGAGGTCATCAAGAACCTGCCACACGAAATCTAAGTAGAGAGTCGACGAGCAAGAGAAAGATCAAGACAGGAAGGGTGCGAGTTCGAGAGTCCACATGAGTGGGCTCACCTGAATTCAAAAGAGACAGATGAAGCGAGGACGAACGGTTCGAGAAGACGGCCTCGGGTGTTTGTCAGAACATCACCCCAGAGGGAATGTCGACAGTTGAACTCACCCAAAAGGAGCACCGGCTCTGGCAAGGAGTCCAGGAGGTGCTTAAGATCAGGAAGGGAAAGAGGGACATTTGGAGGGAGATAAATGGAACAGACTGTATACCATTTACCCACAAAAACACGGGCAGCAGAACAATGTAGAGGGGACGGAAGAAGTAGGGGGACGAAGGGAATATCAGAACGAATTAAGAGAGCAGTAGAGTTATGGGCCCCAGCAAGAGCTGGGGGGGGGAGGGGAGAAAGAAAGGAATAACCACGAAAGTGACCAGGACGAGCACCAAGCATGGGTTCCTGGAGACAAACACAAAGTGGCGTAAAATGTGTAATGAGAAGTTGGAGTTCATGGAAGTTGGCATAAAATCCATGAACATTCCACTGAAGAATAGACATTATCAAAGAGAAGGGACAGTAACAAAGAACAAGAAAGAAATAAAGGTAAAGAGGAATACAGTTTATTAAAGAATCGCAGGAGCAGGGTCAGGATCAGAAGCACGGTCAGGAGCAGGGTCAGGATCAGGGTCAGGAGCAGGGTCGGCAAAATCAGGGTTAGGGGGCATGGGTAAACTTAGTAAGGAGAGAGGGAAGGGAGCGAAAGAACAGACCAGAGGCTGACTGACGGGGTCCGGAGGAAGAGGAGACAACCGAGAGGGACAGGCAAGGACAGTTGGAGGAGGGGGGCAGAAAGCAGGGAGTGCACCTCAGGAAGGGCAGCAACAGAGAGGGAATCAGGGGCGGAAGAAACCTCCATATCAGAGACAGGGGGTTCGACTACTGAAACGGGAGGGGATGTAGCGACAGAGTCAGAGGGAGGGGTTGAAGAAGAAAGTGAAACCTTCTTACCCGCCGGAGAGGAGCCAGGCTTACGTTTCTGACTTGAAGAGACAGGCGTTCTAGTAACAACGTACCGGGCGACAGACTCAATGGTCTCGGCAGGAGAAGAGGAACGAGAGCGAACAACACGAAGGTTGCTGGGAGGATGATGGATATCAGCCTGGACCGAAAGGTGGCGTGGCGGGTCAAGGGACAGGGGGGAGGGTCGGGAAGAAAGAGTGGGGGGAGATGGGGAAGAAGACAAAGGAGATAAGGCGGACTGAGTAGGAAGGGGGGAAATCCCAGATGGAGAACCGGGAGGGAGACCATCTGGGACAGGAGGCAAAGGAATAGGGGAGGTGGAGGTGGGTGTGGTCGGGTTTAAGGCCTGGAAACGGTTGCGAGATTGAGGAAGACGCGAAGGACGAAGAGAGGTAGAACGCAACACGCGAGCGTAGGAGACGCCCGCGAAAGGGGTGAGACGACGAACTTGGCGTCTCGCTTCAGGAAAAGACAGACGATCATGGTGCTTCAAGTTGAGGACGGCTTCCTCGAGTTTGTAGTGCATACACGAGCGGGAAAAGGTAGGGTGGGCCTCACCGCAATTGAGGCAGTGAGCTTGGGGAGAAGTGCACTCTGACTTAGAATGACTATCGTCCCCACACAAGGGGCACAGGTACACAGTACTGGTGCATTTGAGGACACCGTGCCCGAACTTCCAACACTTATTGCATAGTCTAGGAGAGGGAATGTACTCCTGAACGGAGCATCTGGCACCAGCAAGAATAACAGAGGGCGGAAGGGCCTTACTATCAAAGGTGATTTTAACAACTCGAAGGGGTTTACGGCGATGACCACGAGGGGGTCGAGTAAACGTGTCCACCTGGAGGACAGAATGGCCTTGGGCTTCGAGGATATGTTTAATATCCTCCTGGTAATCTTTGAGGTCCCGAACACCAGTTGCAACATGGTGTGGGAGGAGAACAGTGCCAACACTGGCATTTAACCGAACGTTCTTCGAGACCCGGACAGGGGTCTCGCCAATGCAGGACAAAGCGGCTAAGCGAGTAGCTGCATCTTGAGAAGGAGCAGCGACGACACGCGTACCATAACTGGTGGAGTTAAAAGTAACCGAGGCATCTACTGAATTAAATTAACAAGGTGTTTATGGAGGAAGAAATCGTCGGGAGGAGTAGAATCCAGATGGTGGAGATCAAAGTATTTAGCCCACGTAGCGGGACCAAACAAGGCATTGTAAGTACTATTACGGGAAGGGATCGTGCGAGTGCGGCCGTGGTGGGAACGGCGACGAGAACCCCCGGAGGTCACGGGGGTAATAGGTGCAGTAGTCACAATGAGAGACGAAGCCGCGCCAGGGGACGAGGTGGTCACCACTGGGGCCCTGAGGCTCGACCCAACCACAGAGGAGGGAGGGGACCTGGGGGAAGAAGTCAGAGAGGCCAAAGGAGGAGCAAGGTCGGGGCCCAATGTAGCGGAGGCTACAGAGCCCAGTCTTCCAACACGGACCGACTCAGGGGCTTGGTCGCCCACCCCACGAGCCTGAGAAGGTAAAGCAGAAACAGATGAAACAGTATTTATCATCGCTACGAAAAGGAATATTCATTCACGAATGTGCCCCCACACCCACCATGGAGCCACAATTAGAGGCAGGACACCCAACAAGAAGCTATCGCCAATCATGCCGGGGCCCCCTAGGGGTGCGTCGTGAATATACGCCCCACCAACGCCACCTTAAGAACCGACAGTTCGTCGAGATCGGATTCAGTGACGAAAGGGGGATTGACAATAAAAGGTTCCCCTCGCTCTCTACGTTGGGTACTACAGTTCTATGGGTGCAAGAGTATGCCTCCTCAAGCACCCGGGCGTCAAAATAGAGGAAGTCCAAAGGAATAACCAAAACAAGCAAAAGGTCGGCAGGACACGGCAAGCAGATAGGAGAAGAGGGGGAGAAAAACGAAAAAGAATGAAAAGGAAAAGTAGCTCAGCATAATGAGAGGACAGCAGCAGGAGCACAAGGCTACAAAAAGGACAGAGGACTGTCCCAAGGAGCATCACACACCGGCAGCCGCCCACTAAGCCCCCCTCACGGCAGCAACGAGCTGAGCGGGGAGGGGGGGGGGGTAACACGTCAAAAAAAAAAAAAAACTACAATCTCACAACTTTCACAAACCATACACACCTCACTCGAACACTACTTCTCCCATATTTATCATACATCTGGCAACACGTCCCCCTCCGCCACCCTGTAATGCTCCAAACGTTCTTACAACGTTATTACAACTTTCGATGTGGCCGAAACCACTTCATATCAAAATGGAGGTGACGGTCTACATCATAAATCTCCCTACTCGTAACCGGGTTCTTTACCGGTTTACCGTAACCGTTATACTCTATGATTCTAGTCAAGTTCAGAGGATCCCGACATTGGTGGAAATAGTTTACTGTTTAAGGTAAATAAATAAAATATCACTTAAAATAAACCGTTATTATTGCCCTTCACTATTAATATTTACAAGTGTATGTGAGGTCATCCAGAGCGGCGTCACTAGCCCTCACGATAGCTAGCTTAATGGATGATGGACACTATCTTCCTCTGACGAGGTCTTCAACGCACCACTAGCCCTTACGCTAGCAGCAATTATGGAGAAGCCTTCAAGAGCTTCCCCTCCGTAGCGCACTCGCTGGTTCGCTCAACCAGCAAAGTCAGCAATGCACAACTAGCCCCACTGGCTAGTTCCTTTCAGAAATGAAATCTACAGCGCTCCACCACAGCGTTCACCTAGCCCCACTGGCTACTGCCTTCCAGGAGTGAAGGTCACAGCGTTCACCTAGCTCAACTGGCTAGTACCTTCCAGGAGTGAAGGTCACAGCACTCACCTAGCCCCACTGGCTACTACCTTCCAGGAGTGAAGGTCACAGCGTTCACCTAGCCCAACTGGCTACTACCTTCAGGCTGACCCAAGTACTCTTCCACTGTCTCGACTTCACTGACTTCCATCGCCTGTCCCTGGTTACTCGTCACCTTCCAGCACAGCACACTAGAAGATGGGAAACTACGATTAATGGAAGGGTCAACTGCTATAGTTCGGCACCTGGATCGGAGATGGCGCCAAGGCCCTGAACTCGGTATGCTAAGGAATCTTTACATCAGTTGATTGACGGTTGAGAGGCGGGACCAAAGAGCCAGAGCTCAACACCTGCAAGCACAATTAGGTGAGTGCAACTAGGTGCGTACACACACATACACTCACACACTTTTTTTTTATTATTTTTAAATACATGGATGGCGATATACTAAAGAAATTGTTCACGACTTTTGTTAGGCCAAAGCTAGTATATGCAGCGGTTGTGTGGTGCCTATATCTTAAGAAGCACATCAACAAAATGGAAAAGGTGCAAAGACACACTACTAAGTGGCTCCCAGAACTGAAGGGCAAGAGCTACGAGGAGAGGTTAGAGGCATTAAATATGCCAAAACTAAGAAAGAAGAAAAGAGGTGATATGATCACTACATAAAAAATAGTAACAGTAAGTGATAAAATCGATAGAGAAGATTTCCTGAGTCCTTGAACTTAAAGAGCAAGAGGTCATAGATATAAACTAGCTAAACACAGATGCCAAAGAAATATAAGAAAATTCACTTTCACAAACAGAGTGGTAGACAGTTGGAACAAGTTAGGGGAGAAGGTGGTGGAGGCCAAGACCGTCAGTAGTTTCAAAGCGTTATATGATAAAGAGTGCTGGGAAGACGGGACACCACGAGCGCAGCTCTCATCCTGTAACTACACTTAGGTAATTACTTAGGTAATTACACACACTCGGGGGGGCCTGGTAGCCTAGTGGATAGCGCGCAGGACTTGTAATTCTGTGACGAGGGTTCGATTCCCGCACCAGGCAGAAACAAATGGGCAAAACTTCTTTCACCCTGAATGTCCCTGTTACCTAGGAGTAAATAGGTACCTGGTAGTTAGTCAGCTGTCACGGGTTGCTTCCTGGGGTGTGTGTGTGTGGTGTGGAAAAAAGTAATTAGTAAACAGTTGATTGACAGTTGAGAGGCGGGCCGAAAGAGCAAAACTCAACCCCCGCAAACACAACTAGGTGAATAGAACTAGGTGAATATACACACACACACCCACACACTCTGTAGCTCTGCTGGTAAGAAAAGGCTGGGGTTTTGAGGAGATGGTTATTCAGGGCTATGGAGGTTTCAGTGACTCCATAACAAATACCACAGCAACTGCAGGACAAAAAATTATAGTCGTAGTCATACATAATCCACCACCAAATGACAGAAGGCCAAGACAGGAATATGATAGAAACAACATTGCCACAATTAACATAATAGAGAGAGCAGCTTCTTTTGCTAGCAGGAATGGATCTGGACTACTAATCATGGAAGACTTCAACTATGGGAAGATAGATTCGGACAACAGAGACCTACATGGAGGAAGAAACATGAAGAGCTAAGCTGCTGGATGTGGCAACAAGAAACTTTCTAAGCCAAGGAACCAACAAGAATGAGAAGGAAGGATGAACCAGCTATGCTTGATCTGATATTTACCCTAAATGAGTGGGATATAAGACAAGTTAAGTTGGAAGCTCCCTTTGGAATGAGTGATCACAGTGTATTGATCTTTGAGTACCTGGTAGAGCTAGGATTTATCTCCCCCAAGAAAGAACTAGGAAACAAATGGCTGGCATACCGAAAGGGGAATTATGAGGAGGCATACTGAAAGGGGAATTATGAGGAGGGATACCGAAAGGGGAATTATGAGGAGGCATACTGAAAGGGGAATTATGAGGAAATGAGAAGTTTCCTATGGGATATACCATGGGACACAGACCTTAGAGCTAAGTCTGTACAATACATGATGGACTATGCCACTGAAAAGTGTCAGAAGGCAGTAAACAGGTTTATCCCGGCCCAAAAGGAAAAATGTGAGAAGCAAAAGATGAATCCATGGTTTAATAGGGCATGTATGGAAGCAAAGGAACTGAACAAAAGGGCGTGGAGGAACTTCCGAAATAACAGAACACCAGAAAGCAGAGAGAGATACCAGAGAACCAGGAATGAGCATGTTAGTGTGAGAAGAGAAGCAGAAAAAATTATGAAAATGATATAGCAAACAAAGGGAAGACCGAACCAAAGCTACTCCACAGTCACATCAGGAGGGAAACAACAGTGAAAGAACAGGTAACGAAACTTAGAACAGGCGAGGACAGGTATAGAGACTGACAAAGAGGTGTGTGAAGAACTCAACAAGAGGTTCCAGGAGGTCTTCACAATCGAACAAGGTAAGGTCACTGCGCTAGAAGAGAGGGCAGCAAACCAGGCGGCCTTGGAAGGATTCGAAATTACGAAAGTTAAGGTCAAGAGATCTGGATGTGAGAAAGGCTGTTGGTCTAGAGGGGTTCACACCATGGGTATTGAAAGAGTGTGCAGAGGCACTTTGCTTGCCACTCTCCATATTGTATAGTAGGTCACTGGAAATGGAAGATCTACCAGAAATATGGAAAACGGCTTATGTGGTCCCATTATACATAAAAGGTATTAGACAATAGACACTGAACTACAGGCCAGTGTCCTTGACTTGTATACCATGCATGGTGATGAAGAAGATCGTGAGGGAAAACCTAGTAACACATCTGGAGAGTAGGGACTTCGTGACAAATCGCCAACATGGGTTCAGGGAGGGTAAATCTTGCCAACTGGCTTAATAGAATTCTTTGACCAGGTGATAAAGATTGAGCAAGAAAGAGAAGGCTGCGCGGACTGCATTTTCTTGGATTGTCAGAAAGCTTTTGACACAGTACCCCATAAGAGGTACATAAGCTGGAGAGACAGGCAGGAGTAACTAGTAAGGTGCTCCAGTGGATAAGGGAGTACCTAAGCAATAGAAAACAGATAGTTACAGTGAGGTGTGAGACCTCAGATTAGCATGAAGTCACAAGAGGAGTCCAAAAGGGCTCTGTACTCTGTCCTATCCTGTTTCTGATATACGTTAATGATCTCCAGGAAGGTATACTCCTTTCTCTCAATGTTTGCTGACGATGCCAAAATTATGAGAAGGATTAAGACAGGAGGACTACTTGAGTCTTCAAGAAGACTTAGACAAACATTTGTTTGGCCATTCCTTAGGAGGAATGGCCAAACAAATGGTTGTTAGAGTTTAACCCAAGCAAATGTAATGTAATGAAGGTAGTGTCAAGGTTCACCCCCTTCCTACCTGTGGTTGGGGTTGCTCCCACAGGTCTTAGCCCCTCAGTTCCTGGCGCCACTGTCCGCCCCGGGGCTTCCTCAGTCGGCCAAGGGCTGGCCTTATACACCCCTTGCGAGTGGAGAGGTTCAAGCCTCCTATAACTCACCTGAACCTGCCCGTCCTGACACTGGGAGGTTCTCTCTTTAATATCTGGTCTGCTCTGATGTCACCAGCTGGGTGTTTAGACTCGTGTCCCAGCTACACGTCAGTGGTCTTATTGGTTATCTTAATCAAGGATGCAATATCACGTGCAGTGCAAGGTGTCATAAAATTATCTCACTCATAAATATAGCAGTAGAGAATGTAGGCTCACTTAAACTCATTAGTTAGTTTAAAAGTTTGCTGAAAAAAGGTATATATTTACTTATAAATGGCATAAAGAAATGTCTATTAGTGGATATCGTCCATTGTCGGCAACACTCCTCATGACACGTCCCTGGCAACACAGTCAGCTGACTGGATCCACCTGTCAGGCAGCGGGACACACCCCGCGCCTTTGGCAACACGATCAGCTGACGGCTCCAACTGTCAAAAATGGCCGGGGCTCTCCCCTCCTCTGGCAATGCGATTAGCTGGGTGTTTCAAAGTTCGTTGCTGGCTCCTTGCAAACCAGCTACTACCTCCAGGATCACTAACATCACTGCGTCAATACATGTACGTTTCACCACCATCAAGCCTACATGAGCTCCTGGCTCCTAGCCTAACACTCTGTCACTTAGACAATAAAATGATAAGTAGAAAAGTTCACTTTATATAAAATACCCAAGCTCGCCTATATCAATAGGGGTAAAGGGAGGAACAATTATCTACCTTACTTCATTCCAACCACGAAACCGACTCGTCCTCTGTTGAAAGATGTTGAGGTTCCTGGTCCTGGCTTCTGGTCTCCTGACGATCAGTTCCCATACACACAGCTTCCTCTGTCGTCCTCGTGGTATCGCGTCCTTGCCGTGCTCATTCTCAACAGGTACTGCCTTCCTCCTCCTCTTGTCCGGGGGGTCTCCTCTTGTCTTCCCCTCGCCTCACTGCCAGTAGATTTGGCCTGGCCGTAGCTTCTCGCTTGATATGTGTAAGGCGGTCCGCTGGGCGTCCCAGATGTATCCACCCCCAACGTTTGTCTGCTGCAGACTCTTGATAGAGCTCTTGGCTCTCTAATCCGGCCCGTCATTGCTTCTGGGAACTATACGGAATTTGGATGGCCTCCCAGACTGCCTGCAGTATCGAAGCGAAGCTTAAGTCTACTGGTAAGGGCTCTCTATATCCGGAGCTCACTCGAGCGCGTCCACTCTCTAGGGCGGCTCGTGATGTACTCTCTCTCCCGCCCAGGCACCAGGCGCCTGAGAGCCCTACTCCTCGTGACGTCACACCACCCGAGCGCTCTCGTCATTGGTCACTTCCGGCACGTGACCTCACCTGGCCAATCAGGTGCCGGGAGGCGTCACAACGTCTTGACGGGAAACAGGATGGCTCGCGCCATCTTGTGCCCCAAAAGGCGTAAGCCCCTTCCATCATCAAACTTAACTGGCCATTTTACAGCCAGGTTAATCACGCTCCACGCTTTCCCACACATGAAAATGTTCCCTGAACATCAGAGAATACTTAGGTTACGGAGATATGGCTCTTTTAAGCTGGGACGGAAGAATTATATGGGTGGGACACCGTCACAGTAAGTGTAGGGAGCAGGAGGCCAGATATAAGGTATCATTTGGGTGATGAAATTCTTCAAGAGTCACAGAGAGAAAAAAACTTTGGGGTTGAAATCAAGCCAGACCTGTCCAGTGATGCCCATATCAAGATGATAACATCAGCAGAATATGCCAGGTTAGCCAACATATGAACGGCATTCAGAAACTTGTGTAAGGAATCATTTAGAACTTTGTATACCACATATGTCAGACCATTCCTGGAGTATGCAGCCCCAGCATGGATTCCATATCATGTCAAGCATAAGACTAAACTGGAAAAGGTTCAAAGGTTTGCAACCAGACTAGAACCCGAGCTGAGAGGTGTGAGCTACGAGAAGAGACTAAGGGAATTTAACCTCACGTCGCTGGAAGAGCGAAGAATTAGGGAGGACACGATCACCACATACAAGATTCTCAAATGAATTGATAGGGGTAGATAAAGACAGGCTAATTAACACAAGGGGCAGACGCACTAGGGGACACAGGTGGAAATTGAGTGCCCAAATGAGCCACTGAGACGTTAGAAAGAATTTTTCCAGTGTCAGAGTAATGGACAAATGGAATGCATTAGGAAGTAATGTGGTGGAGGCTGACTCCATACACAGCTTCAAGTGTAGATATGATAGAGTCCAGTAGGCTCAGGAACTTGTACATTAGTTGAATGATAATTAAGAGGCGGGACTAAAGAGCCAGAGCTCAAACCCCGCAAGCATAACTAGGTAAGTACAACTAGGTAAGCACAAACACACACACACACACACACACACACACACACACACACACCACACACACACACACACACACACACACACACACACACACACACACACACATACCGTTTCCATACACACACTGAGTATGGAAACGGGGGACCTACCAGAAATATGGAAGACTGCTAATGTAGTACCAATATACAAAAAGGTGACAGACAAGAGGCACTGAACTACAGGCCAGTGTCCTTAACTTGTATACCATGCAAGGTGATGGAGAAGATTGTGAGAAAAAACCTAGTAACACATCTGGAGAGAAGAGACTTCGTGACAACCCATCAACATGGGTTCAGGGAGGGTAAATCTTGCCTTACAGGCTTGATAGAATTCTACGATCAGCTGACAAGAATTAAGCAAGAAAGAGAAGGGTGGGCGGACTGCATTTTTTTGGACTGTCGGAAAGCCTTTGACACAGTACCCCATAAAAGGTTGATGCATAAGCTGGAGAAACAGGCAGGAGTAACAGGTAGGGCGCTCCAGTGGATAAGGGAGTACCTAAGCAATAGGAAGCAGAGAGTTACAGTGAGGGGTGAGACCTCAGACTGGCGTGAAGTCACCAGTGGAGTCCCACAGGGCTCTGTACTTGGACCTATCCTGTTTCTGATATACGTAAATGATCTCCCAGAGGGTATAGACTCATTCCTCTCAATGTTTGCTGACGACGCCAAAATTATGAGAAGGATTAAGACAGAGGAGGACAGCTTGAGACTTCAAGAAGACCTGGACAAGCTGCAGGAATGGTCGAACAAATGGCTGTTTGAGTTTAACCCAAGCAAGTGTAATGTAATGAAGATAGGGGTAGGAAGCAGGAGACCAGATACAAGGTATCATTTGGGAGATGAAATACTTCAAGAGTCAGAGAGAGAGAAAGACCTGGGGGTTGATATCACGCCAGACCTGTCCCCTGAAGCTCATATCAAGAGGATAACATCAGCAGCATATGCCAGGTTGGCTAACATAAGAACGGCCTTTAGAAACTTGTGTAAGGAATCTTTCAGAACATTATATACCACATATGTCAGACCAATCCTGGAGTATGCGGCTCCAGCATGGAGTCCCTATCTAGTCAAGCATAAGGGTACATGGTAACCGAAAATCCGAAGAAAAATTAAATATTTACAAAAAATTACGAAAAATACTACGACGTTCTGGCAACACGGTGGTGCAAACCATTTTATGTTATCTTGAAAAATAATGTAATTAGAGTCAAATTTCCCGCTGCAAGTTTCCCCAATCCGGTCCTCGCGGCCTGGGTGCGCCGTGGGGTATTGTGTCTTACGTTGTAGAAGTCTAATATTTCGTAATATCGCGGAAAATAACGTTTTATGCATAAAACGAATATAAATTCGCTCATTGGCAACACACTCGTGTGAGGGAGGGGGTAGGTTTGCTGAAGAGGAGTCAGTCACTCTGTGTGTCCCTGAGCGTGTTGATCTATCGTGGATGCGCTCTCACAATATCTCCCAGAATTATCGTTATTTGTGTTATTTTTACTGCAATATGACGTACAAAAGGAAGCTGAAGAAAGCTATGAAAGCTAAATCCTTGCTAGCTGCCCGTAGAAGGTCCGAGTTGGCTATTCGCCATGGCAATGACAGCTGTCAACTATAATGCTGGGTATGTGATGGGATCTCTGACCAAACTCCTAGGTCTACCACAGAGTGACATACGGGACTGGTACTTTCATAAGAAGGACAAGGAGATGCAGAAGCCCACGAGACGCACCACCAAACCAAGAAAGGCCCCTGAGGGAGCTGACCCCGGCTATGGCGCAGGTGCCTACTAGAGCCACTGCAGTGCCACCTTGACGACCCATATTTCTGACCAATTATATTAGGTTAGTATGTTTTAGTGTCATATTGTGATATTACTTCATAAATATTTGTACATATAAAACTGGTGGCAAATATATCAATTTTTTTTTTTTTTTCCTTAAATTTTTTTTTTTTTTTTTAATAATTTTTTTTTATTATTATTTTTCAGGCGATCTGCATGGAACTTGCACACCTTATTGAACCCATGCCTATCTACAGGGGTGCAAATTTTGAATGATATTGGTCAACATCAACCTCAGCTAAAGGTGGCTGAACTTTGAACTTTGTTTGTGCAGGTAAATATTTTACAATTTTATCTGATTGCACACGCTTTATTTATTATTCAATTTACATGAAACTTGCACATTATATGTAGAGTTTATGCCTCTAAAAAATAGTGGTGGCTTTTCTTTCTACGTAGATTTATTGATTTTATAAATATTTATAAACATCATATTGTTGCATACGAATTTTGGGAAATTTAGAAAATCTGTATTATTGCACTAAATACATCTGGGATAAAAATCTACCAGCTAAATCTTTATTATATAGTAAGGTCATAGCTAAGTGTCATAGAAATGATTTCGGTTCATAATTGTGGACTGTGGAATGATTTGAACATTGTTGAAGAATTGTCTAAAAAAATGTTTTTTTTTTTTTTCTCCCTCTCTATTTAGGCTGCGATGCTGAAACTTGGCCCAGTTGCAGCACCTTTCACATGTATCAGGATAATAAAATTTGAATGCCCTACAACAACTTTCATTTTCCAAACTGTGAGTCCCCATAAGACTAAACTGGAAAAGGTTCAAAGGTTTGCCACCAGACTAGTACCCGAGCTGAGAGGTATGAGCTACAAGGAGCGACTGCAGGAATTAAACCTCACTTCGTTGGAAGACAGAAGAGTTAGGGGGGACATGATTACCACATTCAAGATTCTCAGGGGAATCGACAGGGTTGATAAAGATAGGCTGTTTAACACAAGGGGCACACGCACTAGGAGACACAGGTGGAAACTGAGTGCCCAAATCAGCCACAGAGATATTAGAAAGAACTTTTTTAGTGTCAGAGTGGTTGACAAATGGAATGCATTAGGAAGCGATGTGGTGGAGGCTGACTCCATACACAGTTTCAAGTATAGATATGATAGAGCCCATTAGGCTCAGGAAACTGTACACCTGTTGATTGACGGTTGAGAGGCGGGACCAAAGAGCCAGAGCTCAACCCCCGCAAGCACAACTAGGTGAGTACAACTAGGTGAGTACACACACACACACACACACACACACACACACACATATATATATATATATATATATATATATATATATATATATATATATATATATATATATATATATATATATATATATATATATATATATATATATATATATATATATATATATATATATATATATATATATATATATATATATATTATTAAATATGACTGAAAAAGTATGATTAATAATTCTAACACGAATTTTCTCGATCTTCCTTATGTTTCTTTTTACTGTTGACGGTAAATGAAAAATCAATTCTCCAAAATTCATTTTTATTTCTAGTCTACTACTAGTACGATGGTGGGTATGTTGGCCTGCGGGCCGCTCCAAGCAACAGCCTGGTGGACCAAGTTCTCACAAGTCGAGCCTGGCCTCGGGCCGGGCTTGGGGAGTAGAAGAACTCCCAGACCCCATCAACCAGGTATCAACCAGGTCTGACGCGACACTTGGGTGAGGTGATGTAATATAATAGTGAGGTGAGAACAAACTTTCAACAAAACACAGAACACCGAACAATGGGTATTAGTTAAAGGGAAAAATAGATCTGTTACTGCAGACGGCCTATTTGCCCATATTTCTTGATCATTCTATATTGGAGCGGAGTCTTGAAGTGGGTAGAATATAGTTGTGCATTAATTGGCTGTTGATTGCTGGTGTTGACTTCTTGATGTGTAGTGCCTCACAGATGTCAAGCCGCCTGCTGTCGCTGTATCTATCAATGATTTCTGTGTTGTTTGCTAAGATTTCTCAGGTGATGGTTTGGTTGTGGGAAGAGATTATATGTTCCTTAATGGAGCTCTGTTGCTTATGCATCGTTAAATGACTGGAAAGAGATGTTGTTGTCTTGTCTATATACTGAGTTTTTTGAGGCTTACAGTCCCCAAGAGGGCATTTGAAGGCATAGACGACGTTGGTCTCTTTTAGAGCGTTCTGCTCAGTGTCTGGAGAGTTTCTGATGAGCAGGCTGGCCTTTTTCTTGGTTTTATAGTAAATCGTCAGTTGTATCTTCTGATTTTTGTCTGTAGGGATAACATTTCTATTAACAATATCTTTCAGGACCCTTTCCTCCGTTTTATGGGCTGTGGAGAAGAAGTTCCTGTAAAATAGTCTAATAGGGGGTATAGGTGTTGTATTAGTTGTCTCATCAGAGGTTGCATGGCGTTTCACTTTCCTTCTTATGATGTCTTCAACGAAACCATTGGAGAAGCCGTTGTTGACTAGGACCTGCCTTACCCTACAGAGTTCTTCGTCGACTTGCTTCCATTCTGAGCTGTGGCTGAGAGCACGGTCGACATAAGCGTTAACAACACTCCTCTTGTACCTGTCTGGGCAGTCACTGTTGGCATTTAGGCAAATTTCTATGTTTGTTTCCTTAGTGTAGACTGCGGTGTGGAAACCTCCGCTCCTTTCCATGACTGTTACATCTAGAAAGGGCAGCTTCCCATCCTTCTCCATCTCGTAAGTGAAACGCAACACAGAATTCTGCTCATGTCGACATGAACTTGAAACCGGCCATATACTGCAGGTATGTTGACAACATTTTTACACAGGTACCTGATGTCAGACATCTGCAGGAGCTGAAGGAGGCATTTGAGCAGAATTCTGTGTTGCGTTTCACTTATGAGATGGAGAAGGATGGTGTGGTGTCTGTGTATAGCTGAGATAGTCTTGGTTGTAAGGTTGATGTAAAGTCATTCCTGGTTACTGACTTTAATACTTAAATAACTACATGATAGAGTAGCTCCCAAGCTGGTAGCGTCCTGTATGCTGTTGTTTACCTTCTCTAGTGGCGTCCAGCCGCCGCACATAGAAAACGGATGGTACCATTTTCTGTGAACATGACAGATGGGAAGCTGCCCTTTCTAGATGTAACAGTCATGGAAAGGAGCGGAGTGAATGAGTGATTTTCTTTATTTTCAATAATAAACCATTATTGGGGACCATTCAGGCTTGTTCGCATTTGTGTTCCTCACGTGTGCCCCAAAGAATGAGGTGATTTGGTAAAATGCTATGCCCAAGATAACCATCCGAGTGCCGGCGGTGAGGTGATTCAAATAGCTTCGGCTATCACCTCATTTTGTCCGGTCGTGATGGTCAAGTGGTTTAAGGCGTCTTGTACATACCAGTTGCGTTGCTCCTGGGAGTATGGGTTCGAGTCACTTCTGGGGTGTGAGTTTTCATTCGCATATAGTCCTGGGGACCATTCAGGCTTGTTCGCATTTGTGTTCCTCACGTGTGCCCCAAAGAATGAGGTGATTTGGTAAAATGCTATGCCCAAGATAACCATCCGAGTGCCGGCGGTGAGGTGATTCAAATAGCTTCGGCTATCACCTCATTTGTCCGGTCGTGATGGTCAAGTGGTTTAAGGCGTCTTGTACATACCAGTTGCGTTGCTCCTGGGAGTATGGGTTCGAGTCACTTCTGGGGTGTGAGTTTTCATTCGCATATAGTCCTGGGGACCATTCAGGCTTGTTCGCATTTGTGTTCCTCACGTGTGCCCCAAAGAATGAGGTGATTTGGTAAAATGCTATGCCCAAGATAACCATCCGAGTGCCGGCGGTGAGGTGATTCAAATAGCTTCGGCTATCACCTCATTTTGTCCGGTCGTGATGGTCAGGTGGTTTAAGGCGTCTTGTACATACCAGTTGCATTGCTCCTGGGAGTATGGGTTCGAGTCACTTCTGGGGTGTGAGTTTTCATTCGCATATAGTCCTGGGGACCATTCAGGCTTGTTCGCATTTGTGTTCCTCACGTGTGCCCCAAAGAATGAGGTGATTTGGTAAAATGCTATGCTCAAGATAACCATCCGAGTGCCGGCGGTGAGGTGATTCAAATAGCTTCGGCTATCACCTCATTTTGTCCGGTCGTGATGGTCAAGTGTTTAAGGCGTCTTGTACATACCAGTTGAGTTGCTCCTGGGAGTATGGGTTCGAGTCACTTCTGGGGTGTGAGTTTTCATTCGCATATAGTCCTGGGGACCATTCAGGCTTGTTCGCATTTGTGTTCCTCACGTGTGCCCCAAAGAATGAGGTGATTTGGTAAAATGCTATGCCCAAGATAACCATCCGAGTGCCGGCGGTGAGGTGATTCAAATAGCTTCGGCTATCACCTCATTTTGTCGGTCGTGATGGTCAAGTGGTTAAGGCGTCTTGTACATACCAGTTGCGTTACTCCTGGGAGTATGGGTTCGAGTCACTTCTGGGGTGTGAGTTTTCATTCGCATATAGTCCTGGGGACCATTCAGGCTTGTTCGCGTTTGTGTTCCTCACGTGTGCCCCAAAGAATGAGGTGATTTGGTAAAATGCTATGCCCAAGATACCATCCGAGTGCCGGCGGTGAGGTAATTCAAATAGCTTCGGCTATCACCTCATTTCTCCGGTCGTGATGGTCAGTGGTTTAAGGCGTCTTGTACATACCAGTTGCGTTGCTCCTGGGAGTAAGGGTTCGAGTCACTTCTGGGGTGTGAGTTTTCATTCGCATATAGTCCTGGGGACCATTCAGTCTTGTTCGCATATATATATATATATATATATATATCTATATATATATATATATATATATATATATATATATATATATATATATATATATATATATATATATATATATACTATCGTACCTAGTAGCCAGAATTCACTTTTTGGCCTACTATGCAAGGCCAGATTTGCCTAATAAGCCAAGTTTTCCGAATTAATATATTTTCTCTATTTTTTTTCTTATGAAATGATAAGCTACCCCATTTCATTATGTACGAGGTCAATTATTTTTTATTGGAGTTAAAATTAACGTAGATATATGACCGAACCTAACCAACCCTACCTAACCTAATCTAACCTATCTTTATAGGTTTGGTTAGGTTAGGTAGCCGAAAAAGTTAGGTTAGGTTAGGTTAGGTAGGTAGGTAGTCGAAAAACAATTAATTCATGAAAACTTGACCTATTAAGGAAATCGGGCCTTGCATATTAGGCTGAGAAGTGCGTTCTGGCTACTAGGTACGACATATATATATATATATATAATCTATTATATATATCTATATATATATATATATTATATATATATATATATATATATATATATGTTGTACCTAGTAGCCAGAACATCGTACTCGGCTTGCTATGCAAGACCCGATTTGCCTAATAGGCAAAGTTCTCCTGAATTTATATATTTTTCTATTTTCTTTCTTATGAAATGATAAATCTGTCCATTTCCTTATGTATCAGTTATTTGTTTAAATTTGAGTTAAAACTAACGTAGATATATGACCGAACCTAACCAACCCTACCTAACCTAACCTAACCTAACCTAACCTAACCTAACCTAACCTAACCTATCTTAACCTAACCTAAACTACCAAGCTAAGTCAATAAATTAATGCTCCTAATATAATATAATAATAATAATTCGAGTAAACTAATTGGAAACAATTTATTGAAAAAAAAAATCACTCGGCCTATTATGCAAATCGGACCTTGCATAATAGACCGAGAAGTGCATTCTGGCTACTAGGTACGACATATATTATTAATATATATATATATATAGATATTATATATATAATATATATATATATATAAATATATATATATATATATATATATATATATATATATATATATATATATATATATATATATATATATATGCGAAAAAAACCACAAAGAATTGGAGAAAGGGGGGTGAACGTTTCGGCTTCTCAAGGCCTTTGTCAACACCAGACTGACTGAGGACAGGAGAAAGAAGATACAGGTCAGCACCTAGACCTGACCAACCCATCCTAGGAAAGGATTACCAGAAACAGGAAGGGACAAAGAGGATTCAGCGTCAGAGATTTAGGATGAAAGATTAAGGAAAAGCCTCATGAACACACTATAAATGTAATAAACATTGTAATGAGACATTGTATGCCTCAATTTAAGAGTTGTTTTTAAACTGCTGTGTAATATTGTAACTTAAAACTGGTCAAGTTGTGTACATACCAGTAATAACATTGAGAAGATTTGGGCATTGACTAATTAGCGCAGACTCGATTAAATTCCGTTCCACAAAGCCATTGCAATTGACAATGCTTTTAGCCCCATCCCAATTAATAGTGTGATCACACAAACTTGTGTGTAGATACAAAGCATTAGACGTTTGGGAGTTCTTACTATAAGCATGTTGGGACATACACAATTGTAAGGATTTTCCTGTTTGTCCAAGGTACACAGACTCACAATCATTGCAGGGAATCGAATACACACAACCTGCTGTACCAGGGGAGTTTTTTTTATTAAATTAGACTTGATCGTATTATTAGTAAACACCAAATTGATATTAGGGTCTTAAAAACTGGGGAAAGTTTCTCAAATCCCATCGCATAAGGTACCACCAAGGAGTTTCTATTTTCTGATTTCGCTTTGGAGACATTATTATAAAACGTACGTTTAGCATTCCCAAACGAACAATCCAAAACAACTTAGGGTACTGTAAACTTTTCCCAATTTCATATATTTTAGCTATCTCTTCATCAAAAAACTCAGGGCTGCATACCCTCAAAGCTCGAAAAACATTCCTGAAAATACTGTCTGTTTAACTTTACTATGATGATTCGAATAATAATGAACAAACGACCCCACGTTGGTAGGTTTTCTATACACATTAAATTTGAACCTTCTATTGACTCTATGAATCATAATGACCAAAAATGGAAGAGTACCATTCTCATTTTCGCATGTGAATTTTATTGAAGGTACCAAAGAATTAAGTTCATTAAGGAAAACAATTTGGTGTTGGTCACTCGGCATAAGCACAAAATATCGTCGACATACCTAAACCAGACTACATTAGAGGGGATAATCCTGGATAAGATCTTTGTTTCAAAGAACTCCATATACAAATTGCTCAAAACTGGGGAAAGGGGATTGCCCATAGCCATACCAAATGTTTGTTTGAAAATTTTTCCATTGAAACTGAAATAATATCTTTTATACATAATTTGATAAGTTCCCACCATTATTGGTCTGCAAGCTCAAATTTATATTTAGGCAGTTCCTCACGTAGGTATTCTAAAAATCATCAACAGGTACTTTAGTGAATAAAGCAGTCACGTCAAAACTTACTAGTTTAAAGTCAAAATTCAAATTTAGTGTGGACAGCTATTAATTAGTCTACATTGTTAGTTAAGTGCGAGTTAGAAATAGTACCAACGATAGGGGACAAAACTTTAACCAACCACTTAGAAAGTTTATAAGCCGCCGAACCAACTGAACTAATAATCGGTCTAAAGGATTTGAGGTTTATGGGTTTTAATAAGACCATACATATAAGGTAGAGAGGGAGATCGACTTGTTTAGCCTAGAAATCAATTCTTTATGCCTTTGCACAAAGTGTTGAGAGTTTTGTTAAAATGTGCGATCACTTTTTCAGTAGGATCTCTGTAACCACTAGGTAAGTATCCCTATCTTCCAAAAGTAACTCCATTTTTCGAACATAGTCATCGTTATTCATAATAACTACTGCATTGACTTATCAGCTTGGTAATATGTAAGGAATAAACCTTTTTTGAGGTTTTTGAACGCATGAATAAATCGACTTGGACAATTAGGTACAGAATTGTTAAGTAAAACACCATACATCATACCTTTGCACACATTAATATCTTCAACTGAGACATCACTATACTTTTCGAGATTACAGAAACCTTTGGCAATATCTACAAAATTAACTGTCCCGTTAGACGTGGCAAAGCTCAGGTCATATCCTAATGCAGTAATCGTTTTGTTATCAAGTTGTCTATCCGAGAGGTTGATGACAAAATCACGGGGGGAGTGTTTACTCAATTACTTTGTTGAATAAGTCTCTTCAATTTTAAATCCAGTTTAGTACTCACCTTTCTGTAGGTAGATCTCAGAATAGTTTAACAATAATCCATCAAACAGCGGTTCCATTCGGGCGGAATGGCTTGGAAAACATACTTACAATTATTTACCACTTTAAAACATTCA
>WNGS01068883.1:0-11458 GCA_020271785.1 Procambarus virginalis | reverse complement strand
TTTACATTAGAGAGTGCGATAATACTGAAAAGTATATTCTTTTCAACTTTGTTACCTTATTCTCGTCCTAGGTTTTTCAATTTGGTATCAATGTGTTTGCAATAGAATTCTGTACAGGACTAAAGGCATATAAACTAAAAAAAAACCCGGCTTACCATCCGCAACAAACAGAGAAAGCGAGACCGTGTTACCCAGGAGTGCACAAGAGCGATAAAATGTATACACTCTTTTCACTTTGGTCACCTTAATTGTCATCCTAGGTCTTTCATTTTGGTATCAATGTGTTCGCAATAGAATTCCCAACGGGAATGTATGCATAAAATGTCAAAAACAGCAGTGCGCTCCACCCGCTGACGTGATGAAAGGAGGCCGCGTTACCCAGAAGAGAGTGCTATGCAGTGCCTGGCCTTCCATTAGAGAGCCTTTTAATACAGAGAGTGAATACTCTTTTCAACTTTAATTGTCACCTCAATTCTCGTCCTAGGTTTATCAATTTGGTATCAATGTGTTCGCAATAGAATTTTCTACAGGTTTCAATGCAAATAAACTCCAAAAGCGTATAAGCCAAAAGCGAGTGCATATAAACTCCATTAGTGGACATTTAGCAGCTAAAATTTTGACTCCATACTTCGTCATTAGTGGGCGAAAGTGCTAATTAGAAACCTGTCATACGAAGAAAGATTGTCAAAGCTTAAATTACATTCTCTAGAAAGGCGAAGAATTAGGAGTGACATATGGTAGAGGTGCACAATAGGATGAATGGACATAACAAAGGGGACATTAATAGGGTATTAAAAGTAACAACACAAAACAGAACTCGAAACAAAGTGTAAAAATTGGTTCATGTATGCAATATTACAGAGTTCCAGTTAACTCCCATGCATGCAGTTAATTTGTTATGTTTATGTACTATATGTTTTTTATGTTAAAATGTTTTTGTTGATTTGTTTCTATATTTTCATAAGTAAAGTATGCTTACCCACTTATTCCAAGTTTTATGGTAACTTTACAAGGTTTAAAACAAAGTTCAAAATTATTTTCTGCTTTTCATACAGGAATTATACGTTAATATAACATCATAATAACGTAATGATGTCGTGTAAATAACGTTATATTGACGTCATATAAATGTTATATTTATGTTATAAGAACGTAAATTGGATAGGTTTACATAGAGTAAACAAAAAAAACCAAATGTTGACTGAAAATTATATATTCTTAAATATAAAGCATGAAAACATTGCAATTCCATAGCATTCACTATTATTTAAATTTTTTACATAAATCTTAGAAACCTGTGTCTCAAGAATATATGTTTTTAGTTATATCTAATGGTTTTAAGGACATCAGATATACGTATTTATCTTAAAAGTTACAAAATTACCTTTGTGGCACCATTTAAAAACGTCCACAAACGTTCTGTGTTTGCTGGGTAGTAGTGGTGTACTAGTTCCCAAAATAAATAATTTATAGTATGATAATTACTTTAAACTATGTAATCTCACGCTCCCCCGTTTTCTTCGAGGGCGGACTCGGGCAATCAGAGATTCCCGGAACATTTCCCAATAATAATCCATATACAGCACGTTCCTGTTGAACGGCGCAGATTTTACCTTTGATGTAAGGTGTGTCGACCCACACATACACCTCCACCATCTCTTTAGTATAGCCATTTGGGAATTTGACATAGATATGTCTACCTGTCTCAGATCCTGGCTGTACTAGGCTCTTTCTTACCATGTGAGTAGTGGCGCCTTTGTCACGGAAGATTTTCGCCGATTTTCCGTTAACATTTCCGTCCACCACCTCAAGGGTCCAAGCTAGTGGATCCTTTCCAACGTTGGGATGTTTCTTACCACTTGAGCTCACACCTGCTATGTAACCTGATTTCGGTTTTACCTTGCAATCAGCTGCACGATGACCTGGCTTACCGCAGGTGTAGCACTAGTGCACCTGCTTGTTGGAGGAGTTTCCCTGCTCCCCCGACACACCAGGCTTAGCTCTATCGCCAATACCTGTAGCATGATGCTTCTCGTGCGGCTTCACCCCTTTCACCTGTCTCCTGGCCCCAGCCCACAGATCAGCTTGCTTGGCCATAGACAGATTTGACACAATTTCTTGCTCTTTGAGCTTGACATTGGCGACGTACGCATTGCAGTCGTCACAGTAAAAAAAAAAAGAAAACACCCACATCTGGCGCCCAACGTGTTAGGCTTAGTTGGAACCTATGAGTTAGGTTGTACAGTAAAATTTCGCACTTAAATTTTTGGGGTTGTGGTGTTGCTGGGATGCTTTGGCTGGGGTTGTGGTGTTGCTGGGATGTTTTGGCTGGGGTTGTGGTGTTGCTGGGATACTTTGGCTGGGGTTGTGGTGTTGTTGGGATGCTTTGGCTGGGGTTGTGGTGTTGTTGGGATGCTTTGGCTGGGGTTGTGGTGTTGTTGGGATGCTTTGGCTGGGGTTGTGGTGTTGTTGGGATGCTTTGGCTGGGGTTGTGGTGTTGCTGGGATGCTTTGGATGGGGTTGTGGTGTTGTTGGGATACTTTGGCTGGAGTTGCGGTGTTGTTGGGATACTTTGGCTGGGGTTGTGGTGTTGTTGGGATGCTTTGGATGGGGTTGTGGTGTTGTTGGGATACTTTGGCTGGGGTTGCGGTGTTGCTGGGATGCTTTGGATGGGGTTGTGGTGTTGTTGGGATACTTTGGCTGGGGTTGCGGTGTTGCTGGGATGCTTTGGCTGGGGTTGTGGTGTTGTTGGGATACTTTGGCTGGGGTTGCGGTGTTGCTGGGATGCTTTGGCTGGGGTTGTGGTGTTGTTGGGATACTTTGGCTGGGGTTGTGGTGTTGCTGGGATGCTTTGGATGGGGTTGTGGTGTTGTTGGGATGCTTTGGATGGGGTTGTGGTGTTGTTGGGATGCTTTGGCTGGGGTTGCGGTGTTGTTGGGAGCTTTGGCTGGGGTTGTGGTGTTGTTGGGATGCTTTGGCTGGGGTTGTGGTGTTGCTGGGATGCTTTGGATGGGGTTGTGGTGTTGCTGGGATGCTTTGGCTGGGGTTGCGGTGTTGCTGGGATGCTTTGGATGGGGTTGTGGTGTTGTTGGGATACTTTGGCTGGGGTTGCGGTGTTGCTGGGATGCTTTGGCTGGGGTTGTGGTGTTGTTGGGATACTTTGGCTGGGGTTGCGGTGTTGCTGGGATGCTTTGGCTGGGGTTGTGGTGTTGTTGGGATACTTTGGCTGGGGTTGTGGTGTTGCTGGGATGCTTTGGATGGGGTTGTGGTGTTGTTGGGATGCTTTGGATGGGGTTGTGGTGTTGTTGGGATACTTTGGCTGGGGTTGCGGTGTTGTTGGGATGCTTTGGCTGGGGTTGTGGTGTTGTTGGGATGCTTTGGCTGGGGTTGTGGTGTTGCTGGGATGCTTTGGATGGGGTTGTGGTGTTGCTGGGATGCTTGGATGGGGTTGTGGTGTTGTTGGGATGCTTTGGCTGCGAGGGCAAATATTAAACTTAGATTTCGGAAAGGGAAAGAAGACACTAAGTTAGTGTCAAGTGAGATTACGATGGATAAAGAGTAATTTTTGGTTTCTCTCACATAACATTCGGGAAGCCTATTAATTTTAATTATGCTACTTTGAACATTAGTGGGCTCAATTGTAGAAATAAACAGCACGTTTAAAATTATTTTTGGTGGCGACTTTAATTGTGTCACTTCTGTGAGAGATTGTAGCATTCAGACGAATGCATGTGTATCTCTTGCTTTAATTACACTCTTGAAGTGTATTGGTCTTAAGGATGCAAATAGCATTAACGGGGGTGTATATGAATACACATATGTTCGTCAGAATTATGGTTCTAGAACAACTTTATGCAAAGGTCAATATGGGATTAGACAAGTATGAGGAAATTACCATTTTAAAAGACAGAATTAACAAATTGCAGGATGAAATATCTGAAGGAGTCAATGTTCGCCTCCAGATTAATGATAGGATGTATGGTGAAAAACTCTCTCCTTATTTGTAAAGTCAAAAATAACAAGGGTACAGCTCTTGTGACTAGTATTAAAGCAGGTGATGGGACGGATATGACAAATACGGATGGGATTGTATGTTATGTTCGAGGTGAATTAGAGAAATTGTAAAAAAAAGTGAAGGTAGACAAAGGTATGAGGGAGTACTTCCTTGGAAAATGTACACAGGTTTTAAACCAAGATGACAACACGTCATTATTGGAAGATGTAGATAAGCAGGAAGTGTGGAGTGTGGTCAAGAGTTTAAAGAAAGATAAATCACCTGGCTGTGATGGGTTCCCGGCGGAATTTTATTTCTATCTATGGGATGTCATTGGTAAAGACTTTGTACAAGTGGTGCAGTATAGCATACAGCATAGGAGGATTAGAATGTCGCAATCTCATGGGATTATTAAGATGATACCTAAAACGGGTGATTTGCATATTCTAACGAACTGGAGGCCACTTTCCTTACTAAACCAGGATTATAAAATAGTATCGAAACTGCTGGCAAATAGACTTAAGATTGCAATGGAAAAAATTATATCAAAGGAACAGTTTTGTGGTGTGCCTGGAAGATCCATAATCAATTGTAATAATGTAATTAGGGATGTTGTGTATTATGTGTTGTATTGGAAATATTGGATAGGGTATGAGTTTCACAAGACTTTATTGATTGGGTCCGTATGCTTTATAAACAGTGTCGGTGCAGCGTCTGTATCAATGGAGTCTTAAGTAAACCTTTTTTAGTTGAACGATCTGTACGTCAGGGATGTCCCCTTTCAATGATTTTGTATGTTATATTTCAAGAGCCACTGTACTTGGCAATAAAAGGCAATGACTTTATTGTTCCACCTTGTCTTCCTAATGCGATGACACTTCATGTTGTTGGTTATACAGACGATACAACTATTTTTGTGTCGACAGAAGACTCGGTGGTGAATGTTCAGAATGAGTTAGGTAAGTTTGAAAGAGCAACAGGTGCTGTAATTAACAAGAACAAAATGTTTATGATGGGGCTTGGCAGTTTGTAATAAAGTTCACTGGACAGGTTCATGGTTCAAGGTAGTGGAGTCTATTAAAGCTCTTGGGATATGGAACGACATTGGCTACGAATTGGCAAGTACTATGCCAGAGTATACTGACCTTGATACATATGCCAGAGTATACTGACCTTGCCTTTATTTCACCTCACTTTTATTCTTGTGCAATTGATGTTCTCAGACGGATTTGTAATATTGAAGGTTTTTTAATAATGAACAGTAAACAAGTGTATGATGTTATACTACCAAATATAGTTCCTAGAGTAGAGGAGTCATATCCACTCTTCAGCTGGCAAGTAATATGGGCGAACCTTCATGTTAAATTTATTGCCCCAAAACAACGTGAGCTATTGTATCGCTATATTCATGAGACCCTTCCTATAGGTTGTTGATGTTGGGCATTAAGAACAACAATAGGTGTGACCAATGTACTGAAATTGAAAATAATATGCATATATTTTATTTCTGTAAGCAGAAAGTTGTTCTTGTAAACTGGATTCGAGACACTTTTAAAGCTTTATGTGGACCAAGTGGAGTTAATGAGGTTTTTAATGTTTCATATTGACATAAAATGCAAGAAAATTAAGAATACAATAATTACCCTGGGGGAGTGTCACACTGGACAGAAAGTGTAAATTATGTTACTTTCTGATTATATTTTTTGTGTTTGGATAGGAAGGCAGGAAGGTTACTCAGTAGACAAAATATTGAAGTTCTTGCGATGCAGGATCAAGTATAACATTTGGGGTTTAAGGCTCATGCTCGGTGATGATATGGAAAATTTGTTTACTGAGAATTATATAAAATATATGTAAATGTAATAATCTCCCCTGTATTTTAATGTAAATATATTCTCATGTTTATGGGTACGTTTGCTAGAAATTTTGACATAAGAGCTAACTAGAATAAATAATACACAATAATGAACAAGGATAACTAGTTTGATGATCATTAACAACAATAAAGTTTGTTCAAACTTTATTTACTTGTTGTACATGCTACAACGTCCTCCATTATTTTCTTAAACATCATCATCTCTAAGATAGTAATATCATGCCGAGGTATACCTTTAATAAGACTACTACTCAAAGACTCGACGTTGTGGTTGATGGCGGCGTTGTGGTCGATAGCCGTTACTACCATTCTGAACTCAACCATTGAACGACTTACATATTTGTCTTTGGAGATTCTATTCCAAACTCGATTGTGTAGAGACTCATTTTGCTTTACCTTCAGACACTTTTTCATGTTTTCCTCCGAGACAAGATCGTAGATGTTGTAGTAGATCTGTCTGACTTCGGTAGACGTTTCATTGAACATTCCGAATAGGCAGGCCCTCCTCATTTTTCTCCAGTCTGTGTTGATGTTGTCACTGATGGCTCGTTTGAAGTGAACCATCATTAGCTTTCCATTACCTTCAGCCTTCTCTTTTGACACCAAGTTGCAGAGCTCTATATGAAGTCTCTTGACTAAATAATTTTTACGCTCAGTCTTTTCCACCTTTACGTTTCCATATGGTCCAGCACCGTAGTTCATTCCACAAACTTTATTGTAGGCAGAAGAGGAGAACATGTTATCCACCAAAGTTGTATACCTGAGTTTGATGCTTGGTGATCGACCCCACATCAACACTGCAGCATCCTCTTCCATATTTTTGGGACTGCTGTGGTAATTCTTTTCACAATGTGGTAGATGTTTAGCCATCTCATTATCAAACTGAGCCTCGTTTATTTCTCTAGTCCGTTCCCTACGTTCGAGAATTTGGCACTGAATGCAGGTTTTTTTACTGAATACATTTAAATCAACCACCATGCCTGTTACCATTTCCACAACGAAAGCAGTGCCAATTTGTGAATAAGGCCTCCTAGATCCGTCAAAAGACACATCAATGTTAAGGAAGCCATCAATGGGGTCTATATTTAACTGTTCTTTATAATGGTCAAATATTATACTGCGAGTGTTTTCTTGCACTTCTTCCCATCTCTTATTAATCACATCTCTTATATGATTCTCGCACCTGCTATACACCAACGGTGACACAAATTTCATTCCATTTATGGCACACATACTCTTGTAGAACATGTATCCTTTGCCATTTATCATGTTGAAGTATACTAATGTCTTCAGAATCTCGAAATTTCCTATCAACACTCGTGAAAATATATGATTACAGTGGCTACAACTTTCTGTCACTTGCACATTATGTTGATCAACCTTGACTGTATGAAGTAGTGTATTATGCGAGCAATTTTGACATAATTTTAAAACATTATCATCTAAGTACTTTTCAAGTTCCTTATCTGTCACCATTAGTACTGTCTCATGTGATGTTAGCTCTTCGCTGTTTTCTTCTGTGTCTTGTCTCAATCGTTTTGTGGCACTGCTCTCGGTATCTTTACGTCTTTTCAAACCACTGGAAGTACCTACAACATCACCATATTTATGATTTTCAGTCAATGTTTGTGTAACTGTAAGTTTACAATGACTACAGCTTTTGGTCACTTGTACATTATCATGTCGATCAGATATCTTGACTGTATGACATAGTTTAGCATGTAAACAATCACACACATAATTATCATCAAGGTACTTCTCAAGCTTCCTATCTGTTATTAACACTGTCTCCTGTGATTTTATTTTATAATTAATTTCTTGACACTGACTGTAATCTGGATCTTGTCTCAGATCTTGAGCTGAAGCAGCTTTCTGTTGTTGATAAATACGGCGAGCATATGCCGCTTGTGATTGTTTAATTTGTTGAGTCTTGGATTTGCGTGGCATTGTGCAATCTCTTTGTATTACTGTATGACAGCATTCATCTTCTGTAACAGGAAACAAATATTAAAATGAATAAAAAAATAATGGTATGTTTTTGTGAGTCTGGTCGTATAAAAAGTTTCTCATTTCACAGGATATAGTTAGCCCTGAGTGGGACCTACTTGACACAGGAGCAGAGGGAAGGGTTCTAACAGGGAGGTGGGTAGCGGGCTGTGACTGAGTTGAACAGGATGTAAACACTTCTTATATACCCTAAATGTACAGCGTTTATCTGACATCTTTGTGGAATATCCGGTACTTATTATCAATGTTGGTGTGGTGTTTGTGTGTGTGTGTGTGTGTGTGTGTGTGTGTGTGTAATGATAAAAGCTCTGTCCTGAAGGCCTTTTCAGAAATTTTATTAAATTTTATTTAGTATCATTGTCTCATTTAATCGTCATGCGGTTATCGTAGGGAGATATTTATTGTTCAACTGTTAGACAACTTTTTTTTTTCTTTTACTTGGACTATGTGACTTCAAGGTGGTTCTTACAAGATTGTGAGTATCTCAACCACCAATGCCACCAATGCCACTGCCACAATCACCATCAACGTTGAATGTATATCATCAATACTATATTCTCTATTCTTTACTATCGAGTTCCTTCCTCCTTTTGGTTACAAAACTGGCCACTGTCTGTTTCTGAGGGACTATCGTGTCACTTACTATCAGGTCGTTCATCACAATTAAAGTGTTTCATATGTTTATAACGGGAACCCCGGTGAGAGAACCTCTTGAAACACTTGTCACATTGGTAAGGCTTCTCCCCTGTATGTAGTCGACGGTGTTCTGTTAAGCTGTCTTTTCGTTTTAATACTTTTTGGCAAATATCACATATGAATCTGCATTGGTCTGAATAATTATACTGGTGTTGGGCAAGGAACGATTGTTGATTAAATAACTTATCATCCTCCTTCAGTCGCTTTACTCTCCAATGGCTAGTCAACTTATATTTCAGCTTGCATTTTTTTTTCAATCACAGTTGGCATCACAGAGTCTAATTTTGGCAATGCTAATGGTTTAGATTTAAAACCGGGTGGTGCCAACAGAGACGGGTAAAACGACGATTGTTGATTGGACTTATCATCATCCTTCAGTCGCTTTACTCCCCAATGGCGAATCAGTCTCAACTTATATTTCCACTTGCAATTTTGTTTTTCAATCACAGTAGGCATCACATTTGGCAATGCTGATGGTTTAGATTTAAGGGAGAGATCGATCGGTTGTATATCATCCATCAGTCGATCATCATCCTCATTTCCATCTGCTCTCATTGCATTCCTGAAAATTGTAGGGATAAAGATTGTTACATCAGACCATTATTAAATTTGGCTATAAACATCCAAACTATGAAACTTCGTCTGTGGAACCCCGTTAATTCCCTTGTCATCTGTTGTTTAATTAAAATCTCAAATAAAAATTGTGCCACAAGAAAGGATAGCCCATTAAATGTTACAATCCCTAGTCATTCCATAAAATTCAATTTTAGACAATTGATAGCAAAAATTACAGCAAAATTACACACACAAAAAATTAAGACTTCGAATATAACCCTTAGAAGGAACGACGAGAATACCACTTCACTCACTATAATTAATAAATTTTTTCAAGGGTTTAAATATGTTGTCACTGGGCGTGAACCACGAGGTAGACTGAGGGAATAAGTGGCGATAAGATCCTTTATATTCTTTGAGGACAATCTAGTTGCCAGAGACGAAGAGCTCAGGTCTCGAAGTTCCGGCGAGTATTATGTTATCCGATATATATAGTAGCCAGAACACACTTCTCAGCCTACTATGAAAGGCCCGATTTGCCTAATAAGCCAAGTTTTAATAAATTAATTAGTTTTCGTCTACCTAACCTAGCTAACCTAACCTAAGATAGGTTAAGGTTAGGTTAGGTAGGATTGGATAGGTTCGGTCTTATATCTAGATTAACCCTTAAACTGCGCATGGCGTATATATACGCCCTGAGTAACATGTCCGACCGTGCGCATGGCGTATATATATACGCCATAGGGTGCCATTCCCGATTCAAATGGCCCGCGGCTACACGGGGTTCACATTAGCTTCCTCAGGGCTCTTGTAAACAGACGCCATTTAAAAAAAAAAAATCGTGGGCAATAATCTCAGGTGTGAGAGGCACAGTACTGTTGGAGCAACCAAGGCTGGCGCACGCAGCATGAGCGAGCAGCATTGCTGTTCAGCTTGTGACCACAGCATCACCGAAAAATGTCAAAATAAATATATAACTGTTATTATTTAGTGATGACAATATTACAGATGACCCGTGACTGTGATATAAATAACCAGGGTTGTGATAATAGCAGGATTGTTGTAATAATTAGCACTGTGGGAGGAGTGATGCTGAGACAGGGAGACAGCATCGTTTACTGACTGTGTGGCCACCTGTTATTGTTTACATTCACCATACCAGCTCAGTGGTTCTCTATGGTGAACACAAATGTAGATACTTATATATAATGTGTGTATTAGTGTAATAACAGCAAAAGGATTATGCTGGGAGCAGCCATTGGGGTGACGGAGGTGACGTCGTCTGCACGATTTGTCAAGCTGTTTAGAGGGTGGCCACTATGCTCTTTGGGCGCACTACAAGCTTAGGTGTACAGTTACAGTGCATAAAACATGTAGATATTTATATATAATATGTGTATATAGGGTAATAACACTGAAAACAGTATTGTTGGGGGAGAAAGTTTAGTGCGTGTGACCTTGAATGAGTGAGGGAGCCGCCACAGCTGTGTATACCGACGACTCTTAGTGCCTGAACTAACTATATCAGCTTAGCTGTACAGTTGTGGTGAACAAAATATATACATACTTATATATAACGTCTGTATATAGTGTAATAACACCACAAATGGTATTGTTGGGGGAGAAAGTTTAGTGCGTGTGTTGAGGGAGTGGCAGCGAGTGGCTGGCTGGTGTGTGGCGGTAACTCTTCGTTGCTTTTCGACTCTCAATACCAACTTAGTGGTTCGTTATGGTGACCAAAATATGCAGATACTTATATTAACCTGTGTATAGAGTGTAATAGCAGCAAAACTATTTGTTTATTTTTATGAACATAATAATTGAATTACTAATATGCACACCATACGTTTGAGTATAGCGATTATTCACCACTTTTATTATATAAAATATATTACAATACACACTATTGAATAATATTACTGCAAAAAAACTAAGAAAAAATCAATCGGAGACATTGAAACAATTAGGTAATAATATCTTTGTGGCAACTCCCATCTGTCAGCGCGGGTGACGCTGACCGGCCCTGGCGACCGCTCTGTCAACGCCCACTTTTTGCCAGACTTCCTCGGTCAATTGCGCCCAAAATATGTCACCTACGATTTTTTTGCTATTTTTCCCGTGCTCAGGGGACACAAATTAACATGTTTAGAAGACGAAAAAAAAATTTGGAATTTTTTTTTTCTTGCGCACAGGGGTGTAAATGTCCCCAGGACCCCTGAGCAGTGTAAGGGTTAAGTTTTTTAACTCCAATTGAAAAAATTGATCTCATACATGAATGAAATGGGTAACTTTATCATTTCAAGAAAAAAATAGGGAAAATATATTAATGA
>WNGS01068880.1:0-11590 GCA_020271785.1 Procambarus virginalis | reverse complement strand
TCTCTCTCTCCTCTCTCCCCTTACATACATACATACATTTATTTAACACATGTGGTACACGTACAAGGGGACACAGGTGGAAGCTGAGTACCCAAATGAGCCACAGAGAGATTATAGAAAGAACTTTTCAGTGTCAGAGTAGTTAATAAATGGAATGCATTAGGCAGTAATGTGGTGGAGGCTGACTCCATACACAGTTTCAAGTGTAGATATGATAGAGCCCAGTAGGCTCAGGAATCTGTACATCAGTTGATTGACGGTTGAGAGGCGGGACCAAAGAGCCAAAGTTCAACCCCCGCAACCACAACTAGGTTAGTACATACATACATACATAAGATATAAAACAGTGGAGGATTCCCAGGTAGAACAATCAACCACAATGCCCATTACCCCTTTACCCTGTTGTCCTTAACTTCACAACTATACAAGAGTCATTAACACGTGTAATGGCTGATCCCCCATCACGATAGCATGGGGAACAATTGCCTGACCCGCAGTCCGTCTTGCTCCTCAAATAATTTTCGGGTTAACATGAAAACATCTCGAGTTTATCTCTCTAATGTTGTTTTCCCATCTTTCATTTTATCAGCTTAGTTCCTTTATTATGCCCCAATTACTCATCCATTGAGCGGTAGTTAAACTGAACCCAAATTTAATAAAGTTCCTTTTGCTAAGCAAGCTACAGTCTTGATAAAGTCAGATATATTGTTTGTTAACACATTTCTCAACAATGAACAGTCAGTTTTATCAAGCTAACATATCCTAACACAACGAGTGAGAGTATTAACTGGTCTAATTATTTTATTAGACCAGTATATATTATTAGATTATACTGGTATAATTATATATATATATATATATATATATAATATATATATATATAATTATATATATATATATAATATATATATATATATATATATATATATACATATATATGTATATATATGTATATATAGGTGGGGTGCAGGTGGGGCAGCCAACCACAGGGAAACAGCAAAATCTCTCAAATACAGGCGACTGGCAGGTCAATACCTCTTTGTTCCCAGAGCGTCTGAGACGCATGGCCCCTGGGGCAAGAGTGCCTTGGGATTTCTCAAGGAATTGGGTTCCAAGCTCATTGACGTCACCAGAGACCCAAGGGCTTGCAGTTTTTTGTTTCAGCGCCTCAGTGTGGCGATCCAGAGGGGAAATGCTTGCTGCGTCCTCGGTTCCTGTCCGGAAGCGGAGGAGCTTCAAGAGATCCATAACCTTTAGGCATTTGTCTTGTATGTTTTGTAACCTTTAAATACACAATAAAGCATAAGAAAAAAAAGGAAGGGGGTGGTAGGAGAAAAGCACACAGAAACTGTATTGGAGGGGACCTACATTCCCTCCAATGCGTTATGTGTGATTTCCTCCGAGGCTATGGGTCCCCCTTCTTCCAGCCAGAGGTGGTACTCCCTTCCATGTTTTTATATATATATATATGTATATATATATATATATATATATATATATATATATATATATATATATATATATATATATATATTATTCGATATTTCGATATTTATTATTTCGATTCGATATTTATATATATTATTATTCGATCAATTAATGTAACATCACTTGTATGTATATACCAATGGGGACAATTTTGTCCCCATTGCTTCTGAGACACTCGGCGCCTGGGGTAAAAGTGCTACCAGTTTTTTGAAGGAACTGGGTTCTAGGCTCATTGAAACAACAAGGGACCCTAGAGCTGCCAGCTTTCTTTTCCAGCGCCTCAGCGTGGCGATACAGAGGGGAAATGCGCACTGCATCCAGGGTTCCTGCCCGCCATCTGAGGAGCTGGAGGAACTCGACAACCTATGATAACCATCTTTGTAACCTATATGTAACTCCTTTTTTGTAACACAGTTCAAATAAAGCAAATATATATGTGTACATACAAAAGAATGGGGGTGGTAGGAGAAGAAAATATTAGTGTTCAGTGAGAAACCACAAGGTCTCCTCTGAATACGTTTTATTTTCTTCTCCGAGGCTATGGGTCCCCACATTGGCACCAGAGGTGGTACCCTCACAAACTTTTTATATATATATATATATATATATATATATATATATATATATATATATATATATATATATATATATATGGTATATTTTGGTAGCAGTCTTTCCTGTAGACTTATATTATTTAATATGACCGAAAAAGTAAGATTAATAATTCTAACACAATTTTCTCAATATTTCTATATCTTTTCACTGTTGATGGTAAATGAAAAATCAATTCTCCAAAGTTCATTTTTATTTCTAGTCTAACGCGACACTTGAGCGCGTTTCGTAAACTTATTACATTTTCAAAGACTTTAGTTTACACACACACAACTATAACTGAAAGAGTTTAAACAGCTTTGACTTTCTTTTTTATACCTGCATTTGGGTGAGGTGACATGTTACAATGGTTTTGGATGAGGTGAAAACAAGCTTTCAACACAACAGACACGAACCAATGGGTATAAGCTAAAGGGAAGAATAGAAGTAACTGCAGAGGGCCTATTGGCCCATATTTCTTGATGCTTCTTTATTGGAGCGGAGTCTTGAAGTGGGTAGAATATAATTGTGCGTTAATTGGCTGTTGATTGCTGGTGTTGACTTCTTAATGTGTAGTGCCTCGCAGATATCTAGCCGCCTGCTATCGCTGTATCTATCGATGATTTCCGTGTTTTTTGTTAAGACTTCTCTGGTGATGGTGGTCTGGTTGTGGGAAGAGATTATATGTTCCTTGATAGAGCCCTGTTGCTTATGCATCGTTAATCGCCTGGAAAGAGATGTTGCTGTCTTGCCTATATACTGAGTTCTTTGCGGCTTACAGTCCCCAAGTGGGCATTTGAAGGCATAGACGACATTGGTCTCTTTCAAAGCGTTCTGCTTTGTGTCTAGAGAGTTTCTCATGAGTAGGTTGGCAGTTTTCTTGGTTTTATAGTAAATCGTCAATTGTATCTTCTGATTTTTGTCTGTAGGGATAACGTTTCTATTAACAATATCTTTCAGGACCCTTTCCTCCGTTTTATGGGCTGTGGAAAGAAGTTCCTGTAAAATAGTCTAATAGGGGGTACAGGTGTTGTGTTAGTTGTCTCCTCAGAGGTTGCATGGCATTTCACCGTCCTTCTTATGATATCTTCAACGAAACCATTGGAGAAGCCGTTGTTGACTAAGACCTTCCTTATCCTACAGAGTTCTTCATCGGCTTGCTTCCAACCTGAGCTGTGGCTGAGAGCACGGTCGACATAAGCGTTAACAACACTCCTCTTGTACCTGTCTGGACAGTCACTGTTGGCATTGAGGCACATTCCTATGTTTGTTTCCTTAGTGTAGACTGCAGTGTGGAAACCTCTGTTCCTTTCCATGACTGTTACATCTAGAAAGGGTAGTTTCCCATCCTTCTCCATCTCGTAAGTGAAACGCAACACGGAATTCTGCTCAAATGCTTCCTTCAGCACTTGCAGATGTCTGACATCGGGTACCTGTGTAAAAATGTCGTCAACAAACCTGCAGTATATGGCCGGTTTCAAGTTCATATCGACTAAGACCTTTTGTTCGATGGTACCCATGTAGAAGTTCGCAAACAGGACACCTAGGGGAGAACCCATGGCGACCCCATCTACTTGCTTATGCATGTGTCCATCCGGGCTCCTCTGTTCCTTTGAGTTCTGTCCTGAAGGATCCACCTCCTGGTCCTCTGTCTGGGGTTCCCCTTCTTTCTACCCGGCCTGTCTTGTCTCCTGTGTCTTCTTTCTCGTCTCCCTCCGTTCCTCCTTCCCCTCCGTCTCTTGACTCGCCCCGCCACCTGTCGGTGCAGGCTGATGTCCATCGCTCTCCAAACGGCCGTCTTGTGTGCTCTTGTTCAGCTTCTGTTGAGACGCTAGAATCCGTTGCCCAGTACGTAGTTGCTGGGACACCTGTTTCTCTCAGTCAGAAGCCTAAGCCTGGCTCCTCTCCTTCCTCCTCCCCGGCGGGTAAGAAGGTTTCGCTTTCTTCCTCGGCCCCTACTTCTGCCTCTATCGCGCCTTTCCCTCCCATTTCGGTGGTTGCGCCCCTTGTTCCTGCTATGGAGGTTTCTTTGGCCCCCGCTTCCCTCTCAGTTGCTGCCCTTGCTGAGGTGCGTTCCCCTCTTTTTACTCCCCCTCTTCCTGCTGCTGTCCTTGACTGCTCCTCTCCGTTGTCTCCTCCTCTTTCTCCTCCTCCTCCTCCGGACCCCGCCCACCCACCTCTGGTCTGTTCTCTCGCTTCCTTCCCTCCGTCTTTGCTCAGTTTACCCATGCCCCCTAACCCTGACTTTGCTGACCCTGATATTCTTTAACATGCTATGTTGCTCTTTCGCCTTTGTTTCTTCCTTGCTCTCTGTTGTTGTCCTTTCTCTTCTCGTTGATGTCTATTCTTCAATGGAACGTTCGAGGTTATTATGCCAATTTTCTTGAACTCCAACTTCTGATTTTGCGGTTTTTGCCCCTTTGTGCCTGTCTCCAGGAGCCGATGCTTGGTGCTCGTCCTGGTCGTTTTCGTGGCTATTCCTTTCTCTCCCCCCCCCCCAGCTGTTGCTGGGGCTCCTAATTCTTATGCTCTCTTTCTTCGCTCTGATGCTCCCTTTGTCCCCTTACATTTTTCTTCGCCTCTCCATTCTTCTGCTGCTCGTATCTTTGTGGGGAAATGGTACACAGTTTGTTCCATTTATCTCCCCCCCTCCCGAGTTTCCCGCTTTCTCTTCCTAATCTGAAACACCTCCTGGACTCCTTGCCGGAGCCTGTGCTCCTGCTGGGAGATTTCAATTGTCGGCATTCTCTTTGGGGTGATGTTCTGAGGAATACCCGAGGTCGCCTTCTTGAGCCGTTTATCCTCTCTTCCCTGTCTCTTCTGAATTCTGGTGAACCCACTCATTTGGACTCTCGGACTCGCACCCTTTCTTGTCTTGATCTTTCTCTTTGCTCTTCTTCTCTTTACTTAGATTTCACGTGGCAGGTTCTTGATGACCTCCAAGGCAGTGACAATTTCCCCATCCTTATTTCCTTTTTCTCTTTTCGTTCTTCCCTCTCCTTCCCTGGGTGGCAGTTTGATAAAGCGGACTGGAACCTATTTACCCTCAGTGCTGCTCTCTCTGACCTCTCCCTTCTGCCTCTCCCTCGCGCTCTCCTCCTTTTTCATGACACTGTCTTCGACGCTGCCCTCCGCTCTATTCCTCGCTCTTCCTCTCGGGGTCCGCGGAAGTGCATTCCCTGGTGGAATGCAGACTGTGCTCAGGCTGTCCGCTGTAAGCGTGCAGCTTGGAAGAGGCACCGCCGTCGGCAGACGGCCGATTCTTTTCTTTCGGAGAGCGAGTGCGGTGGCCCGTAGGGCCATCTGTACGGCTAAACGTGAATGTTGGGTATCTTATGTCTCCACAATTACGTCGAAACTTCCCTGCCACAGATCAAGAAACGTATCCGCAAAATAGTTGGTAAGTTCGTTCTCGATGTTTCACCGGTCCTTCACCTCCGTGGAACTCTTGTGGCGGACCCGTTGCAGGTCGCTACCGAACTGGGTTCCCACTTTTCTTCTGTTAGCTCTGGTTTTCATCTAACCCAATCTTTCCTCCTTCGTAAACCTGTCCTTGAGTCTCGTCCTTTAGATTTCTGCACTCGTCTTCGACTTTCCTATAACGATCCCTTCTCTCTCTCTGAACTTCGTTCTGCCCTGGCCCTCTGCAGTTCTACGGCGGCGGGCTCCGATGGTATTCATTATGAGATGCTTCGCCATTTCCCTCAGTGCACGTCTCGGTATTTACCGAGTCTGTATAATCGGATCTAGGAGTCGTCGTCAGTTCCTGAAGACTGGCTCGATGCCGTTGTCCTCCTTGTTCGCAAACCGGGGTCTCTGGGAACTTCCCCTAAGGACTTTCGCCCTATTGCCCTCACAAGTTGTGTCTGCAAACTCTTTGAACGTATGGTTAACGTTCGTCTGATGTGGTTCCTGGAACACCATCACCTCCTCTCCCCTTCTCAAGGTAAGGTAATTATCAAAAGAAGGCACCAAACCGGGAAGGCTATGTAGCAACCATCAAAGTGCGAAATATTCAGAGGGCGCTAAATATCACCAAGAGTGCCAATACGAAAACAAAAACGCATAAGGCGAACGATATCAAAAGTATCCGATTCACCTAGAAGTCTATCGAGGGACATGTGATCGCGAGGGACGGTCAGAAAGCAAGACACACGCTCGCCCTGGAAGTCAGGACATTCAACAAGGATATGCACAACTGTCAGAGGGACAAAGCAAATCGGACAATAAAGGAGCAGGGCGGCGCTCCATTAAGTGACCGTGGGTTAAGCGAGTATGGCCAACACGCAGCCGTGCCAAAGCAGTTTTCCACCGCCGGTTACGGTGGTAGGAGGAAGGCCACGGGGACACTACGTTTGAGAGCACGCAGCTTGTTACTAACCACAGAGGACCAACAACCCTGCCAACGGGCAAGGATGGAGGAATGAATAACAGGGTAAAAGTCGGAATAAGGAATACCTTTACGTGAGATGGGACAAGAACAGATAGCGTCCTTAGCGGCAGCATCCGCACGCTCATTGAAAGAATCACCAATATGGCTGGGAATCCAGCAAAACTCTACCGATTTAAATTTACTAGAAATAAGAAACAGCCAATGTTGAATCTCAATGAGCACCGGATGGACAGGATTAAAGGACCCTAGAGCCATGAGGGCACTACGAGAGTCAGCTACAACCACAAAGGAGGAATGAGATTGAGAAAGCAAGAGACGGAGAGCATAGAGAATAGCATAAAGTTCTGCCGTAAAGACACTAGCCTCCAAAGGGAGGCGACACATAAGTACGGTCAGGAAAAACAACAGAGTGGCCCACACCGTCCGCAGACTTAGACCCATCGGTGAAGATGCAAATAGAGTAGGAGTGCAAAGAAAAGTGTTCAAGGAAGATGCTTTTCAGAATTGTAGAAGAGGTAAAGGCTTTAGTAATTCAAGTCAAGGACGTACAAAACTTGGGAAGGGGGGGGGGACTCCACGGAGGCAAGGAAGGAACAATATGAGGAGAACCATTAGAAATATGAACAGACAGAGAATCCTGTAAGCGAGATAACCGGACAGAAAGTGGGAGACGATGAAGAGGAAGAGAAGCTACAGGAGGAGGAAAAGTCAAAGCACGACAGAGGCGAGAGGAAGGATGTTGTAAGGACCACGCAAGATAGCGAAGACAGTAGCGATCACGGCGGTCCTGAAGCGAGAGAATGCCAGTGTCAACACACAAACTGAGGGCGGGAGTCGAACGAAAGGCACCAGAGCTGAGACGCAACCCAGTATGGTGCAAAGCATCAAGACGGCGAAGAGTAGAAGGAGAAGCAGAGGAGTAAGCAGGGCAACCATAATCGAGTTTAGACAGGACGAGAGAGGAGTCCAAATAGAGGAGCGTGCGCCTATCCGCTCCCCAAGAAGTATGGGACAAAACCTTAAGTAGGTTAAGGGCCTTGGAGCATTCAACTCGGAGGTAAGAGATATGGGCTGACCAAGACAAACGAGTGTCAAAGACTAACCCCAAGAGCTTTGCGGAATCCCTGTACACAATGGGATGACCATAAAGCAACAAAGAGGGGCGAAGAACGACATGTTTCCGAGTAAAAGTCATAGCACAAGTCTTAGACGCAGAGAACTTGAAGCCATGATCGGTGGCCCAAGATGACACGGCATCAATCGCAAGTTGAAGCCGCCGTTGAAGGAGAGGTGAATCATCACCCCTACAGCAAAGGGTAAGATCATCAACACAGAGAGCAGAGAAGACGCCAGAAGGAAGAGAGGAAAGAAGACCGTTGAGGGCAACTAGAAAAAGAGTAGTGCTCAGAACACTACCCTGGGGCACACCCTCATACTGCCGAAAAGGGGCAGAGAGAGCAGTACCAAGCCGCACACGAAAGGAACGACGAGAGAGGAGGCTCTGGAGGAAGGGAGGGAGGTTCCCACGAAGGCCAAAAGAATGAAGTTGAGACAGAATATGATACCGCCAGGTAGTGTCGTAAGCCTTTTCCAGGTCAAAAAGGACAGCAACAACGGAGGTCCTCGCAGCAAAAGAAGTACGAATATAGACCTCCAAGTTCACCAGGACATCCATTGTGCTGCGGCACTTGCGAAAGCCAAATTGAAAAGGGGAGAGGTGGTGATAGTGTTCTAAGAACCACATCAAACGAACGTTAACCATACGTTCAATGAGCTTGCAGACAACTCGTGAGGGCAATAGGGCGAAAGTCCTTGTGGGATGACCCGAGAGACCCTGGTTTCCGAACAGGGAGGACAACAGCATCGAGCTAGTCTTCAGGGACCGACGACGACTCCCAGACCCGATTGTACAGACTTAGTAAATACTGAGACGTGCACGGAGGGAGATGGCGAAGAATTTCATAATGAACGCCATCGGAGCCCGCTGCTGTAGAACCGCAAAGGGGTAGGGCAGACTGAAGTTCAGAGAGAGTGAAGGGATCATTATAGGGAAGGTGAAGATAAGTACAGAAATTTAAAGGACGAGATTCAAGAAGAGGCTTACGAAGAAGGAAGGATTGGGGGAGATGAGAACCAGAACTAACAGAGGAGAAATGGAAACCCAGTTCGGTCGCAACCTGCAACAGGTCCGCCACAAGAGCACCATGGAGGCGAAGGACTGGTGAGACATCGGGAACGAACTTACCTGCAATCTTGTGGATACGCTTCTAGACCAGTGGGAGAGGAGATTCGGACGTAACGGTGGAGACCCAAGACGCCCAGCATGCTGTTTAGCCGCACGGATGGTCCTACGGGCAACCGCACTCGCCTTCTGAAACAATAGAAAAGACTCAACCGTCTGCCGGCGGCGATCTCTCTTCCAGGCTGCACGCTTACAGCGGACAGCTCGAGCACAGTTCATATTCCACCAGGGAACGCACTTCCGCGTTCCCCGAGAGGAAGAGCGAGGAATAGAGCAGCGTCAAAGACAGTGTCATGAAAAAGAACGAAGGCGCGAGGGAGAGGCAGAACAGAGAGGTCAGAAATAGTCGCACGGAGAGTAAAGAGACGCCAGTCAGCCTCGGCAAACCGACACCTAGGGAAGGAGAGAGGAGGGTGAAAAGAGAAAAAAGAAACAAGGATAGGAAAATGGTCACTGCCATGGGGGTCATCAAGGACCCGCCACCCGAAATCTAAGGAAAGGGATGACGAGCACAGAGAAAGATGGAGACAAGAAAGGGAGCGAGTCTGAGAGTCCAAATGAGTGGGCTCACCAGAATTAACAAGGGACAGGGAAGAAGAGGGGGATGAAAGGTTCAAGGAAGCGACCCCAGGTGTTGGTCAGCACATCACCCCAAAGGGCATGACGACAATTGAAATCACCCAGCACAGGCTCCGGCAAGGAGTCTAGGAGGTGTTTAAGATCGGGAAGAGAAAGTGGGACAGTGGGGGGGAGATAAATGGAACAAACAGTGTACCATCTATGGACAAAGACACGGGCGGCAGAACAGTGGATAGGCGAGGAAAAAAGTAAGGGGACAAAGGGAACATCATAGCGAATCAAGAGAGCAGAAGAATTATGGACCCCCACCTGTCGCTGGGGGGTGTGTGGGGAGAGACAGAAAAGAATAGTCATGAAAGCGACCAGGACGAGCACCAAACATCGGATCCTGGAGACAGACACAAAGGGGCGAAAACTGTGAAATGAGAAGTTGGAGGTGAAGGAAATTGGTGTAAAATCCACGGATGTTCCATTGAAGAAAAGACATCAGCAAAGAGAGAGAGGAGAGTAACAGAGAGCAAAGAAGAAACTAAGGTGAAGAAGGAACACAGCACGCTAAAAAAGCACAGAGTCAGGAGCAGGGTCAGCGAAGTCAGGGTTAGGGGGCATGGGTAAACTGAGTAAAGAAGGAGGGAAAGAAGCGGGAGGACAGACCAGAGGTGGACGACCAGGGTCTGGAGGAGGAGGAAGGGGAGGAGGAGGGGCAGAAAGAGGGGGAGTGCACCTCAACAAGGGCAGTAACCGAGATGGAACTGGGGGCTAAAGAAACCCCTACAGTAGGAACAGGGGGCTCCACCACCGAAGCGGGAGGGGAAGGAACGATAGAATCAGAGATAGGGGGTGAAGAAGAAAGCGAAGCCTTCTTACCGACAGGGGAGGAGGAAAGAGAGGAACCAAGTTTCCGCTTCTGACTCAGAGATACGGACGTCCCAGCAAGCAATGTACAGGGCAACAGACTCCAGCGTCTCGATAGGAGAACAGTGAGAGCGAACAACACAACCATCAGGAGAGCGATGGACGTCGGCCCGCACAGTCAGGCGGCATGGAGAGCCAAGAGACGGAGGAGAATGACGGGAAGGAGGACTAGAGGGAGAGAAAAAAGAAGGCACAGGAGACGTGACAGACTGGGTATAAAGAAGGGAGCCCTAGACAGAGAACCAGGAGGGGGACCTTCGGAACAGAACGGAGGGAAACAGGGGAGGTAGTGGTTGGCGTGTCTGGGTCTAAGGCTCGGAAACGGTTGAGAGACTGAGGAAGGCGGGAAGGACGAGGAGAGGAAGAGCACTCGAGCATAGGAGACACCAGCGAAAGAGGGGAGACAATGAACTTGGCGCCGAGCCCCAGGAAAAGACAGACGGTCTCGGTGCTTCAAGCTGAGGACAGCCGCCTCAAGTTTGTAACGAATACACGCACGGGAGAAGGTAGGGTGGGCCTCACCACAATTGAGACAGCGGGCCTGGGGATAAGTGCACTCCAACTTAGTGACCCTCGCTTCCACACATGGGACAGAGAGAGACAGGACTAGAGCATTTGAGGGTACCATGCCCAAACCTCCAGCATTTACCGCAGAGCCGCGGTGAGGGAATATATTCCTGAACGGAGCATCTGACACCAGCAAGAATGACAGAGGGCGGAAGGGTCCTACCATCAAAGGTAACCTTCACAACCCGAAGGGGCAGACGGCGATGACCACGAGGGGGACGAGTAAATGTATCCACCTGGAGGACAGAATGACCCTTGGCCTCGAGGATATGCTTGATATCCTCGTGGCAGTCCTTGAGATCTCTAACACCGGTCGCAACATGGTGCGGGAGGAGAACAGTGCCAACACTGGCATTCAACTGAGCTTTCGAGACCCGAACAGGGGTCTCGCCAAGGCAGGATAAGGCGGCCAAGCGGGTGGCCGCGTCCTGAGAAGGAGCAGCAACGACATGGGTACCAAGATGAGTGGGGTTGAAGGTGACAAAGGCATCCACGGAATCGACAAGATGCCTATGAAGGGAAAAATCGTCAGGAGGAGTTGAATCCAAAGGTTGGAGGTCAAAGTACTTAGTCCACGTAGCAGGGCCAAACAAAGCACGGAACGAAGTAGGATGGGAAGGGAGCATACAAGAGTGGCCATGGCGGGGACGGCGATGAGAACCCTTAGAGAGAGACGGTTCGAAAGGTGCAGTAGTCACAAGAAGAGATGGAGCCGTGCAAGGGGACGAGACTGTCACCACAGCAGGCTTGGGTCTCGACCCAACCACAGAGGAGGGAGGGAGCATGGAGGAAGAGTCCGGTCTGGCCTAAACCGG
>WNGS01068874.1:0-10438 GCA_020271785.1 Procambarus virginalis | reverse complement strand
TATATATATATATATATATATATATATATATATATATATATATATAATATATATATGTATATATATGTATATATATATATATATATATATATATATATATATATATATATATATATATATGTATATATATATATATATATATATATATATATATATATATATATATATATATATATATATATATATCTTTATATAAGGGGTACCACCTCTGGTGTGTGTGTAGGGGCCCATAGCCTCGGAGAAGAAAATAAAGAGTACTCAGAGAAGACCTTGTGGATCCTCACTGAACACTTTGATATTTTCTTCTCCTACCACCCCTATTCTTTGGTATGTGTGTATATTTATCTAACTTTATTTGAAAATGTCATTACACAAAAAAAGTTACAATATTGATTACATTCAGGGTACAAGGCTGCTTGTCACAAGTTGAAAATCTCCTCCAGCTTCTCAGATGGTGGGCAGGAACAATGGATGCAGTGAGCATTTCCTCTCTGGATTGCCACACTAAGGCGTTGAAAAAGAAAACTGGCAGCTCTAGGGTCTCTAGTTGTTTCGATTAGCTTTGCTTAGACCCCAACTCCTTCAAAAAGCTAGCAGCACTTTTACCCCAGGCACCAAGTGTCTCTGAGGCAATGGGGATAAAATTGTAGTGGTGCTCAAGGTCTCTGTATTTACGTGACTTGGCCGCTTCCCGGTGATTGGCAGCTCCTCCTCCTGCTTGAGTAGCACTGAAGTCAACATAGGTATTGGCTAAAGTTGAAACGCAAGTGTAGTCCCACACCAACTGTCTACCATTCTTCCAGGGGTTCACCGTGATTCCATCTGGGCGACCGACAGGCTCATCAGAGTTGCGGGACATTAGGTAGCGAGGCTCTCTCTCTGCTGGACAACCGGCTGTGGCAAGGCTTCTCTTAATAATGTCATTGACCTC
The DNA here is from genome assembly GCA_020271785.1 of Procambarus virginalis. Classification (NCBI taxonomy): domain Eukaryota; kingdom Metazoa; phylum Arthropoda; class Malacostraca; order Decapoda; family Cambaridae; genus Procambarus; species Procambarus virginalis. The sequence goes on along the minus strand of WNGS01068874.1, from coordinate 9,507 downwards.
ACCGTGTCTTGCATGCCATCCTCCTGTCCTTTGGCAGAGAAGACCATCCCGTCCGTATCTGTCGGCCTCTGCCTCGCCGCAAATACACCTGTATTCGGTGTGGATTGGGGCAGTGAGACGGAGAGCCACGGCAATTCGGAGGGCCTGCGGTGGAGACGGGTGCGGTTGCTGACATTGGGGTTGCTAATAGGAAATCACCTGCATGTGGAGCTGCTACAGCCCTATGTCGGGCAGTGTCATGTGGTTGCGCAGCTTCTAGCAAATCGCAGCTTCTTGGTCGGCAATGGGGCGATCCCACCTGGATTGCTTATGGGGTTCAGAAGGCAGTGGTTGGGGTGCTGGTCCTGCGAGAGAGACCCATTTGGTGTGCAGTCTGTGATGCTGGGATCATGTACCCCTGCCTGTTGAATAGGTGCCAGGTAGGATTTCCTTCACCAAGTTTTCAGACCCCACTGAAGAGGACAGGAACGCTGGTACAGCAATTTGTGTTGCTGTGCGCATGCCAAGGCCCCCGAGTCTGACAGGAAGGGAGGCCTGTTTCCACTGCGAGTTGCTGAGGAAAAAGATTATCAATTAGATCAGATTAGGTTATCAATTAGAAAAATTATCTTAGATCTGTATAGGAGTAAAACCTCTGGTGCAATTATTGGGACCCACAGCCTCAGAGAAGGGAACACAGAGCATTGAGAGAAAAACTTGTCATTTAACTCTGAATACATAAGGGTGTTCGCTTCTCCTACCACCCCCCTTATTATATATATATATATATATATATATATATATATATATTATTATATATATATATAATATATATATATATATATATCTATGGTGGCTTATATATATATATATATATTGTGACGATAATCTTTCAAGAGAGATTTAGCCTGCTCTTCCTTCAATCGTCACGTTTAAAGCTACATTCAAGATACGATCAGCAGTAGCAAAACGTTTGTCAAGGCAGCGCACACACCTGCATACCCCCACTCTGCACCCCCCCACACTCCTCACCGCCGGCTCATCGCCTGCACTACAATTAGCCAACTACCAGTGTCGGCCTGCTGCATTCTGATTGGCTGATCGAGACCACACCACTCCAGCTCCGCACCACGCACGCACCTCATAGAGTCAACGTCGGGGCGGCCAGCAGTTTCCTCCTCAGAAATCTTGTGCTCTGGGCTGTGAACATTTAATTGATATACCTCGTGTATCAAGTAGCGGTTCTTAGCTTGCGCTTATATTCCCAGCACTATTTATATTACTTGTATTATATTTTTGTACTATTGTTAACGTAAAACCATTACTTATTCATTTTTTATGTTAGTTTTTTCACTTGTTATATTTGCACTTTGCCAAGCCAAGGAATTGTCTGTATTTAAATTTGTTTTCTAGAGTAATTAAATTTCATTGTTTATTCTATGTGTTGTTTTGGTGTCTTCCCCTACCTTATCACAGACAATCAGGCAAGCAGTCTGTTTTTTTTGTGTATGTGACCAGGCATTGACTTCTGCCATTGGAAGACTGCCGAACACCAAAGTCCAACACTTTACCGTCACAATATATATATATATATATATATATATATATATATTATATATATATATATATATATATATATATATATATATATATGATATATATATATACTGATATACTGATACTGATATATATACTATTTGTATACTGAATACAAGTGTATTTGCAACAGGGTGGAAGCAGACCAATACGGACTGCATGGGCTGCATTGCGGAAGCACAAAGGGCTGGCATGCAAGACAAACGAGGTCAATGACATCATCAAGAGAAGCCTCATCTCAGCTAAGTACCCAGCGGAGAGAGAACCTCGCATCCTAGAGGTCCAAAACCCAGATTTCCCGCACTTCGCCCTGATGGCATCACCATATACTCATGGAAGGAGGGTAGACAGTTGGTGTGGGACTACACATGTGTATCCACCCTGGCTGACACCTATGTACACTTCGGAGCTGATCAAGCAGGTGGGGGCAGCCAACCACAGGGAAACAGCAAAATCTCTCAAATACAGGCGACTGGCAGGTCAATACCTCTTTGTTCCCATAGCGTCTGAGACGCATGGTCCCTGGGGCAAGAGTGCCTTGGGATTTCTCAAGGAATTGGGTTCCAAGCTCATTGACGTCACCAGAGACCCAAGGGCTTGCATTTTTTTGTTTCAGCGCCTCAGTGTGGCGATCCAGAGGGGAAATGCTTGCTGCGTCCTCGGTTCCTGTCCGGAAGCGGAGGAGCTTCAAGAGATCCATAACCTTTAGGCATTTGTCTTGTATGTTTTGTAACCTTTAAATACACAATAAAGCATAAAAAAAAGGAAGGGGGTGGTAGGAGAAAAGCACACAGAAACTGTATTGGAGGGGACCTACATTCCCTCCAATGCGTTATGTGTGATTTCCTCCGAGGCTATGGGTCCCCTTCTTCCAGCCAGAGGTGGTACTCCATCATATATATATATATATATATATATATATAATATATATATTATATATATATATATATATATATATATATATATATATATCTATATAAAATATATATATATATATATATATATATAATATATATATAGATATATATATATATATATACATATATATATATATATATATATATATATATATATATATATATATATATATATATATAAAAATATTGTGACGATAATCTCTTTCAAGAGAGATTGAGCCTGCTCTTTCCTACCTAAAGTTACGTCAATTCTACAAGTATAAGATATTACATTCAAGATACGTCACTGATAGCACAAAACGTTTTGACCAGGGAGGCAAAACGTACCCTGAACCCTCCTTCACCCCACTTCACGCCGGCTCGCCACCCGTCTTCAACCAGCAAACCACCCATTCCCAGCCAGCCTGTTGGTGACTCGCCGACCGCACACCTGCACACCGCACCTCAGCGCCATCTACCTGAGTCGACGTCTGGGTGTGACCAGCTATCAACTTCAGAATATTCTTTGTGTTCTTAGAGTTGACATCTCTCTCTGGCATACTAAGCTCTCTGGCTTTCGTATACTAGGGGAGGTCTCAGCCATAGCCAATATTCTCAGCACCATTTCACTATTTCTCCATTATAATATTTAATCTATTGTATTTTTGCATTTATCTTTGTCTTTTTTTGCATTTGTCATTTACCCAAGATTTGTCTTTATTTTCATTTATGTTTAAAGTAAATATATTAAAATTTCATTGTTCATAGTTTGTGTTTTATGTGTTCCTCCCTCTAACTTACCACAGACAACAGGCACGCAGTCTATCTTTTTTTGTAAGTGTGACCAGGCATTGACACCTGCCATTGGAGGACTTCCGAACATCAACACTCCAACACTTTCCCGTCACAATATGTTGTAATAAAGATCAATTTAATATAAATAGATAATAATGTAAATATAATAATAAATTAATACTTGGGATTCACTGTGATTATGAAGCATTACTTAAGTATAATTTACATGAAGAGCATCGTCTGATGTTTCACAGGAGTATGGAGAATTAAGTGAAGAACCTTCACAAACGCTAACACTAAATGTTGAACTAAGAAATGATCCCAGAACGTGCGTCCTTCTTCAACACCTGGTAAACTATCGTTATGCAGTTTACTCGTATCAAAGTTAAATTCTGTAGACAAATATGCAGATCAGCCTCATCTCTCTTTTTTGTGTTCTTTATTACAGAGGTGCAACCATTCCTTAGGAAGGAGATCTGCTCAAGGGAATGGACTGGGAACAAATGCATAATTATTGCTATTATTTACTCTATGCATGGTTAGGTTAGGTTAAGGTTACTTTAGGTTAATGTTTGGTTAGGTTACATTAGTGTTTGGTTAGGTTACGGCATCATTATGTTTGGTTATGTAAATAATAGTGTATTATAGACGATAATGTGAAATATGAATTTGAATACTATTTCAGTGTGCCCGAGAATTTCGTTTTCAGAAAATCAAACTCTTCAAAGAAAACGTTTCCAGCATACACATTTTATATTTTAAGGCAACTATTTATAATACAATAACATTATAACTAGAGAATAATTACAGTTGATGCGAAAGTTCATTTTCCACTTTACATGTAGACTATTAATGGAACCGTAATAGGCTTTCAGATCATCACAAATATCTAGATAACTATCCAGGTGGTTTGAAGGGGGGTTGTGGTTTTTAAGGTAATGGATTTACTGTGATGACGGGCTCAGAGGTGAGCACATGATCTCATGACTGCTGCCTCTTGTTAGCAGGCTTTGAGCTCGTCCTTCCAATGCCTATAATAAGTTTTACCCTTATCATTTTCTCTAGAATACAATGCAACAATTAATTTACAACACTGTTCAAAATTACTACTGGGTGATCAGAGGCGAACGGATAAGGATCGATGCTTAGTTTCTCTTTCTCGGTTTCAAACCCGCCCGGAAACGGTGGTGAGGTGCGAAGCGAGTATGCTACCACGGCTCTTCTAAGTAAGAAAACCTTATTTTTTGCGCATTGTGTTGTGCAAAATAAGAAAACCCTAATTTGATGTCGAGGCTTACCAGGGATTTGATTTAATTTCTCCAGATAAGATCACAGACAGGAATCCCAAGTTATACGCGTTTCCTCCCTGATCGACTTATTTTGTGAGACGGAGAGTTAAACTCAATTTCCAATCAAAGTAGTGTGCAACTCTCTGCAGACATGGATATATCTAAGCTCATTATACAGCAACATCTTCCTCAGGACACATTTGTATTAAAACCTATATCGTTCACATTATCAATTTTATTATTACATAAGAATTTTTGTTTGTGTAAGTCTAAAGAAAGAAAATCTATAGTATATTATTTTTATAAATAGAATGTCAGAATAGCGTGATAGAATACCAATAACTCAACCCACACAAAAGAAAGGAAATGAAACAGCGAACATTTCAATCCGTCATGGTGAGCCCGTAGTGGACTTACCTGGCACAGGAGCGGGGCAAGTAGCACGGGATATGGTGACCCATTAGTGGACTTACCTGACACAGGAGCGGGGCAAGTAGCACGGGATATGGTGAGCCCGTAGTGGACTTACCTGGCACAGGAGCGGGGCAAGTAGCACGGGATATGGTGACCCCTTAGTGGACTTACCTGACACAGGAGCGGGGCAAGTAGCACGGGATATGGTGAGCCCGTAGTGGACTTACCTGGCACAGGAGCGGGGCAAGTAGCACGGGATATGGTGAGCCCGTAGTGGACTTACCTGGCACAGGAGCGGGGCAAGTAGCACGGGATATGGTGAGCCCGTAGTGGACTTACCTGGCACAGGAGCGGGGCAAGTAGCACGGGATATGGTGGCCCGTAGTGGACTTACCTGGCACAGGAGCGTGGCAAGTAGCACGGGATATGGTGGGCCCGTAGTGGACTTACCTGGCACAGGAGCGGGGCAAGTAGCACGGGATATGGTGGGCCCGTAGTGGACTTACCTGGCACAGGAGCGGGGCAAGTAGCACGGGATATGGTGAGCCCGTAATGGACTTACCTGGCACAGGAGCGGGCCAAGTAGCACAGGCTATGGTGAGCCCGTAGTGGACTTACCTAGCACAGGAGCGGGGCAAGTAGCACGGGATATGGTGACCCCATAGTGGACTTACCTGGCACAGGAGCGGGCTATAGCTTGTGACACATAAGAGTGGGAGGGAAAGCCAAAATAAGCGAAGAGGAAAGGTTAGGTGAAATTTATGTGAAAAAGTGTAGCATAAAAATCGACCTAATAGTATCTACCTACGAGAAGAAAGGTCAACTAATCAGAGTAGAATAGATTACAAGAGAAACGTGAAAAGATAAATAGTTGAAAAGTGACTGGGAACAAAATTAGAGACAAAGAGATTGGAACAGTGGAGATAGGAGAGCACAGCGGAGGTAAATAGCTAATTCAGTTTAAGCTTTCTAAGATGATTAGGAAACATGATTACCTACTGAGAATCATCAGAGTGAAGAGTAACAAAGCCAGTATGAGAGCCGATTCAACCACCGTCTGTAGAGAGCAGAGCCAGGGAATAATACTTGTAAAAAAACAAACAAAAAGATAACAAGATGGTTGGAGTCCCTGTTATAGCAGAAGAGAATATTTTTCGTGATAGTATGTTTTGGCCAACAGCCTAATGCCAAATTGAGTTCCACAATTGAGCGTATTTCGGGAGTCATAAACGTCGCAATTGCTCTGTTTGTGCCGTGCACCTAATGCTAGACCTCAACAACTCAAAACTAGTGCTAAGCTTTCTTACAAAAACAATGCTCACCTCTTTAACGGGGTGAGAATAGCTTGAGCTTCCTCACCCCTTTGTGTTTATTTATACCTAAGTAAATCTTATTTCAATTTCAGTTCATGTTAGGAACTCAGTCATGCCTGATTGCATCTCTTTTGTTGCAGAGTTCCCGGGTACATGACACTGAGGACAGTTCGATTATGACTTGCGTTCACTGGATATACATTGCCTCTAACATTATGTATGACAGCGCTCATGAATCCGATTGTAGAGTAATAACTAACTTGTGGGTTTATAGAGTTTTAAACCCTCCTTTACATTTTGAAGTTTGGGTGATGCACCACCCTTCGCTGGCAAGCATATTTTCTACCTCATTTAGCTGCAGCATTTTTCACTTGTCTTGTAAAGGAGAGATTATCATAAATGTCTTCGCACATTATGGTGATCGATGGGTTATAATTCATGTTATTCAAAAGGTTGTTTTATCAATAGTTGTTAGATTTAGTACCGTTTTGAAAGATATAATAAGTTGACCAGACTACTCACTAGAAGGTGAAGGGACGACGACGTTTCGCTCCGTCCTGGACCACTCTCAAGTCGATTGATCGAGAATGGTCCAGGACGGGCCGAAACGTCGTCGTCCCTTCACCTTCTAGTTTGTGGTCTGGTCACCTTACTTTACCCACGTTATTGTGACTCATCGCCTGCAAGATATAATAACATAAGTTTTTCTGTATTTGACATCAACTAGTTGCAAACGTCACACCCAAACTATAATGATTTCGCTGGTACCATTAAAATGATTTACTTTTGTTTTTATTTCTTCTATTAAAGAGTGCAATCACGAGCAAAGGCTCATGTCACTGGAAATATGTGAACGTCTTCGAAGGAAATGTTCTACTTAAGTTGTCTTTCACACTGCTTATGTGACGTGTTCTTGGCAGAAAGTGATGCTAAGGCAGATCAGGGAACTGATAATGAAAATGAAATGAGTTATAAATAAGGTTTAATACATATCAAAATAAAATAGTACTTTAAAACAATGGATATCAATTGGATAAATTTAGATTCAGGAAACACCTAGGTAAACATTAATTTCGAAACAGGGTTGTTGAATTATAGAACAAATTTACGGGTAACATAACAGACGTGAAATCGTTGGAATGTTTTAAGCGTTGGATAGACATATACGTAAACGAGTTTGGGTGGATATAATGAGGAAGTGCATCGTATGGGCCAATAGGCCTTCAGTACTTTGGATTATTCGCATGTTATTCTTATGTTCTTATCCTTAAATCCGAATTTCTTGTCAATTACAATATATTTAAGTGTTGCCAAGGTAGGTTTCAATTTTGTCAGCAAGCGTTTGTACAAAATTCTAACCAATAATAAAGTAAGAATATGGGTCTATAGGTATCCTTGTGGACAGCCACTGCGCTGGCTTTCTCTTAATTATGAGCGACAAATGTTGTGACCAATGGAGGCTTGGATGAGTGCAGCCAGGAGTACTGTGATGGGCACAATTAGTGTGGAATAAGTGACTGTAAGAAGAGAATAATCTGGCTCTGTGATTTGAGTGTTACATGCAAAGCCAAATATATGAATTTCGTATTCTTCCACAGTGATTGTTGCAACATTAGCATCAATCAGGCATCAATCATTTGCTTGTTCATACTCTCATATGACCCATCTAACTTTATTTTTTACAAATCAACTTACAATATATTTTCTAGTTCCTTGCGTCAGCTTTAATCACCATTTTTTGCACTTGTGTTATTCAGTTTCTCGAATTGTCATTGACGATCTTATTTCTCCCCCAAACCCACTCTTCCTATTTACCCCGACACGCACCCTCCCCATCTCATCCAAAATTTACCTTCCTCGTCGTCCCCTTTTCCTCACACAACATTCCCATCTCGCCTTATCACTTTAACCCAGTTCACAACACTACTTTCATCACTGTAGACATCTTCACACAATCTAAATTATGACTTATATGAATTCTAATCTACCCCACAGACTCTATCAATGTAACCCTTTTCACTACACACTATCTACATCATCGCAATCAAAATATTTTGGCCAAAATGCAAATCTGTTAACTGAACATTAGTTTTGCATGTCAATTTCTGAATACAGTTATATTTAAACAATAGCTAAACTCTATGGATGACCAAACCACACACCAGAAAATGATAAGTCGATTGGGACACATATGACTTGATAATGGTCCAGGACGGATCGAATCATCGTCGTCTCTTCATCTTGTAGTGTGAGGTTTGGTCATCAAATCTTCATGCACATTATTGTGATTCATCCTCCAAAAACTGTGGACTTTTGATTGCACTGTACAAATCCTCCGACCTCGTGAACGGGGTGTGGAGGCCGATTCTCTCAAGTGGCATAGAGTCCGACCCAGACCATCCGATGAGACTCTCCATAGAATCACATACCACCATATAATGTTGTGTTAAAGGTAGTCTCGAACACGTGTCACCCAACCTTGGAGAGACAGATTTTCAGCTACTATAGGTAGACTAGATAGGATTCCAGGTTGTGGCTGGGGGTCTCTAACTGTATCTCTGGCTCTGTCTGTCTGTCTGAGCAATATAATAATTGAGTTATATTTGTTGCGTCGCATCGTGGAGAGCTCCAGCAATCGCCGGTACAGGAAGATTGTTACCATCAACTAGCGTTAGCTTCTGTGAGAGCGTGCTGCTAACAGATACGATATTGATGCTGCTCTCAATAGGATTAATATATTGTTGAAGGTAAGGTAGGCATTATGTATCAACAAACACAATCTCTTAGAAACAGACACTGTCTGTATATGAAAAGGGAAGGATTCCTAGTGTACTATTTATGCTTGTAAAAAGCTTAAGGATGTAAGGTAGTACTGAATAATTAAATAATATATTTATTTTATTATTTAACTACGAACAACTAATATAATATTTAATTATTCAGAGCTACCCTACATTGTAAAGTTATCATTACCCACCATTGAAAAAAAAAAAAGAGTCGTGAATGATTTTCAGTATTAAAGTAGCTGCTGATTTTCAGTATTAAATCAGCAGGGAAGCTGGCGGCTGAGCGGACAGAACACTGGACGCGTGATCCTGTGGTCCCGGGTTCGATCCCGGGCGCCGGAGAGAAACAACGGGCAGAGTTTCTTTCATCCTGATGCCCTGTTACTAGCAGTAAATAGGTACCTGGGAGTTAGTCAGCTGTCACGGGCTGATCCTGGGG
>WNGS01068866.1:94177-113851 GCA_020271785.1 Procambarus virginalis | reverse complement strand
AGTTCACACTATAGTACTACCACCCTTCACCATCACTCTTGTCAACTAGGAGGCCTGGTCTGAGACCGAGCTCTGGGGACTTTGATCCTCAGAACCAGCACAAGGCAGTCATCATCACTCCAGTGGTGGACTTGGGTGTTGTTCTGCCATTCCTTTGTCTTCATAATCTTGCATCAGTGTCATCATCCTTCATGTGTCACACTAATCCCATGAAACTTTCATATTTGAATCATTTTAACTTTCCTTACCATCATTTCTATCACCACACCTGCCTCACTATCATTGCTATTTCACCATCACTGCACCTGCCTCACCATCACTGCTATATCACAGCCCATCCTCCTGTTTTGTCTGTACATAACGATGTTACGAGTACCTAGCGATGTAAAGACAGTAACGATGAAGATCAAATACCAATGTACAACGAAATTAGAAAGTGTAAATCTGAACCATTGCATTGGACAAACTGCAAAACAATTTTTTTCTTGTGTTGCTTTGACAAACTAAACTAACCTAACCTTCCTAGGTCTAATACACGATATCTGAGGCCTAATATAGTACATTTGTGTGCTATATTATGCCTAGGAATATGTATATTAGTTTTTATATTATCTAAACAGGAGGATGTGTTGTATATCACCATCAATACTCAACACAAACCAGCAGTTAGATAGGTAATGAACTTGAGCCCCAGGCAGCACTCGTCCCTTCACTTAAATCTTTGAATATGTTTGATGTTTAAGTCACTGCACATCCTCTCAAGTGCACTGTGTGTATAGTATATATAAAACACTGAACTGCAATGCCCCAATCTTAAGCACTTCCTAGAGGGCTGTAACAGAACACATGGGCATCACACTAGAAACAAATACAGTATCTATTTAGAAATGCTCTGTAAATCAAGGGTCCCAAAGTGTGAAGTGACTTCCCTAATCACATCAAAGACTGTCCCTCTCTCAATCAGTTTGAGAGAAACTAATAGTTACCTGATAACCTACCTTGTGTAACATACCATACTTCTTAAATTTCAACCTATATTTTGCTGTTATTGAACATTAATTACAGAACCTATACAACTGCTGTTATCTGCTGTGTAAAAAATTTTTAACAAAAAATTTCATTTTGTTTATTCTGTAAAAATTAATCTGTTCTGTTAGAATTTCTGCTATTGCAATTACCGGCCGGCCTAGCGGGACAGCTCGCAGGATACGTGATCCTGTGGTCCCGGGTTCGATCCCGGGTGCCGGTGAGAAACAATGGGCAGAGTTTCTTTCACCCCATGCCCCTGTTACCTAGCAGTAAATAGGTACCTGGGAGTTAGTCAGCTGTCACGGGCTGCTTCCTGGGGCTGGAGGCCTGGTCGAGGACCGGGCCGCGGGGGCACTAAAGCCCCGAAATCAACTCAAGATAACCTCAAGATATAACCATCACCATGTAATAATTGTCATTGTTTCTATTTCCCTTTTTCAATTCAGTTTTGCTTTTGATCTCAATTAATTTTAAGTTCTTTAGTTTTAAGTTTTTCTACCTTATGCTCAAAATGCTCTGCATATTAGTGTATGTATGTGTGCACTGCCCAAAATACTATGCATGTTATTGGCTTTGCAAGAATGTAAGAACACGAGTGTTATGTATTTTCACAAACCCAATGTACCTTGTATGTAAATAAATAAAAAGTAAATAAAAATTATTATTTTTTGCCATTACCTGTGTCTCAATCTGCTATATCTCCATCACTGTCACCACAATTTCCTCACTATCACCACTATATCAACATGTCATTTCTACCTGACTTATCACTGCTGTATCATTCTTGGCTTACTTTTAATCCTATATGGTCATCAGCTCACTATTACAGTAATATCACCATTTCACTATTACTGTTAAGTATTACTGTTACTATTTCATCACTACTATATTACTATCAGCTATCACTTACATAATTTTCACCTTCTATCACTACTATATCATCATCAACTCACTACCACTGATATATCTATCACCTGTTTATCTCTGCTATATCACTGTAGTGACTTCAGTATCCCCTATAACATGGCAAAGATTAAAGAAACTGGAGCTGGCAGGAGACGACTGGCCAGCCCAAACCTACAAGCATGTAAATACGAGAGCTGGTGCTCTTTCCAGCAACATGGCGACGGGTGAGGAGACGCCCAGCGTCTCATTACCTGAAAACTTTTACAATGTTGAGGAACTTGGAGATTTGCTGGCACCTGGTACACACTTGGATAAAAATAGTTCCCCGTGCTTTGAGGAGGATCAGAAGGGGCCCTTCCTGGACAGCAGAGATCACAATAAGGCGAACAGACGAGAGGTAGACTGCCGCCACTACCATGAGGTAAACAATAGCCATCCTGGCTCCACATGGTCTGATGACACATTTACTAAAAAAAAAAGTCGGTCAAATTCTCCTGGCTTGAAAACATTTATCATTTCATTTGGTGACCATGCTACTCTGGATAGGAGTGTTTTTGACAACACAAGAAAACAGTATAATTTACCATAACATTCCAAAAATTTTCAAAAGATTAAAATGCAGGATATTAGGCCAAATAAGCAAAAGAATGTAATCGCTGTGGACTACAATCCCCACAAGAAACTAGAGCTTTCTACCATTACTGAAATTTAGGAAAATAAAGTATATTGTTAGGATCCATTGGGTGATAGATTTAAAGAAATGTATCATCAAACATGTCCTCGACATTAGCAAGGAAGATGTCAAAGAACAACTACAGGCAGATAAAATTCAAGTCTACGGAGTTAAAAAGTTCACGTGAAGAATTGATGGACAGCTGAGTGATACAGACACAGCATTGCTTACATTCCTAGACGACCCTCCACGAGATCGGGTCTGGATAAATGGCTTTACCGCAAACTAGATGCATAATGCAATGACCAACTCAATACTTTAAATGTAGAGAATTCAATCACACTTCGCAAGGATGTACTAAGGATATAAGCTGTGGACCCTGCTCAGGTACCCATCCCATGAAATCATATGAATCAGAAATACTTAAGTGCTCAAATTGTGGTGATGCCCATGCCATTAGATCAAAACAATGCTCTTCATACATAGCTGCCAAGACAAAAGCTATCATACATAGCTATCCAGCAAAAACATGCAATACAGTAGCATACTAAAACAGCAAAACACCGTCCTTAACCACCAACCACCACACACCACCTTACCTTACATTACCTTGGAGTTGTTCTGGGGCTCAACGTCCCCGCGGCCCCAGAACAACATTCACCACTGACACCACTTGCCTCCCCTGAAAACTTCCACCACTGACAACAGCATCCACCATTGACACCACTTGCCTCCCCCCTGACAACAGCTGCCTCCCTTGACAGCAACTTCCACCACTAACACCACTTGCCTCCCCTGATAACATCCACAACTGACACCAGCTGTCTCCCCTGACAACTTCCACGACTGACACCACTTGCCTTTCCTGACAACAACTTCCACCACTGACACCAATTGCTTCCCCTGACAACAGCTTCCACCACTTACCTCACCTGACAACAGCTTCCACCAATGACACCACTTGCCTTCCCTAACAACAACTTCCACCACTGACACACTTTGCCTCCCATGACAACAACTTCGACAACTTTCCTCCCCTGACAACAACTACCATCAATGATACCACTTGCCTCCCCTGACAACAACTTCCAGCACTGACACCACTTGCCTCATCTGACAACTTTCACCACTTGCCTCCCCCTGACAACAGCTTCCACCATTAGCATCCCCTGACAACTAGTTTCTCCATTGACATCACTTGCCTCATCTGACAACTTCCCCACTTCCCTCCCCATAACAACAGTTTCCACCACTGGTGTCCCCTGACAACAACTTCCACCACTAACAACACTTGCCTCCCCCTAACAACAGCTTCCACCACTTGTCTCCCCCTAACACCTTCCACCACTAACACCACTTGCCTCCCCCTGACAACAGCTTCCACCATTGGCATCCCCTGACAACAACTTCCACCATTGACATCACTTGCCTCATCTGACAACTTCCACCACTTGCCTCCCACATAATAACAGCTTCCACCACTGTCGTCCCCTGACAACAACTTCCATCACTGACACCACTTGCCTCCCCTAACAACTTCCATCACTGACACCACTTGCCTCCCCTGACAACAACTTCCACCACTGACATCACTTTCCTTCCCTGACAATAACTTGCGCTACTGATAACGCTTGCCCCCCTCTGACATCAACTTCCACCACTTGCCCCCCCCTGACAACAGCTTTCACTGCATTTGCCTCCCCTGACAACAACTTCCATTACTGATACATCTTACCTCCCCTGACAACAACTTTCACTACTGACACCACTTGCCTCCCCTGTCACCTTCCACCACTGACACCACTTGCCTCCACTGACAACTTCCACTACTGACACCACTTGCCTCCCCTGACAATAGCATCCACCACTGACACCACTTCTCCCCTGATAACAACTTCCACCACTTGTATCCCCTGACAATAACTTCCACCACTGACACCACTTGTCTCCCCTGACAACTTCCACCACTGACACCCCTTGCCTCCTCTGACAACAACTTCCACTACTGACACCACTTGTCTCTCCTAGCACCTTCCACCTCTGACACTACTTGCCTCTTCTGACAACAACTTATATCACTGACACCACTCTTTCCCTGACAACATGCACCACTGACACCACTTGCCTACCCTGACAACTTCCACCACTTACCTCCTCGGACGACAATACTTCCACCACTGACACCACTTCTTTCCCTTAACAACTTCCACCACTAACCCTACTTGCCTCTACTGACAACAACTTCCATCACTGACACCACTTGCCTCCCCTGACAAATTCCACAACTGACAGCACTTACCTTCTCTGACAAGCTGACACCATTGACACCACTTGCCTACCCGGACAACAGCATCCACAAGTGACACCACTTGCCTCTCCTCACAACAACTTCCACCACTGACACCACTTGCTTCCCACCTGACAACAGCTTCCCCCACTTGCCTCCTCTGACAACAGCATCCAACACTGACCCCAATTGCTTCCCCTGACAACAACTTCCACCACTGACACCACTTGCCTACCCTGACAACAACTTCCACTACTGACACACTTGCCTCCCCTGACAACAACTTCCACAATTTGCCTCCCCTGACAACTTCCACCACTGACAACAGCATCCACCGCTAACACCACTTGCCTATCCCCTGACAACAGTGTCCACCACTGGTCTCACCTGACAACATCTTCCACCACTAACAACGCTTGCCTCCTAAAGCAACAACTTCCACCACTGACACCACTTGCCTCTGTTGACAACTTCCACCACTGACACCACCAGTCTCCAGTTACAACTTCCACCACTGACACCACGTGCCTCCCCTGACAACAACATCCACCAGTGACACCACTTGCTTCCCCTGAAAACAACATTCACCACTGACACCACCAGTCTTCAGTGACAACTTCCATCACTTGCCTTCCCCTGACAACTTCCACAAGTGACACCACTTGCCTCCCCTGACAACAACATTCACCACTGACACCACCAGTCTTCAGTGACAACTTCCATCACTTGCCTCCCCTGAAAACTTCCACAAGTGACACCACTTGCCTCCCCTGACAACAGCTTCCAGCACTTGTCTCCCCTGACAACAGCTTCCAGCACTTACCTCCCCCTGACAACAGCGTCCACTTCTGGCTTCCCCTGACATCTTCCACCACTGACACCACCTGCCTCCCTTGATAACAGCTTCCACTATTGACACCACTTGCCTCCACTGACAACAACTTCCACCACTGGCACCACTTGTCTCCCATGACAACTTCCACCACTGACACCACCACTTGCCTCTCCTGACAACAACTTCCACTACTGACACCACTTGCCTTTCCTGACAACAACTTCCATCACTGACACCACTTGCATCCCCTGACAACAACTTCCACCACTGACACCACTTGCCTCCCTGACAATTTCCACCAGACACCACCAATCTCCAGTGACAACTTCCCCACTGACACCACTTGTCTCCCCTGACAGCAACTTCCACCTCTGGCCGCCCTTGACAACTTCCACCACTGACACCACTAATCTCCAGTGACAACTTCCACCACTGACACCATTTGCCTCCCCTGATAACAGCTTCCACCATTGACACCACTTGCCTCCACTGACAACAATTTCCACCACTGACATCACCTGCCTCCCCTGACAACAACTTCCACTAGTTGCCTCCTCTGACAACAGCTTCCATTATTGGCCTACCTTGACAACTTTCACGGCTGACATCACTTGCTTTCCTTGACAACAACTTCCACCACTGACACACTTGCCTCCCCTGACAACAACTCCCACCACTGACACCACTTGCCTCCCCTGACAGCAACTTCCACCACTTGCCCCCTCCTGAGAACAGCTTCCACCACTTGCCTCCCCCCTGACAACAGCTTCCACCATTTACCTCCTCTGACAACAGCAACCACCACCACTGACACCACTTGTTTCCCCTGACATTGTGTCCACCACTGGCCTCACCTGACAACAACTTCCACCACTAACAACGCTTGCCTCTGCTGACAACTTCCACCACTGACACCACTTGTCTCCCCTGACAAAACTTCCACTACTGACACCACTTGGATCACATGTCAACTTCCACCACTTGCCTCCCCTGACAACTTCCACCACTGACACCACTTGCCTCCCCTGACAACAACTTCCACCAGTGTGACGATAATCTCTTCCAAGAGATTTAGCCTGCTCTTTCCTATATACGTCACGTTCCCAGCTACATTCAAGATACGTTCTACAGTAGCTTAAACGTATATAAGACAGCCACACGCACCTGCATCCCCCTCCCCCCTCACAACACCTCACCGCCAGCTCCAAGCCGACTGCACTTCACTAGCAAACTACCGAGTTGTGGGTCTTCCTGCATTTTCATTGGTCGTTCGAGAACACGCCACTCCAGCCCTGCACCACCACGTTCCACGCCAAGGCGATGTCGGGTCGACTTGCAGTACCACCATCAGAATATCTTGTGCTCTTCAGCTGTGAACTCCTAGTTGATTCACCTCGTGTGATCAAATAGTGGTCTATAGCTTGCGCATATATTCCCAGCACCATTTTTATATATTGACCATTTTATATTTCACTTGTGTTTCATATTGTCCTCCTGTTAACGTAATTCCGTTTTATGTTAGTTCTTTTCACTTGTTATCTATTCACGTTACTCAGCCAAGAATTTGTCTTTATTTAATTTGTTTCTAGAATATTTAAAATTCATTGTTTATTATTTTGTGTTTCGTGTCTCTTCCCTTACCTTACCACAGATTATCAGACAAGCAGTCATTCTTTTTTTCTTTTTCTTTTTTTTACTTTTGTTATGTGGCCTGGCATTGACATCTGCCAGTGGAAG
Organism: Procambarus virginalis; assembly: GCA_020271785.1. Taxonomy (NCBI): domain Eukaryota; kingdom Metazoa; phylum Arthropoda; class Malacostraca; order Decapoda; family Cambaridae; genus Procambarus; species Procambarus virginalis. Next base: position 106,384 of record WNGS01068866.1, on the reverse strand, counting down.
ACTGCCGAACACCATACTCCACTACTTTACCGTCACATATAATTGGGGGCCTTGGGGGCTTCACTCAGGTATTGGTAATTGTGGTAAGCGTACTAGGCTTTTATTCCCTTGCTTTCAATATTTTCACTAATCCCTTTTATTATTCATATGGTGCTGTGTATATTGTGCATTACGGGAGTAGCATATGGTGAGTGTGAGACAACTTTGGATTACGTGGTGACTGTAGGCCGCAGTCATACTCTTAATTGGTCGTCTCTCCCTCCGTGTTATTACCCGTGCTTAACACCTTTTGTCCCTCAGATATTTCTCATATTTTCGACAGATTATCATATAGCTACCCTGGTACTGTGGTCTGTCTCCGGGTCAATAGCACCTAATTTCTGCAATCCGACTCTAGGAGGACAAAGAGGGCCAAAGTTCCTCTCGCACGGACTTTTATTGACGAGTTGGGACTCGCCAATAGTTCTCGTCACCAGTTGACACTCGCACCCCTACTCGTCGGTCAGAATTGATGGTACTTACTTAAGGTAGGGAATTAGCTTTCTTTCTTTTGAGCACAAAGTTCGCTAATTCTGTAAGACCATATTTAATTTCAGTGGAAACTTGCTTATGTCTATNCACATCTGTAGTACTCAATCCCAACATTCCTCCCTTTTAAATAAACTCTATCCCTACAGATAAGTCTATCAGACGGTTTGTATGACTCTCCCTGATTTTCTCAACTGGAGTCCTGACCTGTTACTTCTGGGAAACATTCTTCTGAATACTCCTTGTAGAGTTCATAGGGTTAACTGTATCCCATTACCCTCTGCTGCCCTTTTCTCTGCCTCCCGTCTCCTGCAGGTGCTGCTACCCCTTCATTATTAGGATGGATATCACTAGTTGCCCCACCCCTCACCTGAAGGGTCTTCAAAATTCCATGTGAACCTTGGCATGAGCTGATCTGCATGCCTTTTCCAATTAATGTTCCCAAAACTCTGCACTTGCACAGTGAAATTCCTGCGGCCCAGACTTCCCTAATTTTCCTTCCACCCAGGGCTTTCCACTTCCAAAATTCCTTGCATATACTGCACCCCCCTCATTAACAACAATTCCTCTCCCTGAGCCAACTGACCGGCCAAGCTAGTTACCGATTTCTCTCTATCGGGATCTGTCTTTACTGCTTCCATGTGCACTTTAAAGTGCCTATTAAGCAGTAATTCAGAAGAGATTTACCAGCAGTAGAATGAACAGTTTTCCTTTGATTATATAAAAATCTACAAAGCCTTGTATTAATAGTGCCTTCCGTAAACCGCTTTAACCCTTCTTTCAAGGATCTCACTGCTCTCTCTGCTAGACCATTTGAAGAAGGATTATAGGGGGCAGGTGTTCATGTTTAATACCATTTTTTTTAAATCTTCCATTTCCACAGAAACAAATAAGGAGCATTGTCTGAGACAATTATGTCTGGCAATCCAAAATTACAAAATGTTTTCCATAGTAATTCACAAGTTACAGATGATGTGGTGGAATTGCACACATGCACATCCAGAAATTTGGTTTATGAATCCACCACACCACTAGGTAATATTTGTTATTCACAGGTCCCGCATAATCTACATGAAGTCTAGACCAGGGTTTTCCAGTGCATGGCCAAGAAAGTACTGGTGCCTGTGGTTTCTGATAATCTTAAAGCAAATATAAAAAATTTTTGTTACCTCAGCAATATCCTGGTCTCTTTTTGGCCACTAACCCAACTTCTAGCTTCTGGTTTCATTGCATTTATGCCATTATGGCTTACATGCAGCTGTTCCAAAATCTTACATCTCAGTTCCCCAGACACCCACTCTATTCCTATACAAGAGTACATCCCGGTGAATACTAAGGTCAGCCTTTTACTGCAGCATACTCTGACAATAATAAATTATTATTCCAACCATATGGACATATTTCATCAACAGGCTTAATTGGGATCTCTACCAGTTGCCTTCCTAATAGTCTGGAATGAATATCCTCAAAAGACATAGGTTCCACATGGTTAACATACTCCACTGGAATACTGGAATTTAATTCTTCTGTCACAGGTAATCTACTTAATGCATCCGTACTACATTATCCTTGCCTGGCTTAAACTCTAAATCATACTCAAACTGCGAGAGTAGTAATGCTCATCTTTGAATTCTGAATTCTAGCATTGGCATTAACTGGAATCTGCTTACCTCTGCCAAACAATCCTAGCAGGGGTTTGTGGTCTGTTTCTAGCAAGAAATTCCCTCCCAGCAGAAAATACCTCAGTTTTTCTGGGGGGAGCCCCTACGGCTCCCCGGAGCTATCCATGGCTGATATGGATATTCTAACTACTTTGCATCAGTCGATGTGGGTGGAGTTCTAGCCTACCGGGGACCACGAGCCAGAACCTGGCCCCCTCAGAGAGGCACGGGGAGCAATGGCCCATAGAATGCACATGTGATTTGGAGCATTCTATATCTGCCATCGACCGGGACAGGCACCCAGAAAGGTAAGCGCCACAAAACAAACCCCTATTCTGGTTAACAACAAAAATTAACAAACGAGTGGACAGAACTCCCCAAAAGAAAAACGAGTAAACTAGCATGACGTCACACCAGCCGCGCCGCATGTCTGCGCAGCTCCCCCCTCCCCGGGAGGGGGAAGGGGGAGCCCCAGACCCCCACGCCGGCTATCCACACCTCAGTTCCTCGGCTGATGGGATCGTGCATGGTCGTGTGGCTCCAGCTCCAGTCTTGTCTCAGCGCTGTGAATTGTTTTTCAGTGCTGCTCTTACGGTGGTCGTGTGAGCTGGGAGTAGTATTCTCAGGTACTCGGGCTGCATGTGCTTAGGGTCACCTTCCCTGAGTGCCCTGTAAGTACCCCCCTTGGGGCTTGGGGTTACCTTCCACAAGTCGCCTTGGGTCTACCTCTGTTGGCTTTTCGCTGCTTGGCGTTTGGCCGCCCTGAGGTTTGGGGGTTTTACTCCCTTGTTACCTTGGGGTAAGTGGTAGTTATAGCACTGGTGGGGCGCGGGGCACTGCGTTGCTAGTTTTCACCTATTACAGCGGCCGGTTCTGTTCCCTCTGGGTCCGTTGTCCACTTGGGTGGTTTTTCTTTTCTTTTTGCCTGGTAGGGGGGTCTGCCTTGTTCCCCTTATATTAGGATCGTTTGTGTGGTGGCACCCCCTGCTTCGCCCTCGCGAGTGGACACGTCCCGTGGGTTCAGCTTTTAGCAGATTGTTTGGTAGTTTGGGTAGCCGGTTAGCAGTGCCCTGCCTGGGATAACCCTTAGCAGACCCAGTCTAGGGGCCCTGGAAAACCCCGCGGGGGCTCTCGGGTCCGATGGAGGAGTCCCTTGCGTCCCCTCTCGCTGTGTGCGAGTTTGAGGGTTGCTCTGTCCCCTTGTCTCAGGGTGACTCTCATTGTTTTTGCCTCCGTCATGCTGCCTGTTGGGTCGGTGACACATTCGACCCTGAGTCCTGCGAGCTATGTTGCTTGTTTGTGACTCAATTCACCCAGTCTGCTGCTGAATCAATTCGGGTGCAGGCAGCTCGTGCGTTGCAAGGTAGGTTTAGGTTATTGCAACGCGAGCGGACTCTTGCTTCCCCGGACGCCCCGCGGCTGCCCCGCTTTGTGTATAGGGACCCGGACTTGGGGGTGTTGGTCGCTTCGGCCTTGGTTCCGCCCGCACCCCCTTGTTCTTCCCCTTTAGTGGTTCATTCTGCCCCCCCCCCTACTTCCGGCCCCCAAGCGTCTGAGGGCTTCGGGGTCGGGGTGGGGATTAGAGGTTTCTGAGACTCGGGCAGTTTCGGGGGTTGCCCCGTCCGGGGGGCTACGGAGGCATTCGAGTCTGTTCCTCCTGCCGATGCTCCGGGGTCTGACCAGTGGGCCCCTTCTCTTCCAGCTCTCTCGGCTGCCCCGGCTTTTTCTTGTGGGGCCGGGGCTTTGGAGGTCGACTCGGCCCCGGGGCCTAGTGTAGAGGCTCCTGGGGTTGGGGAGGAGCGACCTTGGGGGGCTTTGTGCTCCATTGCGCCCCGCCTGGATTCCGTCCTTCTGAGCGGGGCTTACTGTTGCGAGGAGTGGGGTTTTTCTTTCCCCCCTCTGCGTACGACTTGGGCTTGGGTTCTGCTCCTCCCCGGGTTCGGTTCCGTGTCCCTGTGGTTCCTTCGGTTCCGTCTTCCGGAGTTTTTCGGCTAACCGCATCTCTTCGTCTGCGGTGCCGTTGGCCTTTGCGGCTTACCTCCTGCGTGTCCGGAACTTGTAGCAGTTTTAGGCTACTTGTAGCAGTTTTAGGCTACTTGTAGCAGTATTGGGCTACTTGTAGCAGTATTGGGCTACTGTAGCAGTATTGGGCTACTGGTAGCAGTATTGGGCTACTGGTAGCAGTATTGGGCTACTTGTAGCAGTATGGGCTACTTGTAGCGGTATTGGGCTACTTCTCGCCCTGTTGGGCTACTTTTCTTTCGCGTCCTGCGCATGCACCGTGAGTTTGTTTTGGTTCCGGGCGGTGTGCACATGTGTTGTGCTTCCATTTTCTCGGGGGGGCTTCGCCTCTCATCCCATCCGTGCCCCGTTGCTTGGGGTTTGTCTGGGGTGCTGCTGTACTCTCCTAGTTGTGTTTGCGGGGGTTGTGCTCTGGCTCTCTGGTCCTGCCTCTCCACAGTCAATCAACATGTGTACCGATTCCTGAGCCTATTGGGCTCTATCATCTCTACACTTGACTCTGTGTATGGAGTCAGCCTCCACCTCATCCCTTCCTCATGCATTCCGTTTGTCAACCACTCTGACACTAAAACAGTTCTGCAGGTGAGTTGGTGCGGTTTGGCGTTTCCTTCGTCCTGACGCTGTTTTTGGGCGTAGGCATGGGTGTAGGTACGTACTTGTGACAGTGGTCCGTATCGCCCGAGGTGCCTGCTGCTGGGCTCTTAGCCCATATTGGGCTGCTCTTGTTCTCTCCACCTGATTCCTTCCTCGGTTCACGGGTGTCTGCGGGTGGCCTCTTGGCCTTTTCGAGGCGACCCCTGCCTGTACTCCTGCCCCTCTCCTTTGCTTGTCTCACCTGGCTTGAGTTCGGGGCCCCGCCTCCACCTTGTTCCACGGTGCAACGGTGGGGGTGCCTGTGTGGTGGTACGTTTCCTGTGTCGAGGGTGTTGTGTGCTTGCGGGGTTGGGTTCTGGCTCTTTAGTTCCGCCTCTCCCCTGTTGAGCGGTTTCTGTGCTTCATGGGCGCTCTCGTCTCTGCTCTTGGGGCTGTGTATGGGATCAGCCCATGTTGGGCTGCCCAATGTGTTCCTTCGGTTGCCTGTTACACTGCACACGTTTCTCCTACCGTCCCTGTGGCTCGGTTGGGTGCTCGGTTTCCGCCTGTGTCCCCTTGTGTGCCGCTCGTGTACGATTTATCTATCTTCTCTGTCGCTCCCTCGGGGAGTGTGGGGACGTTTTGCTGCGTTTTTGGTACTGCAGCTGTGTGTCGGGGTTGGTTGTGGCATTATGTTCGGCCCTTCCGTGCTCCTTTTGGGGCCCTCCTTCCTTGTCGGTCTTGCTGTGCTGGGCCTGGTTTTCCAGGTTCCTTGGATTCTGTTTTGTCCTTGCCTCATTGTGCTGGTTGGGGATGAGCTTGGGGTCTTCGTCTCGCCCCTCGCTTTTTCCTCCGGTTTCCGTTCACGTTCCGGAGCCTAGTGGGCTCCCTTCCTTGGTGTTTTTCACGGCTGCCCCGGGGTTTTCTTGACGCTGGGGCTTTGAGGGGACAGCTCGGCCCCGGGCCTGCAGGGTGGGTTCCCGGGGCTGGGGTGGTGCTAACGTAAGGGGCCTTCGGCCCCGTTGGTCCCCGCCGGGGTCTTTCTACCCCTCTGGGCCAGGCTTACGGTTTTGTGGTGTGGGGTTTTTCCGTCCCCCCGCTCCGCACGTGCTTTGTGGGCATCGGTCCCTCCCTGGGCTCGGTTTTCCTTGTCCAGCGTGCCCGTTGTTTCCGTCCTGTCGGTGGGTGTTTTTCTACAGTCTTCGCACCTTTTTCCAGGACGGGCCTTCTCAGTCATGTCCCCCTCTTCTTGGGGTTCTGCATGACTTTTGGTCTCGGGTGCGACGGAGTTTTTGTGCCTTCGTTCTTTGTTTGCTGCTTTTGTTTTCGAAGGTTTGGGACTGTTTTGGGGTAGCCTTGGTTGCTGCACCCAATTGCCGTGGGAAAGGAGAAAGCGGATAAACAGAGGGGAGTTCAACACCCACTGTGTGACGTTGACATGTCAGTCAGTCCGACCAGCGCAGGTCAGTCCTAGCGCCATATACTGCATTGGTCATCTGTTGGGGTTCGTGACACCCGTCAACGACATCTTTCTTCCTTGTCCCCGGTCGCTCCGTGGCTTCTGGCACCCACACCATAGAGAGAATGCAGCCGGCGATGACACTGCTGCTCCTCTCGTTGACGGGGCCGGCGCCTGCTACTCTGGCGGCGTCTTTGTGCTGGGTTTTCCTTGACACACTTCCCAGTGGGCCCCTCCTCCTTCACTCTCCTGTAAACGTACATGTACGTGTGCGGCGGAGAATGAAGGGCAGGAATAATGAGAGAGTGGGAAAGTGCAATTCTGTGTCTTCTAACCCCAGTCAGCTCTTTCCCTTTTTCTGGTACGTCTGTCGTCATTCGGTTGAGCTTCCCTCCGGTCCTTTCTAGGGCTTGTGGGTCCTCTTCCCGGCAGTTTCTGGATGTTTGGCCTTCTGGTTCTTTTGTGCATATATCTCCTCTTCGCGCTGTCTCGGCGCTCCTCGTTTTCCTGTGGGCGCTTTTGCTCCTTTTCCTGAGTCTTCGCTCCTGCCCTTCTGCCGGGGTTGGTGCGGGGCGGCTCCTTATGCAGGTTCCTTCCCTGTCGGCTGCACTTGTGGTGGTGGCCTTGCACGCTTGTGGCATTTTGGTTTTGGTCCTGCGTTTTCTTTTCCCTCCTGGGGCTGTCATAGGATTGGCTTGCAGAAGGTGTAGAGGCGCTTGGGACTGTTCCTGGGTCTTGCACCTTGGTTTCTGCTGCTAGCTTTCGGTATCAATGTTCCTTCTGTGCCGTTTCGCAGGCTGTATCGTGCATTGTTTCACCTCCGGCCTGTTTCTGCACTGCCTGTGCCGTCCAGGTCTTTGGACTGGGTGCTCTCCTGTTTTTCTTCTCCTTGGTGGTTGTGGCTCCTCGGGGCCAGGTTTGCTTTGCCTCGGCTCTTTTGGCATTGGCCTCTGGGGGTCGTGTGGCAGTGCTTCATGCTCTTCTCAGGCGCAGTGGTTTCTTGGCTCCTATGATCTTGGTCATAGTTTTCTTCGTCTGTGGCCGTTCTCCCTTTTTCTGGCGAATGTTGTGCCTGCTGCTTTCCGGAGGGGCCATTTTGGTTGTTGTCTTGACTTCGTGTTGAGGAGTGGTTCACCGACCGCCTCCCGGGTATGTCCCCTTGTTTTCTTAGGTAGTCTTTGGTGAGGTAGCTCCGGGGAGCCGTAGGGGCTCCCCCCAGAAAACCAGCGTTGAATGTAATGAAACGCCATTTTCTGGGTGAGTCCCGGAGGCTCCCCGGCATCCCTCCCGCCCTCCGGTCGGCGGTTTTTTGGTTTTGATATCCAGCCTCGGAACTGAGGTGTGGATAGCCGGCGCGGGGGTCTGGGGCTCCCCTTCCCCCTCCCGGGGAGGGGGGAGCTGCGCAGACATGCGGCGCGGCTGGTGTGACGTCATGCTAGTTTACTCGTTTTTCTTTTGGGGAGTTCTGTCCACTCGTTTGTTAATTTTTGTTGTTAACCAGAATAGGGGTTTGTTTTGTAGCGCTTACCTTTCTGGGTGCCTGTCCCGGTCGATGGCAGATATAGAATGCTCCAAATCACATGTGCATTCTATGGGCCATTGCTCCCCGTGCCTCTCTGAGGGGGCCAGGTTCTGGCTCGTGGTCCCCGGTAGGCTAGAACTCCACCCACATCGACTGATGCAAAGTAGTTAGAATATCCATATCAGCCATGGATAGCTCCGGGGAGCCTCCGGGACTCACCCAGAAAATGGCGTTTCATTACATTCAACGCTGGTTTTTTACAGCATATACCAAAGCTAAGGCTTCTTTATCTAACTGAGAATAATTATGTTCTGCAGGAGATAATTTCTTGCTAGCAAAATATACTACTTTATCCTGACCATCTACTTCCTGTAATAATACACACCCCACTCCTACTGGGGAAGCATCTACCTCCAGTTTTAACGGGAGTCTACCTGTAAAATTAGTGAGCACTGGAGAATTGATCAATTCCTGCTTAATATTCCTGAATGCATTTTCCTCTTGTAGCGAGTTAATCTTATACTCGTTCCATTATCTCATTATCTTAATAGCATAACTAATTACAGAAGCTACAATCCTTTCCCCAATTACAGGTAATACTCTTCTCACCTTATTGGAGGAAGCTGAGGTGTAATCACCATATAAGCAACGATTTGATGAATAGAAGACAGTTCAATTTCCACAGTCAACAATGTAGCACTCGGCGTGTACAGTCCTAATCGACCCAAGACGCTACAGCTTCGACACAGAGCAGACAGCAGACTACGACCGCATCGAGCCGCCACGCTCTTGCTCCCCGAGTTCAGACACTCACAATTCTCAATCGAGCCGCCACGCTCTCCCTCATAAAGCTCCACGACTCCGGCCTCACTCAGCTCTCTGCTCTGCTCCAGGCTTCGTCTCAACGTCTACGACACTGCTGTATCCAGGACAACTAAATAAATATGAAACTCATTAAACACTGTGTATATATAATCTACCCAACAACGTAACATAATCGTACGTTACATTGGTGGCCCAGAGAGTTTCGACGATACCCAGCCACGATGGACTACAACATGGATTATCACTGGACCTTCACTCCTGCTGTTGCTTGCTGTGGATCGCTGCCACCTGTCACGGAACGCTGCCAACACCCTCGCCACAGCTATGATTTTCATCGCGATCATCTCTGCATTTTCATTTACTACGGCTTGTTGCTCCACGATCGTTACTCACTCATCTGACAGTTTCATCAGCAACTACATCATGGGGGATCTACAACCTGTCAGGGCACTGCTTGTTCTACAGGGACTCCCACGACAGCTGCTCTTTCGTCAAATTCATCTACACGTACACTGCATTCTGATACTCTGCCTACTCAAGCATCTTGGACCTACAGCTTGCGTTTCCGACTCTTCGTCGCCTCCAGGACAATTCAGCTCTAGCAGTGATTCCCTCGTTGTCCTAACTACGTGCCTACATTACCTCCTATTGTCCTGGTGCCCGAGCCCATCCGCCCCGGATCTAAATGCTCCACCAGCGACCCAAGGACGCAACAATCATGCACATTCTTCTCTCCTGTTACATCGAGCTTTTCCACACACTGCCTGCATCTTTTGGTACCGGACTACATGTTCCACAACGACCACGTATTTTTTGTTATATTGTTTTCTTCCATTCCCTGGCAGGGGGAGTCCTGTAGCGAGTTAATCTTATACTCGCTCCATTATCTCATTATCTTAATAGCATAACTAATTACAGAAGCTACAATCCTTTCCCCAATTACAGGTAATACTCTTCTCACCTTATTGGAGGAAGCTGAGGTGTAATCACCATATAAGCAACGATTTGATGAATAGAAGACAGTTCAATTTCCACAGTCGGAAAGTATGTAGCACTCGGCGTGTACAGTTCTAATCGACCCAAGACGCTACAGCTTCGACACAGAGCAGACAGCAGACTACGACCGCATCGAGCCGCCACGCTCTTGCTCCCCGAGTTCAGACACTCACAATTCTCAATCGAGCCGCCACGCTCTCCCACATAAAGCTCCACGACTCCGGCCTCACTCAGCTCTCTGCTCTGCTCCAGGCTTCGTCTCAACGTCTACGACACTGCTGTATCCAGGACAACTAAATAAATATGAAACTCATTAAACACTGTGTATATAATCTACCCAACAACGTAACATAATCGTACGTTACACTCTCTTGCTGCCCACTTAAATCTAGCCCCTTTTTTCAACAATTCATACAAGGGTGCTAATTTTGTTGAAAAGTTCTTCACGAACTTACAAAAATATGTAACCATCCCAACAAAAGACTGTACTTCCCCAACTGATGTTGGGGCATCTATTATAGCCGCTACATTTTTGTGAGAAGGAGTAAAGCCCTTACCTGAAATATGGTACCCCAGGTATTCAATGGCTTTGGTCTTCAACATTGTTTTTCCCTTATTAATCTTCACATTGTGCTTTTGCAAAAGATTCAAAACTTGTTCTAATCAAGCATCATGCACTTCCTCATTATCTCCACATACAATAATGTCATCTAAAAAACTAGCCACACCTTGAATGTTAACTAACAACTGGGACATGAATCTCTGAAAAATTGTTGGAGACGAGGAGAGTCCAAAAGGAAGTCTTTTATACTTAAATAACCCCTTGTGGGTATTAATCACTAACAATTTCTGGCTCTCCTCCTCTACAGGAATTTGCAAGTAAGCATCTTTCAGGTCAATCTTAGAAAAAATTGCCCCTCTTGCAGACCACTGACAACAACTCATCAATCTTAGGTAAAGGGTACTTCTCACAGTGTATGCGGTTGTTCAGTTCCTTGAAGTCTGCACAGATTCTCAAGGATTTCCGATCTGCCTTCAACACTGGTACAATTGGGGCTGCCCACTCACTATGTGTAATTGGCTCTAAGATGCCTTCTGCCACATGCTTTTCCAGGGCTGATTGTACCAATTGCTTGTAATGAAACGGTACTGTTCTTGCCTTGAAAAATTTAGGTGAAGCCCCACTTTTCAGGTGAATTTTTGCCACCATGCTATTAATTGGCTTATCTGCCTCCACTGAATATTTATCTAACATTTGTTCAGCACTTTTAATTGTTTTAACTATCGACAATTCATCTAGGCCCGCCAAGAAAATTCCCACTTTTTCCATGAGATCCTTACCACATAGGCTAGGATTATGTGAATCCACTACATAAAAATCCTGGACAATTTCTTTTCCATTATAACCTACTTTTGCCGACACCTTGCCATAGACCTTAATCGGTACATTATCATAAGCACTTAAAGATTTTTTACCTGGTTTTACATTCAATTGCAAGGTATCTGCCCAATCTCTAGACAATGTTGACACTGCAGCACCAGTGTCCAGTTCCAATGGAACTAACTTCCCATTAATTACAAAATTCACCACTTGTGACTTCACTGAACATACCTTTTCTTTCACCGAATATAGTCGGTTTTCCTCACCTGCAGCTTCTTCAGACGGTTTACGTTCCTCTACTGCCTTGACTACAGTACCACTACCTCTTCTTCCTGCATTACCTGGTTGTCTCCTCTCCCAGGCTTTGTTGTTCCTGTTCATATATTCCCTACACACACTCTGCAAGTGTCCCTCCTTGTTACAAAAGTTGCATATATAGGCACGAAACTTGCACTTGCTACTTATGTGACTGTATCCACAGTGTTTGCATCTGGTCTGGCCCTGTACGACCATAATTTCCTGAGTAGAAGTCTTACTTCCAAAAGCCCTTTCCAGGTTCAATATCTTCTCGAGCACTGTCCCTGAAGTCATCGATTGTAGATCCAAATTTTCTGCCACCAGGTTAGGGAAATAATTCTCCTTTTCCACTGCCATGAAACAACTGGTCCCTAACCTTGCCGTCCAACTGTGCTCCGAAGTTGCAGTGGTTAGCCAAAGCCTTCAATCCACAAATAAATCCTGTACGGATTCCTGCTGCTTTTTCGTCCTCGTTTTGGAAATCCATCAAACTCCTGTGATATGATGGTTTCACCACATACTGACGTTTAAGCAGAGCAATCAGGTCTACATAGGTCTTTGTGTGCGGTAGCTCAGGTGTACACAAATTTCCGAGACACTATATGCTTCAGAGCCCAGTGAAACTAAGAGTACCGCTTTCTTGTTGGCGTCCCTCCTTAATCTCCCGGTACTGAAGTTTGCTTCCAGCAGGCTGACAGGTCCAACGAATCTTGGCAGTGTTTAAACGGCTGTATTGACATGACGGCGTAGTCCATGGTCACGTGGTAGCACACTCAACTGTGTAGCGAAGCGTCCACTCGTCCACACGACGTACCCTGCTCTCTCTTGATCCTCACACCACGTCTCGTACCCAGGCTCTCTGCCGGAGATGTTTAATCTTCGTCGCCACTGTATGGATGTTGTAAGAGAAACGATCTTCGTCCACATGGTTTTATTCTCCGCC
>WNGS01068866.1:47426-92270 GCA_020271785.1 Procambarus virginalis | reverse complement strand
TTAGATATATTTAGAATGTGTCCCCGGAAATTCAGCTTGTGGTCAATGAGAATGCCAAGGAATTTGCCATATAATTTGTTACAGATTTGGGTATTGTTATTTTGAGATTTATTTGATTAGAGGATTTGTTGCCTAACAGAAAATAAAAAGTTTTGTCAATGTTAAGGGTGAGCTTGTTGGCAGTTAGCCAAAGATGGACTTTCTCTAGCTCAGTATTCACTGTGGCATTTAGAGCAAGGGGGTCAGGACTGGAGTAAATGAAGGTTGTGTCGTCAGCAAATAGAATTGGTTTGAGGTGTTGGGAGGCATTTGGAAGGTCATTAATGTAGATGAGAAAGAGGAGAGGGCCAAGTATGCTGCCCTGAGGAACACCATGTTGATGGGTAGGGTGGGAGAAATTGAATTATTCACAGAAACATACTGGAGCCTGTCAGTAAGGTAGGATTTGAGGTATTGCAGGGAGTGTCCTCTGACTCCATAATGATGTAATTTAAGAAGGTTTTGGTGGTTGACAGTGTCAAAAGCCTTACGCAGGTCCACAAATAACCCAACAGGGACTCATTTTATCAAGAGCTGCATGAATCAAGTTAATCATACTAATAAGTGCATCATTAGTGCTTTTTTTGGGTCTGAAGCCATATTGGCAAGAGCTAAGTATATTGTGTTTGGCTAGATAAGAGTAAAGCTGCTTGTAGATTAGTTTCTCAAATATTTTGACAAGTTAGGCAGGATTGATATAGGTCTGTAGTTGTTAACATCTGTGAGATCACCACATTTGTGTACCGGGGTTACTCTCGCTTTTTTTAGAATATCTGGAAAGGTTTGGAGTTCAAGTGACTTGTTGAAGAGCAATGCAATAGCAGGGGCTAAAGTTCTGGAGGCTTTTTTGTAAATTAAAGTTGGTATTTCCTCAAGGGCACTAGACTTGGTTTTAAGGGAAAGGATTATCTCATTGACGTCAGTGGAATTAATAGGCTTTAGGTACAGAGACTGTGGATAGTTACCTGTAAGATAGTCCTTAACATCAGTACCGGAAGATGGAATATCATTTGCAAGGGATGACCCAATAGAAGAGAAGAACCTATTGAACTCAATAGCAGAATCAGAGGCTGAAAGCTGACCATCGTTATTGGACAGGAGTGTTGGTTTGTTATTTAAAATCTTCTTTGATCCCACTATTTGTGAAATTGTGCTCGAAGTTTTTTTAATGTTGCTCTTTATTTGCGTAAATTTATCCTCAAAGTATTTAGTTTTAGCTCGTCTAATTATGGTAGATTGCAATAACGAGTAATTCTTTGAGAATTCTTTGGAGACAATTCCTAATCTATACTTCTTTTCAAGGTCATGTTTTTTATTAATGGATTTAAGTATTCCCTTTGTTAGCCAGGGATTGTTTAGCCTTTTGGTTGTGACTTGTTTTGTAAGCACAGGACAGTGGGTGTTATAAAGGCTAAGAGTTTTTTGAAGAAAAGATTACACTGCTAGGTTGATATCCCCTATGTTACCTAACTCGGACTCCCAATTGACATTATCAGCAGCAGTTATAAAATTGTCTAATGCAGTTTCATTGTGCAGCCTAAAACTTAACTCCCTTGATTCTAGAGGTGGTTTGTTAATGTTAGTTAAGAGAAATGTGGGGTAATGGTCTGTAGTGCTATCGGTGATTATACCTGAAGTAAGCGGAGAGGTTAAGTTTGTCCAGATGTGATCTAGAGTCGTGGCAGTACTATCAGTGATTCTAGTAGGTCTAGTGATTAAGGGTATGAGGAAGCATGAATTTATACAGTTAAGGAAGCTAACAGCAGTAGGGTGTTCAGGCTCTCAGAGGTCAATATTAAAGTCCCCTGCGATAATTAGATGGTTTTTGTTCAGTCTGTTATCGAGTATTAGATTTCTAAGGTTTGAGTTGAATTTGGACACATCGGTGTTAGGAATTCTATAGACAGCACCCAAAGACAGGACAGACTCGGCACCCTTGACTCTGAAGCTAGCGAAGATATACTCCCCACAGGAGTCTCTAGTTCTAATTACTTTTAAGCATGTAAGTTCATGGTGGTAGTAAAGAGCAGTACCACCACCTCTCTGAATTTGACGACAGTTGTGAATTGCCGAGTAGTTAGGCATGTTAAAGAGTTGAGTAGTGTCCTCTTTCAACCACTTTATGTAAGTATAATAAAAGAGAATTTGTTGTCAACAGTTTCAATCAAGGCACTAACATCATCGAAATGTTTACCTAGGGATCTAATGTTCAGGTTGATTACAGAGATATTGTGATTATGTGTTAATACATTGTTTACATCTTGTGCTGCAAAATATCTGCAATTTAGATCATTAAAGTGATTATTGTCATAGATAGTGGATAAGAGATTTAGTTCTGGGTCTATACTTGTGTGCATAAAGAGGCTGGTTGCAGGAAACAAGGCAAGAGTGGCAAAAAACAAAGCAGAATTAAGCTATAAAGGGGGAATAATATATAAACAAGACTATACGAAACAAACACAAATGAACAACAAAAAAAATGAGGTAGCTAACAAGGGGCTTACAAGGGTACAATGGAGTAAGGGATTATGGTGAGGCTAGGCAACCTAGGTAATAAATGAAATCAGAGAAAAAACATATAAACATAGACTATACAATACAAAAGGTATAGATATGCAAAATAAAGATATACAAAAAGCTATACAATACAAAAACAAAATGAACAAAAAAGAAAATTGAGGTAGATTGCTTACAAGTAATCTCAGGTACACTGTAGGTAACAATTTGCAATTTGAGACACAGGCAAAGCCAGGGGTACACTGGAGTAAAGGAGTATGGCGAGTATGGCGAGGCTAGGCAAACTAGGTAATAAAAGAAATCAAAGAAAAAAGTTGAATAATAAACATAGGCAAATTTAAGCAAATGATTATTTAATATAACTAGTTCAGTTATGACTGTACAAATAATAAGACCTAAAGAAATAATAATGCACACAATTTATTAAGTCCAATAACAGACTAGTAAAGAGTAAATTAAAAAAATCAGCTAAAAGTGTAACAAGGAGACTTAAGATACCTAGCCTGCACTAGGTGACAAGGGGGTTAATTAAGTTGATTCATTGAGAGTGATAATAAGGTGAGACAAACCACATTGAGAGAGGAAAGTGTTGAGGTTATCTTCATTAGCAATTATAAACATTTTCCCCTCTGCAGTCTTTCTCACCTTAATCACTCCATCTCTAACAAAGCACTGATGAATCGCCTCTGGGTTTTGATGACGGATTTGACGCAGGCGGTAGAGGAGTTGCTGTCTTTTCCTAGTCAAGCACTCGTTGATGTATATTCCCTTCCGTTGGGAAGCAGCTGACCGAACAAGATGCGATTTCAAGGACTGGGAAGTCAGCTTCAGGCGAATTTTCCGCTGGTTTTGTCCTGATGGATTCTTTTTGCCTACTCTGTAGGCAGCAATAATGTCGATTTTATTTATAATGACCTGCAATTCATTTTTTATGAGAGCCTGAGCTATTTCAACACATTTTTCCCCTTCACGTTCCACAGGTATATCTTGGGACGACACAATAACAAGAGTCTAGCAGTTTTTGCTGGTCTTGTTCTTCCTGGGAGACGAATATCTACGTCTTTGTGCCTTTACTCACCATACAAGCCTAGATGTACAGTGATGGTGAACAAAACATGTAAATACTTATATATAACGTCTGTATATAAAAGGAAAAACAGTATGGTGGGAGGAGAATGGCGGCAAGTCAGGTGAGGTGAGGGAGGGAGGGAGTGGCAGGCAGTGGCGGGCTGCCACTGCCACTCAGCATACCAACTTAGTGATTCGTTATGGTGAACACGAATGTAGATACTTATATATAACGTCTGTATATAGTAAATAAAGCAAAAACAGTATGGTGGGAGGAGAATGTGGGCGAGTGAGGTTTGAGGGAGGGAGTGAGTGGCTGGCTGGTGTGTGGTGGTCACTCCTCGTTACTTTTTGACTCAAAATAGCAACGTAGTGGTTCGTTATGGTGAACAAAACATGCAGATACTTATATATAACCTGTGTATATAGTGTAATAACCGACAAAGTATTTGTTCACTGTTTGATGAACATAATTGAATCAACACTATGCACACCACATTTTGAGTACAGCGATGATTAACTCATTTTATTATACTGTATAAATATATCACACTACACACTATTGAATAATATTACAGCAAAATAACTACGAAAAATCAATCAGAGACATTGAAATAATTAGGTAATTATCTGTTTGTGGCAACTCCGGCCTGACAGCTGGCGAGCAACAGACCGCCTGGGACGCACGCTGAGTAAGCGCCTGTTTTTTGCCAGACTTCCCCGCCTTATAGTGGGCAATATATACCACTTACGATTTTTTTATTATTTTTCCCATGATCAGTGAACACAAGTTAACAGGTTAGGAAGAAAAAATATATATATTTTTTATTTTTTTGTATGCGCCTGTGGGTATCAAATGGTATATAGCCTTGCGCCATTTAAGGGTTAAAGAACACAAGGGTCATAATATTGGTGAAGCTAGGTGCTATAAGGACCTAACACAAAGGTCAGATGCAAGTGATACAGCACCCATGAGGACGATACAGTGAGCGTATCCAGTTGTAGCTCTGAGCACCACCCTTGCTAACCTATGCTATCTCCAATTTATATAGATGGTACATAGATGAATCATTTTCTGCATTTAGTGATGAGGTATCTGATACAAGTAGCATAGATGAACAGTGTTAGAAATTACCTAAGTGTAATTACCTAAGTGTAGTTACAGGATGAGAGCTACGCTCGTGGTGTCCCGTCTTCCCAGCACTCTTTGTCATATAACGCTTTGAAACTACTGACGGTCTTGGCCTCCACCACCTTCTCACTTAACTTGTTCCAATCGTCTACCACTCTATTTGCGAAGGTGAATTTTCTTACGTTTCTTCTGCATCTGTGTTTAGCTAGTTTAAATCTATGACCTCTTGTTCTTGAAGTTCCAGGTCTCAGGAAATCTTCCCTGTCGATTTTATCAATTCCTGTTACTATTTTGTACGTAGTGATTATATCGCCTCTTTTTCTTCTATCTTCTAGTTTTTGCATATTTAATGCCTCTAACCTCTCCTCGTAGCTCTTGCCCTTCAGTTCTGGGAGCCACTTAGTAGCGTGTTTTTGCACCTTTTCCAGTTTGTTGTTGTGCTTCATAAGATATGGGCACCACACAACCGCTGCATATTCCAGTTTTGGTCTAATAAAATTCGTGAACAATTTCTTTAGTATTTCGCCATCCATGTATTTAAAAGCAATTCTTAGGTTAGAAAGTGTAGCATAGGCTCCTCGCACAATGTTCTTAATGTGATCCTCAGGTGACAGTTTTCTATCTAGAACCACCCCTAGATCCCTTTCTTTGTCAGAATTCTTTAAAGATTTCTCACATAATTTATAGGTTGTGTGGGGTCTATGTTCTCCAATTCCACATTCCATAACATGGCATTTATTCACATTAAATTCCATTTGCTAAGTATTGCTCCATATACTTATTTTGTCCAGGTCTTCTTGAAGGGCATGACAATCATCTAGGTTTCTTATCTTCCCTATTATCTTAGCATCATCAGCAAACATGATCATGTAATTCTGTAATCCCTCTGGTAGATCGTTTATGTAGACAATGAACATTACCGGTGCAAGAACTGAACCCTGTGGTACTCCACTCGTGACATTCCTCCAATCCGATACCTTGCCTCTGATTACGGCCCTCATTTTTCTGTCAGTTGGGAAATTTTTCATCCATGTTAGTAGCTTACCTGTCACCCCTCCAATATGTTCCAGTTTCCAGAACAACCTCTTATGGGGAACTCTGTCGAAAGCCTTTTTTAGGTCCAGATAGATGCAGTCAACCCAACCATCTCTTTCCTGTAAAATCTCTGTTGCTCGATCATAGAAACTGAGTAAGTTCGTTACACAGGATCTTCCAGATCGAAAACCATACTGTCGGTCTGATATTATATCATTTCTCTCCAGGTGTTCTACCCATTTAGTTTTAATTATTTTTTCCAATATTTTGACTATTACACTTGTCAATGATACAGGTCTATAATTAAGGGGGTCTTCCCTGCTTCCACTTTTGTAGATTGGAACTATGTTAGCCTTTTTCCACACATCAGCTACAACTCCTGTAAACAGGGATGCCTGAAAAATCAGCTGAAGTGGAATGCTGAGCTCAGGTGCACATTCTCTCAGAACCCATGGTGAAACTCCATCTGGACCAACTGCCTTGTTCTTACTTAGCTCCTTGAGCATTTTTTCCACTTCGTCTCTAGTCACCTCTATGTGCTCTATGTTGTTCTCTGGAATTCTTATTGTGTCTGGTTCCCTAAAGATTTCATTTTGTACAAACACACTTTGGAACTTTTCGTTTAGTGTTTCACACATTTCCTTTTCATTTTCCGTGAATCTATTTCCCATTATCAACCTCTGAATATTATCCTTTACCTGCAATTTGTTGTTTATGAATTTATAGAATAGACCTGGTTCTGTTTTACATTTGTCTGCAATCCCTTTTTCAAAATTTCTTTCTGCCTCTCTCCTCACTGCTGTGTAGTTGTTTCTCGCATCTTTGTATCGTTGGTATGTTTGGGGGTTTGGCCTCTTCCTGTATTGATTCCATTTTTGTGTCTTTTGGTCTCTGGCCCTCTCGCAATTCCTATTGAACCAATCCTGTTTCCTAGTTCTGCATCTCTGTTTTGGTATAAATTTGTTTGTGCCTTTATCATATATTTCACAAAACTTGACATACATCTCATTCACTTCCTTGCCTAGCAACAAGTCTGTCCAATTATACTCACTAAAAAATTTCTAAGGTTGCCATAATGTCCTCTCTTGAAGTCAGGTTTTTCAACTGCTTCATCCTCCTTATTTTCTTCCAGATTATAACGCATTGCATACTTTATTCCCAAAAGACATGGTCACTTTTACCCAAGGGAGGAAGGTACTGAATGTCAAATACTTCTTCCTCCTTCCTGGTAAATATCAAATCTAGCATGGAGGGAACGTCCCCTTCCCTCATCCTCGTAGCTTGTTTAACATGTTGATACAAGAATGTTTCCAGGATGAGGTCTACAAATTTACAGGTCCAAAAATCTTCTGTTTTAGCTTCATATGCTTCCCAGTCTATGGATTTCAAGTTGAAGTCACCAACTATCAACAGTCGTGACCTATCGTTATCCGCTCTCGCTATAATCTCTCTCATTATTGTTATAAGACCTTCTCGTTTACTATCTAGCTCCTCCTTTGACCATGTGCTGCTTGGTGGTGGACTATATGCATTTATGACCATTAGTTTATCATCTTCATGGCAGATCTCTAGTGCTATTATGTCAACCTCTTGTGGATTGGCAGTCATTATTTCCTTCACCTTTATGTGTTCTTTCACCAGCACAGCAACGCCACCGCCTTTCCTAATTTTTCTGTCCCTTCTCCAAATTGAGTAGCCCCTTGGAATATGACCTCATTTAAAATATCATCTTCAAGTTTTGTCTCCGTGAGTGCAACAATGTCTGGTGTCTGCATCTGTATTACATCACTTAACTCCAATATCTTCGATCTTACTCCATCTATGTTGGTGTATGCAATCTTCAGGAACTTGTTCCCCTCTCTTATTCTTCTTCACTCCCCCTCTCTCTATTGATTTTGTTGGTTTGCCTTTATGTACCACTTTACTGGTCTGCCTACCCCTAACACTTTGTAGAAAAAAGAATTGATTTCTTCTTCATTCCTGCTCTCATTTAAACGTTTTGCCTCAGCGAGGTTCAGTTTCAGCTTCTCTCTTCTTCTCTTGAAAGATCTCGTCTTAACGACCACATTTTCCATCCTCATCACTTTGTAACTTTCTAGCATTCCTTAGTACTTCTTCCATCTGCTTGGCACCGTTTAGGGTGATCCTCAAAGGTCGATCTTTCCCTTTTACATATCTGCCTATTCTCCTGTAGTCACACACATTCTCTATGGTTGTAAGACCTTCCACGAGGCCAACAATTTTATCTACTACTTTTGCTTCTTCTACAGCTCTTTCTGACCTAGATGTTATCTCCTTTTCTTTGCAGCCAAAAATTATCAGGGACTTACTCCGATCAACTGTGTTTTGCACCAACCTCGGGTTAGATGCCAATTCCTTTCTCACTTCCAGCCTAATGTTTGTTTTATCTTGGTTGCTGCAGTGTTGGGCTTCCTTTACTGCTGCTTCAATTTTTCCTTCTCCTTGGCCACTTGTGCATAGGTGAGTTGCATATCTTTCTTGCACTGTTCTATTCCCTGTGTAACTTCCTCCATCTGTGCTGACAAAAGCTGTTTCTCCTCTTGAATTTCCTTGCCTAGCCTATTGTAATCATTTATGTTTAAATTTGCTCTAACTTCTTCCAAAGCTTTTTAAGAGTATATTTCTTCTTCCATGGCTTTGCAATTTGTTTCCAATTGACTCTTTTCCTTGCGCAAGTCTTTCACTAAACCCTCAAGACCTAAAACTTTGCTATTCAAATGATCATTACTTTCTTTCAATTACTAATTATTTCTACATGAGAGTTCACTATAGTATCTAATTTTACCAACTTGTTGTGTAGACTGCTAATATCAATGCTTTCTTCATTGAATCCCACAAATCAAGCTCTGTTTGTATTTCCTCTTGTCAGTGGCCATCTTGAATGTTCTTCTCTGCACTGTAAACACTAGGGCAACTTTTTTCACCCAATTTTTCACTTCCCTTAGCACATTCCTGTTATCTCATCTATTTTTCAAAAGCACTATACCTTTATGATCTCTGGGACACCACTCACTATCCTCAACCTGTACTACAATACTTAGGATTGTTGAAATATGCTGGAGCTCCTCTGATGCAAGTGTGATCCTAGGGGTGTCACCTTTTNCAGTAGCCATTTCTCTGACCATCTCTGCAACCTGTTCAGGTCCTCTTGGAGGATCCTACAATCCTCATCTGTCACAACTCTTCTCATCAACTTTGCGTCATCCGCGAACATCGACATGTAGGACTCTACTCCTGTAAACATGTCGTTAACATATATTAGAATTAGAATTGGGCCCAGCTCCGATCCTTGAGGTACTCCACTCGTTACTGTTCGTCAGTCCGACTTCTCGCCCCTTACCGTTACTCTCTGGCTCCTTCCTGTTAGGTAGTTCTTTATCCATGCTAGGACCTTTCCCCCCACCCCCGCCTGCCTCTCGAGTTTGAACAGAAGTCTCATGTACGGTACCGTATCAAAGGCTTTTTGGCAGTCCAGAAATATGCAGTCTGCCCAACCATCTCTGTCCTGTCTTATCCTCGTTATTTTATCATAGAATTCCAAAAGGTTTGTTAGGCACGATTTCCCTTTCCAGAACCAGGTCAACATGGCGTGCAGGTCAACGTGGCGTGCAGGTCAACGTGGCGTGCAGGTCAACGTGGCGTGCAGGTCAACATGGCGTGCAGGTCAACATGGCGTGCAGGTCAACGTGGCGTGCAGGTCAACATGGCGTGCAGGTCAACGTGGCGTGCAGGTCAACATGGCGTGCAGGTCAACATGGCGTGCAGGTCAACGTGGCGTGCAGGTCAACGTGGCGTGCAGGTCAACGTGGCGTGCAGGTCAACGTGGCGTGCAGGTCAACGTGGCGTGCAGGTCAACGTGGCGTGCAGGTCAACGTGGCGTGCAGGTCAACGTGGCGTGCAGGTCAACGTGGCGTGCAGGTCAACGTGGCGTGCAGGTCAACGTGGCGTGCAGGTCAACGTGGCGTGCAGGTCAACGTGGCGTGCAGGTCAACGTGACGTGCAGGTCAACGTGGCGTGCAGGTCAACGTGGCGTGCAGGTCAACGTGGCGTGCAGGTCAACGTGGCGTGCAGGTCAACGTGGCGTGCAGGTCAACGTGGCGTGCAGGTCAACGTGGCGTGCAGGTCAACGTGGCGTGCAGGTCAACGTGGCGTGCAGGTCAACGTGGCGTGCAGGTCAACGTGGCGTGCAGGTCAACGTGGCGTGCAGGTCAACGTGGCGTGCAGGTCAACGTGGCGTGCAGGTCAACGTGGCGTGCAGGTCACGACCTCCACCACTGGCAGTATGCCGGGTAGTGCTAATATGCTTGTGTAGTGATCATAGCCTGCACGCCACCTGTCTTGACCACTATGATGCGGATATGTCGGCTAGAACCACGGCCAGGGAGAGGTAGGGGAAGGAGAGAGGGAGGGGAAGGAGAGAGGGAGGGGAAGGAGAGAGGGAGGGGAAGAAGAGTGGGAAAGTAGGAAGGAGGCAAAAGAAGAGGAAGAGATATTGGGGAGAGGTGAAGTAAAAGTTTGTCATTAGCATACGTGTTTTGAGAGGAAGATGGCAAGAGAGGTGAGGAATGATGTCTCTCCTCCCGGAAGGAGGTGAGAGGGAGGGAAGAGGGAGACAGGTGAAGAAAGAAAGGAAAGAGGGAGAGCGAGAGGGGGAGAGGTGTAAGAGAGGGAGAGTGCAAGGAGTTGGGTCAGAGGAACATGCAAGTTTCAGAGGAGAGTGTTGCAGGAGGTTGAGACAAGACC
Organism: Procambarus virginalis; assembly: GCA_020271785.1. Taxonomy (NCBI): domain Eukaryota; kingdom Metazoa; phylum Arthropoda; class Malacostraca; order Decapoda; family Cambaridae; genus Procambarus; species Procambarus virginalis. The sequence continues at coordinate 81,715 of WNGS01068866.1, read as the reverse complement.
AAACACTGCACCAAACATTGTACCACACGTACCACACTCGGGGCTCGTCCCTGGCGTCTGTGTACCGTATGCGCGCCGCCCGCTCCCCACCATTGCATGCCAAGCGCTCGTTATCTCATCCCTCCAAAAAAAAATGTGTTTCCTAAAATTTGTGATCAATATGGGTATGGTGGCGCGCGGGAGAGACATAGAGGGCGCCTAGCTGCACAAGTTGACTGTGATCATCCTATCACTGCGTGCACGCGCGCACACACACACACACACACACACACACACACACACACACACACACACACACACACCACACACACACACACACACACACACACACACATCCTGACCTATCCTGTTTCTGATATACGTAAATGATCTCCCAGAGGGTATAGACTAATTTCTCTCAATGTTTGCTGACGACGCCAAAATTATGAGAAGGATTAAGACAGAGGAGATTAATAACCCAAGACCTGGACAAACTGCAGGAATGGTCGAACAAATGGTTGTTGGAGTCTAACCCAAGCAAATGTAATGTAATGAAGATAGGGGTAGGAAGCAGGAGACCAGATACAAGGTATCATTTGGGAGATGAAATACTTAAGAGTCAGAGAGAGAGAGAAACCTGGGGGTTGATATCACGCCAAACCTGTCCCTAGCGCTATATGTACAGGATCCCTTAACCACTAAGGGATCCCTTTATCCCGTTTGTCCGGTCGTGTTGGTCGAGTGGTTAAGGAATCCTGTACATCAGATGCATTGTTTCTGGCAGTATGGGTTCAAGTCACTTCTGGGGTGCGAGTTTTCAGTTNCCTCTAGCATGTCTTTGCACCTTTTCCAGTTTGTTGATGTGCTTCTTAAGATATGGGCACCAAACACACAGCTGCATATTCTAGCTTTGGCTAACAAAAGTCATGAACAATTTCTTTAGTATATCCCCATCCATGTATTTAAAAGCAATTCTGAAGTTAGAAAGCATAGCATAGGCTCCTTGCACAATATTCTTTATGTGGTCTTCAGGTGATAGTTTTCTATCTAGAACCACCCTAGATCTCTTTCTTTATCAGAGTTCTTTAAAGATTTCTCACATAATATATAGGTTGTGTGGGGTCTATGTTCTCCTATTCCACATTCCATAACATGACATTTATTAACATTAAATTCCATTTGCCAAGTGGTGCTCCATATACTTATTTTATCCAGGTCTTCTTGAAGGGCATGACAATCATCTAAATTTCTTATCCTTCCTATTATCTTAGCATCATCAGCAAACATGTTCATATAATTCTGTATACCAACTGGTAGATCATTTATGTAGACAATAACCATCACTGGTGCAAGAACTGAACCCTGTGGTACTCCACTTGTGACATTTCTCCAGTCCGATACATTGCCTCTGATCACAGCCCTCATTTTTCTATCAGTCAGAAAGTTTTTCATCCATGTTAGAAGCGTACCTGTCACTCCTCCAATATTTTCCAGTTTCCAGAACAACCTCTTATGTGGAACTCTGTCGAAAGCCTTTTTTAGGTCCAGATAGATGCAGTCAGCCCAACCATCTCTTTCCTGTAATATCTCTGTTGCTCGATCATAAAAATGAGTAAATTCGATACACAGGATCTACCAGATCGGAAACCATACTGTCTGTCTGATATATATCATTTCTCTCTAGGTGTGCTACCCATTTAGTTTTAATTATTTTTTCCAATATTTTGACTATTACACTTGTCAATGATACCGGTCTATAATTAAGGGGGTCTTCCCTGCTTCCACTCTTGTAAATTGGAACTATGTTAGCCTTTTTCCACACATCAGCTACAACTCCTGTAAACAGGGATGCCTGAAAAGATCATGGATGCCTGTGTGCTCACCTAATTCTGCTTGTTGGGGGGACTGAGCTTCAGTTCTTTGGTCCTGCTTCTCAACTGTTAATCAGCTGGTGTACAGTTTCCTGAGCCTATAGAACTTTTATAATATTTACATTTGAAACTACGTATGGAGTCTGTCTCCACCACATCACTGACTAAATTATTCCATTTATTAACCACCCTGACACTGAAAATTCTTTCAAATGTCTCCGTGGCTCATTTGGGCAGTAAGTTTTCTACCTGTGTTCGCTTGTTCATGTTCCACCTATGCTAAATAGTTTGTCTTTGCCCAATCTGTCAATTCCTCTGAGAATTTTGTAGGTGATGTTCATGTCTCCCCTAACTCTTGTGTCTTCCAGAGATGTGAGTTTAGTTCATGTAGCCTTTCCTTGTAACTCATACCTCTCAGTTCTGGGACTAGTTTGGTGGCATACCTCTGAATCTTCTCAAACCTTGTTTTGTGCTTAACTAGGTATGGACTCCAGGCTGGAGCTGCATACTCGAAGATTGAACTGACATAAGTGGTATACAAGGTTCTGAAGAATTTGTTACACATGTTTCTAGAGGCAGTTCTTATGTTGGTCAATCTAACATATGCTACTGATGATATCCATTTGATGTGGCTTCTGAGGACAGGTTCAGTGGAATATCAACCCCCAGATCTTTCTCTCTACTCTTGCAGGATTTCACCTCCCAAATGGTGCCTTGTGTTCGGCCTCCTGCTCCCTTCATCTGAGAGATTTTAGTAAAACCAGATAAAGATGAATCACGATTGTTGGTACTGGGGGATTTTAACTTGAAAGCAATATAGGCTGGGAGGCCTATGAAACAAGAACGGAGGACATTTGGACAGGCAGATTTGTAAATCTCACTCTGGAGACAATCATGTATCAACACGTCAAACAGGCCACAAGAATGAGGGAAGGGGATGTTCCGTCAATACTCGATCTAATATTCTCCAGGAAAGAAGAAGAAATATTTGACATCCAGTTTCCACTCGGCACCGAGCACGTCATGTGAAACACTCGTCTTTCGAAACGAATTCCCCCATTTAAAATAATGTAAATAAAATTAATCCGTTCCACCATCGAAAAACGTCAATATAATATTCGGTTCTTTAAATAATGGAGCAGCCTACCTGACGTACACTGAACAAACCTTTGTGACATTTTTCCTTTTTTCAAATTTTTCACTTTTTTCATTTTTTATAGCAAAATGTCCATTCAGTGTATGTCAGGTAGGCTGCTAGGTAGGTAATTAATTATTCTTAAAAAATAAATGAACAAATTTGAAAAAGGAAAAATGTCATAAAGGTTCATTCGGTATTTGCCAGGTAGGCTGCTCCATGATTCTTAACAAAAAACAAATAAAAAACGAAAAAAATAAATTGAACACATTTGAAAAATGGACAAATGTCATAAAGGTTTGTTCAGTGTTTGTCAGGATGCTGCATTATGACAATCTTTCTGTTTCAAATGTGTTCAATTTGCTTTGTATTTTTCATTTATTTATTTATAATGGGGCAGTCTACCTGACATACACTGAATGAACCTTTATGACATTTGTCCATTTTTTAAATTTATTCATATTTTTTTTTTTTTTTATTATTATTAAGAAACATGGTGCAGCCTACCTGACAAACACTGAACGAACCTTTTTGACTCTTGTTCTTTTTTCAAAGTTTATCATTTTTTTTTATTCCACAAAAAAATTCAATGCTTAGCATCTTTAACCACTCAACTTCTCCAACCGAGCATTCTCGGTTGGTGGGAAACTGCACCAACCGAGCATTCTCGGTTGGTGGGAAACTGCACCAACCAAGAAAACTATTTTTTATTTTTTTGTACCCATTCTAAATGTGTGCGAGGTTGGTTGTGTACAAAATGGACTCTTAGGACCTCCAGTGAGAGGCAGCCATTTTGGAAAAAATTCCCAGAATGCCGGCTATGAGTCACAATAACCTTGCTAAAGTATGTTGACTCTTACCTAAGTTGACTTACTTACCTAAGAATGGTCCAGGATGGACCGAAACGTCGTCATCCCTTCACCTTCTAGTGTGTGGTCTGCTCAACATCCCAGAATGCTCTAAGGCTGCTGGCTAGGTTAAGCTGAGTGAGCAACCATGGGTGGTGCACATGCCTTTGGCTTCCAAACACCTGTCCGATGCGGTGTTGAAAGATCGCGCTTTGTTGATGAAATTCAAACCTTATTGTTTGAAGAACATATGGGTCATAATAGAGGTGAAGTTAGGTGCAATAAGGACCTAACACAGAGGTCAGATGCAAGTGATACAGCACCTATGAGGACGATACAGCGAGCGTATCCAATTGTAGCTCTGAGCGCCACCCTTGCCCACCTATGCTATCTCAAGTTTATTTAGATGATACATAGATGAATCGTTTTCTGCATTCAGTGATGATGCATCTGATACAAGTAGCATAGATGAACAGTGTTAGCAGCTTCCATGGTGGTGTTTTCTATAGATATTTTCAAGAATAGCTGAATCTCTTCTTGACTGACGGACACTCTTCATGACTGGCTGAATCTTTTCCTGTGTGGGACCTTACAAAGCAATCTTTTCAGGACTACCTTACAAACTGATCTTTTCCTGTAATCTTTTGAAGACTACCTTACGTTTTACAAGCTTCGCTACATACCACCTACAGGTACTAATGCCAAGGGTGTACGTGAGTGCGTTATTTGTAAGCACACAGAACGAAGAAACAGGAAGCGAAAATCTATCTGTACCTGGTGCAACAAGAGCGAAGTCGCGCTGTGTACCATGGACTACTTCATTGATTATTACTAACTTCCGAAGTACTGAGTGTGTAATACAGTGAGTTACTGTTTAAATAGTGTGTGAAACTGTATATATTGTAATTTTAGTGAATTTCTAACAAGTAATATTGCGACAATAAACATTTATTGTGGACACATTGCTGACACATGTATCACAGTTCCATGGAACATTATGAACGTTCTACTGTATACATAGTGTAAAGGACACATATATGCATCATATATGATAAAAAGCAAATTAAACCACATTGGAAATACATAGAATAAATAATTGAAAATATATTTGTTCTTGAATGGCCCGCGCGACCGTGTCTGGGCGTGTCACACACGGGCGACCAGCCCCTGATGACGTCACAGCACACCTTGTCCATGTCCCCACAGCCAAAGTAAGTTGAATTTGGTATTTATTTTTATATAGACATGTTCAGGGAAGGGAATTTATCATTTTACGAAAAAAAACAAAAATTTTTGGGAGCACTTTATTTTATGTGCACAGGGGGAATTTCACAATAAACTCAGCACAGCACGGTGGTTAAGGTGGCGTATACTCATGATGCACCCCTAGGAGGGGGCCCCAGCAAGATCTGCAACATGTCTTTTGTTGGGTGTCCTGCCTCTGATTGTGGCTCTGTGATGGGTTTTGGGACACATTCGGGAATGAAAGTACCTGTATTACCTCTTGTTTCATGTCTCGTCTGTTCCTCTTATACCTTCTGGGACTCGTGGGATGGGCAACCAAGCCCCCGAGTCAGATCGTGTTGGAAGATCGGGCTCTGTAGCCCCCTCTGCATTGGACCCCGACCTTGCTCCTCCTTTGACCCTCCTGACTACTTCCCTCGGCTCCCCTCCCTCCTCTGTGGTTGGGTCGAACCACAAGCCCCCCAGTGGTGACCACCTCATTTCCTGGCACGGCTCAGTCTCTCATTGTGATTACTGCGCCTTTTAACCCCTCTCTGGGGGTTCTCAATGCCGTCCACGCCACAGCCGCACTCACTCGATCCCTTCCTGTGCTGATGTGTACCATGCCTTGTTTGGTCCCACTTCGTGGGCCAAATACTTCGATTTCCTCCCTCTGGATTCTACACCTTTTGACGATTTCTCCCTCCATAGGCACCTTGTTGATTCAGTAGATGCCTCTGTTACTTTCAACCCCACCCGTCTCGGTACACGTGTTGTTGCTGCTCCTTCTCAGGATGCAGCCACCCGCTTGGCCGCCTTATCCTGCCTTGGGGAGACCCCTGTTCGGGTCTCCAAGAATGCTCGGTTGAATGCCAGTGTTGTCACTATTCTCCTCCCACCCCATGTTGCAATCTGTGTTAGGAATCTACAGGACTGCCACGAAGATATTCGGCATATCCTCAAACCCGTGGCCATTCTGTCCTCCAGGTAGATACGTTTACTCGTCCCCCTCATGGTCGTCACCATCAGTCCCTTCTGGTTGTGAAGATTACCTTTGATAGTAGAACCCTTCCACCCTCTTTCATTCGTGCTGGTGCCAGGTGCTCTATCCAGGAGTACATTCCCTCTCCTCGGCACTGTAATAAGTGCTGGAGGTTTGGGTATGGTGCCCTCCGGTGCTCCGGTACTGTCTTTCTCTCTGTCCCTTGTTTGGGGACGAAGGTCACTCTTAATTGGAATGCACTTCTCCCTGGGCTCACTGCCTCAATTGCGGTGAGGCCCACCTTACCTTCTCCCGCGCGTGTGTACATTACAAACTTGATGATGCTGCCTCACCTTGCAAGGTGAGGCAGACATCCTCGCCTTGAAGCACTGGGAACGTTTGTTTTTACCTGAGGCAAGGCGCCAAGTTCGCCGTCTCCCCCGTTTTGCTGTTGTCTCTTACGCTCATGTGTTGCGCTCTTCGTCTCCGCGTCCTTCCCACCTTCCTCAGTCTCACAACCGTTTCCAGGCCTTAGACCAAGACACGCTCATCTCCTCCTCCTCCTCTGTTCCTTTAAGTTCTGTCCCGAAAGGTCCCCTTCATGGTTCTCTATCTGGGGTCCCCCGTCTTTCTACCCAGTCTGTCTTGTCTCCTGTGTCTTCTTCCTCGTCTCCCTCCGATCCTCCTTCCCATCCTTCTCCTCCGTCTCTTAGCTCTCCACGCCGCCTGTACTCACCTATTTGTGCTTGCGGGGGTCGAGCTCTGGCTCTTTGGTCCTGCCTCTCAACTGTCAATCAAATGGTGTACAGGTTCCTGAGCCTGGGCAATCAATTTCCACTTGTAATTCCCGTAGTCTCTCCTTGTAGCTCATATCTCTCAGCCCGGGTACTAGTCTGGTGGCAAACTGTTGAACTTTTTCCAGTTTAGTCTTATGCTTGACTAGATATGGACTCCATGCTGGGGCTGCATACTCCAGCATTGGTCTGACATGGGTGGTATACAAAGTGCTGAATGATTCCTTGCACAAGTGTCTAAATGCCATTCTTATGCCAACCTGGCATATGCTGCTGATGTTATCCTCTTGATATGGGCTTCAGGGAACAGGTCTGGCATGATATGAACCCTCAGGTCTCTCTCTCTGACTCTTGAAGAATTTCATCTCCCAAATGATACCCTGTAACTGGTCTCCTGCTCCCTACACCTATCTTCATTACATTACATTTGCTTGGGTTAAACTCTAGCAACCACTTCTTCGACCATTCCTTTAGTTTGTCTAGGTCTTCTTGAAGCCTCAAGCAGTCCTCCTCTGTCTTAATCCTTCTCATAATTTTGGCATTGTCAGCAAACATTGAGAGGAATGAGTCTATACGATCTCTGGGAGATCGTTTACATATATCAGAAACAGGATAAGTCCCAGTACAGAGCCTTGTGGGATTCCACTGGTGACTTCACGCCAATCTGATGTCTCACCCCCTCACTGTAACTCTTTGCTTCCTATTGCTTAGGTACTCCCTTATCCACTGGAGCACTTTACCAGTTACTCCTGCCTGTCTCTCCAGCTTGTGTACCACCCTCTTATGGGGGACTGTGTCAAAGGCTTTCCGACAATAAAAAAAAATGCAGTCCGCCCAGCCTTCTCTTTTTTGCTTAATGTTTGTCACCTGATCGTTGAATTCTATTAAGCCAGTAAGGCAAGATTTACCCTCCCTGAACCCATGTTGGCGATTTGTCATGAAATCCCTTCTCTCCAGATGTGTTACTAGATTTTTTTCTCACGATCTTCTTCATCACTTTGCATGGTATACAAGTTAAGGACACTGGCACTAAGACACTTAACCTGCCTCTTGTCAGTGCCTCTTGTCTGTCACCCTTTTTGTATATTGGGACCACATTAGCCACCTTCCATATTTCTGGTAGGTCTCCCGTCTCCAGTGATCTACTATACACTATGGAGAGTGGCAAGCAGAGTGCCTGTGCACACTCTTTCAATACCCATGGTGAGATCCCGTCCGGACCAACAGTCTTTCTCACATCCAGATCCAACAGGTGTCTCTTGACCTCCTCTCTCATAATTCCGAACCCTTCCAAGGCCGCCTGGTTTACTGCCCCCTCTCCTAGCACAGTGACCTCACCATGTTCTATTGTGAAGACCTCTTGGAACCTCTTGTTGAGTTCTTCACACACCTCTTTGTCGTTCTCTGTATACCTGTCATCGCCTATTCTAAGTTTCATTACCTGTTCTTTCACTGTTGTTTTCCTCCTGATGTGACTGTGGAGTAGCTTTGGATCGGTCTTGGCTTTGCTTGCTATATCATTTTCATAATTTTTCTCTGCTTCCCTTCTCACACTAACATACTCATTCCTTCTTCTCTGGTATCTCTCTCTCCTTTCTGGTGTTCTGTTATTTCGGAAGTTCTTCCACGCCCTTTTGATCAGTTCCTTTGCTTCCATTCATGCCCTGTTAAACCATGGATTTTTCTTTTGCTTCTCGGATTTTTCCCTTTGGGGCGGGATAAACCTGTTTACTGCCTCCTAACACTTTTGGGTGACATAATCCATCATGTCTTGTACAGATTTAGCTCTGAGGTCTGTGTCCCATGGTATATCCCTTAGGAAACTTCTCATCCCCTCATAATTCCCCTTTGGTACCTTACCTTGAGGTTACCTTGAGGTGCTTCCGGGGCTTAGCGTCCCCGCGGCCCGGTCATCGACCAGGCCTCCTGGTTGCTGGACTGATCAACCAGGCTGTTGGACGCAGCTGCTCGCAGCCTGACGTATGAGTCACAGCCTGGTTGATCAGGTATCTTTTGGAGGTGCTTATCCAGTTCTCTCTTGAACACTGTGAGGGGTTTGCCAATTATGCCCCTTATGTGTAGCGGGACCGTGTTGAACAGTCTCGGGCCCCTGATGTTGATAGAGTTCTCTCTCAGAGTACCAGTTGCACCTCTGCTTTTCAACGGGGGTATTCTGCACATCCTACCATGTCTTCTGGTCTCATGTGATGTTATTTCTGTATGCAGATTTGGGACCAGCCCCCTCTAATATTTTCCATGTGTAAATTATTATGTATCTCTCCCGCCTGCGCTCAAGGGAGTACAGATTTAGGCTCTTCAGTCGGTCCCAGTAGTTTAGATGTTTTACTGAGTGGATTCTAGCAGTAAAGGACCTCTGCATGCTCTCCAGGTCAGCAATTTCTCCAGCTGTGAAAGGGGCTGTCATTGTGCAGCAGTACTCCACTCTAGAGAGCACAAGCATTTTGAAAAGTATCATCATCGGTATAGCATCTCTAGTGTGAAAAGTTCTTGTTATCCAACCTGTCATTTTTCGTGCAGTTGTGACGGCTACTTTATTGTGTTCTTTAAAGGTAAGGTCTTCCGACATGAGTACACCCAGATCCTTTACATTGCCTTTTCGTTCTATGTTATGATTTGTCTGAGTTTTGTACGTGGTTTCCGTTTTTATATTTTCATTTTTTCCATAGCTGGAACTTATCTTCGTTAAACACCATATTATTTTCTGTAGCCCATAGAAAGACCTGATCTACATTCTACATCTGACTGGAGGTTTGCCGTGTCCTCTATGTTGCCTACTCTCATGAAGATCCTAGTGTCATCTGCAAAGAATGATACAGTGCTATAGATTGTGTTCTTGTCTATGTCCGATATGAGGATGAGAAAAAGTACTGGAGCAAGCACAGTACCCTGGGGGACTGGGCTCTTAACGGTTGATGGGCTGGATTTTATTTTGTTGACTATTACACATTGGGTTCTGTTGGTCAGGAAATTGTAGATCCATCTGCCTATTTTGCCGGTAATTCCTTTTGAGCGCATTTTATGTGCAATAACACCATGGTCACATTTATCAAAAGCTTTTGTGAAATCTGTGTAAATTACATCAGCGTTTTGTTTGTCTTCATCATTAAAATTTTTGAGATAGTGCTAAGAAGTAAGCTCACAAAATACATGGAAGCACAGCATCTCCATAACCCCCGACAACATGGTTTCAGAACAGGGCGCTCTTGCCTGTCGCAGTTGCTGGACCACTATGATATGGCATTAGATGCTATGGAAGACAAACAAAACGCTGATGTAATTTACACAGATTTCGCTAAAGCTTTTGATAAACGTGGCCATGGTGTTATTGCACATAAAATGCGCTCAAAGGGAATTACCGGAAAAATAGGCAGATGGATCTACAATTTCCTGACCAACAGAACCCAATGTGTAATAGTCAACAAAATAAAATCCAGCCCATCAACCGTTAAGAGCTCAGTCCCCCAGGGTACTGTGCTTGCCCCAGCACTTTTTCTCATCCTCATATAGGACATAGACAAGAACACAACCTATAGCACTGTATCATCCTATGCAGATGACACCAGGATCTTCATGAGAGTAGGCAACATAGAGGACACGGCAAACCTCCAGTCAGATGTAGATCAGGTCTTTCTATGGGCTACAGAAAATAATATGGTGTTTAACGAAGATAAGTTCCAGCTCATGCGCTATGGAAAAAATGAAAATATAAAAACGGAAACCACGTACAAAACTCAGGCAAATCATAACATAGCACGAAAAGGCAATGTAAAGAATTTGGGTGTACTCATGTCGGAAGACCTTACCTTTAAAGAACACAATAAAGTGGCCGTCACAACTGCACGAAAAATAACGGGTTGGATAACAAGAACTTTTCACACAAGAGATGCTATACCGATGATGATACTTTTCAAAACGCTGGTGCTCTCTAGAGTGGAGTACTGCTGCACAATGACAGCCCCTTTCAAAGCTGGAGAAATTGCTGACCTGGAGAGCGTGCAGAGATCCTTTACTGCTAGAATCCACTCGGTAAAACATCTAAACTATTGGGACCGACTAAAGAGCCTAAATCTGTACTCCCTTGAGCACAGGCGGGAGAGATACATAATAATTTACACATGGAAAATATTAGAGGGGCTGGTCCCAAACCTGCACACAGAAATAACATCACATGCGACCAGAAGATATGGCAGGATGTGCAGAATACCCCCGTTGAAAAACGGAGGTGCAACTGGTACTCTGAGAGAGAACTCCATCAACATCAGGGGCCCGAGACTGTTCAACACGCTCCCGCTACACATAAGGGGCATAACTGGCAAACCCCTCACAGTGTTCAAGAGAGAACTGGATAAGCACCTCCAAAGGATACCTGATCAACCTGGCTGTGACTCGTACGTCAGGCTGCGAGCAGCCGCGTCCAACAGCCTGGTTGATCAGTCCAGCAACCAGGAGGCCTGGTCGATGACCGGGCCGCGGGGACGCTAAGCCCCGGAAGCACCTCAAGGTAAGGTAGGTAGGTCTTCCATAGCATCTAATGCCATATCATAGTGGTCCAGCAACTGCGACAGGCAAGAGCGCCCTGTTCTGAAACCATGTTGTCCGGGGTTATGGAGATGCTGTGATTCCATGTATTTTGTGAGCTTACTTCTTAGCACTCTCTCAAAAATTTTTATGATGTGCGATGTTAACGCTATCGGTCTGTAATTTTTTGCCTCTGCCTTATTTCCTCCTTTATGAAGTGGTGCTATCTCTGCTGTTTTTAGTATATCAGGAATAACGCCAGTATCTAGGCTTTGTCTCCACAGAATGTGAAGGGCCTGCAATACTGTTTTTTTTAGTTCTTGATGAATATGGAGTTCCAAGAATCCGGGCCTGGTGCAGAGTGCATAGGCATACTGTTTATGGCTTCTTCAAAATCCAATGGGGATAGGGTGACATCTGATATATGATTTGATGTTGGTATCATATCCATGAAAAATTCATTTGGGTTATCAATCTTTAGCGCGTTTAATGGCTCGCTGAAAACAGAGTCGTACTGCTTCCTCAGTAACTCGCTCATTTCTTTGTTGTCATCGGTGAAAGTTCCATCTCCCTTTCGCAGGGGCCCGATACTAGATGTGGTTTTTGATCTTGATTTTGCATAGGAGAAAAAATATTTAGGATTTCTCTCTATTTCACTGATGGCCTTTTGCTCTCTTTGCCTCTCCTGGGTTTTGTGTGATTCTTGTAGCTTGAGTTCAATTTTTTCTATTTCTCTTTTCAATGGTATGCCAGCCTTTTGTTTTCTAGTTCTTTTTTGGGGGGAGATAAGTCCTAGCTCTACCAAGTACTCAAAGATCAATACACTGTGATCACTCATTCCCAAGGGGGCTTCCATCTAAACTTCCCTTATATTCCATTCATTGAGGGTAAATATCAGATCAAGCATAGCTGGTTCATCCTTCCCTCTCATTCTTGTCGGTCCCTTGATGTGTTGGCTTAGAAAGTTTCTTGTTGCCACGTCTAGCAGCTTAGCTCTCCATGTCCTCCATGCGGGTCTCTGTTCTCCCAATCTATATTCCTGTGGTTGAAGTCCCCCATGATTAGTAGTCCAGATCCATTCCTACTAGCGAGAGACCCTGTTCTCTCTATTGTGTAAATGGTGGCCATGTTGTTTCTATCATATTCCTGTCTGGGTCTTCTGCCATTTGGTGGTTGGTTATATATGACTGCAGTTATCATTTTTTGTCCTCCAGTTGCTATTGTACCTGTTATATAGTCACTGAAACCTTCACAGCACTGAATAACCATCTCTTCAAAATCCCAGGCTTTTCTTACCAGCAGAGCTACACCACCACCACCTCTTCTTCCTTCTCTCTCTTTCCTCACAACACAGTAGTCCTGTGGAAACACTGCATTTGTTATGGTTTTCATTAGCTTTGTTTCTGTGAGTGCTATTATGTTTGGGTTTTCTTCAAGTACCCATTCTCCAAGTTCATTTGTTATACAGTATTTGTAATCCCATCTATGTTAGTGTGCATTGCCTTGAGACTCACTTTCTTCTGTCCCTTCTCATGTTCCCTTCTTGGTGAGCGTTCTGCTGATGGGGGAATCTGTTCCATGGACATGAGGATTTGTGGGGTGGGTAATGGGGTCTCAGAAGATACTGGAGTGAGGGGTGGGGGGTCATGTGAAGGGGGACAGGGAGGGTATGGGATGTAGGGGGAAGGAGGACAGTGGGGGAAAGGGGGAGGAAGGACAGTGGGGGGAAGGGGGACATGGTGATAGTAGGGGAGGAGTAGCAGGGTGGGAGTGGGGTGAGGGGGAGGGGGAGTTGGCTAAACATTTGAGTGGGGGCAGGGAGGGTTCGGGGTAGGGGAGGTTTCTATGCAGAGGAGGTTGGTGAAGTTGCCCTCCCCTCTGGTGTTACTGGGTTGCTGGTTGTGGGTTCCCCCCCTCACCCCTGGGGATGTTGTGTTGGGAGCTGTGTTTTCCCAGTTTTCTCCTCTCGCCCTGCGCTTCTTCTTTGCTTCTGCAGCCATGCTCTCTCCTTCCTCGTCATGTCCCTCTGGAGGAATACTTTGTTTAATTCTCCCACATATTGCAGGTGGCTATTCCTTGTTAGAATCTTCTCCTTTGTGGCCTCGTTAGAATCTTCTCCTTTGTGGCCTCGTTAGAATCTTCTCCTTTGTGGCTTCGTTTGCAAACACTATCTTTAACCCTTAAATGGCGCATGGCTATTTACCATTTGTCACCCACAGGCGCATAAAAAAAAAAAAAAAAAAAACTTTTTTCTTCCTAACCTGTTAAGTCGTGTTCCCTGATCACGGGAAAAATAAAAAAAATCAATTGTTCTTACCGGCGACGTAATTGAGCCGACAAGATGGGTGATGATGTCACAGTTTGCATGTTCGCTCATGCACGGTGCGTCCCGGACGCGTCGTGCGCGGTCTTCAAGCAGCCTGAGTTGCCACAAATTTATTTTCGCATCATTATTTACAGTGTCTAGGCCTGTATTCTTTGCAATATTAGTCACTAATTGTGACTAATATTGTGTTGCACATAATGTTACTTCACAGTTTTTGTCAATAAATGTTGCATACATCGAGTATACACATGCGCACACAAATGTTTTCCATTACGCCGTTATATTATGTAATCACAATGTTCATTATTTTATATGTACACACTAGCATGCACTATGTACAGGTTTTTGCACTATTTATTTATTTATTTATTTGTTTATTTATATATATACAAGAAGGTACATTGTGAATGTGGGGATACATAACTTGGTAATTACAATCTTGTAAAGCCACTAGGACGCGCAGCATTTCGGGCAGAGGCATTATTATTGCACATTTAGAATTCTTGGAGTGAGTGGTAGTCGTTGAAGCAGTCGACAGCACGCAATGCAACTGCACACCCTTCACACCATGTTTGCACCATTTTACGTTTCTGTTCTCTTCGTTTTGTTGTTTTACATACTAGGCATGCACGTAGTCCTATTGCACACTTTCTAGCTGGTGGCAAATTCTTTAGTCTGTGTTGCTGAAAGGCATCTATGTGAGCGAGCCTGGGTGTTGCAGCATGCTGCAACACTGGGTTCATGATTCATGAACACTGGGTTCACTGGGTCTTTGTATGCCAGGGACTTCTTGACCAAACTTTGCTAATAAGTGTGTTGCAAGTGTAAAAGCAAATGAACAGAAAATAGGTTTACCTCCAGTTTTCACCAGATACAAATTATAGCAGTTCAACATGCTCATGTCAACAAGATGGAAAAACACTTTTTTCTTCCACTTCAATATGTTCCGCACACACTCGATAGTGCTAATCATCATGTCAGCCTTATCAATCAAACGCATGTTGATATTGTAGTCAAGAACACAATTTGGCTTATATACTGGTTCTCTCATTACACGGTGCACCTTGCCACTGTTCAACATTGTACCCTCATGAATGGTTGTCAGCAGGTTCACTTCTCTCTTGTCTTTCCACCGTACCGAGAGTATTTGATCACATTTCCGTACCTGGCACTCACCAACTGCAAGTCCACCACCAAACACTGGCATTTCTCTTCTTCGTGCCTTTACTGTGCCAACCAACCCGGTTCTTTTTTCAATCAAGACCCTAGCTAGCAATGGACTTGTATAGTAATTATCTGTGTATAGGATGTGGCCCTTGTTCATCTATGGTGCCATCAGTGACTTCACCACACTACCCGAGAAACCATGTTCGTCGTTACCGGGAATGTCTACATCGCTAGCTGAGTACAGAATCATGTAATTACCTAAGTGTAATTACCTAAGTGTAGTTACAGGATGAGAGCTACGCTCATGGTGTTCCGTCTTCCCAGCACTCTTCGTCATATAACGCTTTGAAACTACTGACGGTCTTGGCCTCCACCACCTTCTCCCCTAACTTGTTCCAACCGTCTACCACTCTGTTTGCGAAAGTACAAGGGATTCGTCAATCACCAGCTTCTGTGCAGGTACTTAAAAATCTCAAAATTTTCCAATGACTTCATTCATATAGTGCCTGACTCGCCAAAGTCTATCATCCTCTGTCCGGTCCTCATTACTTGCAAAATGCAGACACCTGAGGAGTATCTGAAATCTGTCTCGGGACATATATTTCCAGAAGAAAGGTGTTGGAATAGCCAGATCTTTGCTCCAGTAATCTGTGATAGAGTGTTTGACACAGTGTTTCATCAACATACATATTGCTAAAAACACATACATTTCACCTACATTGGTGGTTTTCCAACATTGCAATCGTGAAAATTCTGTTATCTCTCTTCTAATGAGATGAGCGGCATGAAGGTTCGTTTGGTGTACAATATATTCCATGAGCGGCTCATCATAGAATGCTGTAAAATAATCACATTCACTCATATCCTCTCCGTTATCAGGGAAAAGCTCTGTAATCCCAACGTCTTTATTGTCAAAGGCAGGAATTCTAGGAATAAAACCAGCACCATCACTCCACACTAGTACACCTGGTGTCCTGCGAGACGCAGGGGACGCAACAGGGGCTCTACGGCGAGGAAGCGATGCACCCCGTGGACGAGGAGCTGTAGCTCGTCAATGGCCAGTACGGCCGCTACGTGCACATGAGGTAGAAGCACGTGAACATGAGGCTCTTGGTGCTTCATGTTGTTCCATGCGGTGGCGCTTGGCTGGGCGAGACGCTGCTGACGTGACAAAATCGCGCCCAGCAACACCACTGGTACTGGCACCAGGCTCGGTAACACTATGTTCTCATTCCACTTCACTTAAACCAGAAAAAGAGTCACCTTCCTCTGACTCGTCACTGAAAATATCCTCAGACTCTAAATAAGCACAGGAACTCTGTGGTCGAGGGTGAATTAGAGTAGACACTGGGCTAGGTGGCATGGGATGAGCATATAAGCCTCACCATGGGAGGCGGCTGTATCTCATTTTCACTGTCCGTGCTATCATCAAAGGTCACTTGTGTGTAGTCTTTATCAATGTCAGAGTCATCAAAATCACTTTCCTCACCACCAGGAAATAATTCACTGGTTATCTGCTCTTGGGTGAGTGATTGCGTGCGGCGTGCCCGGGAAGCGTTCGGCCGTGCGCTCAACATGGTGGCTGCTGGGTAACTGAGGCCCCCCACGCGATGGTAGCGTGAGCTGGATTTTTTTTCAAAACGGTGGCTGTTTACTGTAGCCCTTGGGCAGCATATGGAGACCCCCTATACCCCGCGGGCCTTTCAAATCTTGTGCGGTACTCCAAAGCATCATATGCCATGCGCAATTTACTGCAAGTCACTCAAAGCATCATATGATGTCTTGCGCAACTACAGGGTTAACTCAAGGTCTCTGTCCTTGTTGTACCAGCCCATCCTGAAAACTTTCTCAAATATATGTTCAGTCCCTTCTATCTCTAGCCTCCTTAGTATTTCATTCACTGCTGCTCTGGCCTATTGGAGCCTTCCTGTTCTTTAATACCCACAGCTACCACTGATCTTTTTCTTTCCAGCAGCTGACTATTCACCTTTGCTGCTTCTTTTGAGGTGGCTGCTTCCATGGCTACCTCCCTCACTGTCTACATTACTTCCTTGTTCTTTGTTAGCATTTCTACAAATGTTGCTTGTACTATGGCAGTCCCTTCCAATGTACCATTTTCATCTTCTCTTTGAATGATTATCTGATCCTCCATCTCAGTATTGTTCTCATTAAGGGTTTTAATCTCCTCTTTTGCTGCTGTCAGCTCGCTTTGCAGGTTGCTTATTGTATTATTCATTTCCTGCATCTCCCTTCTGATATCTTCCAAAACCTGGGTAAACACTTCCTTCATTTGGTCACAATGACTTTTCCCTGTTCCCTTGGAAGTCCCCACTGCAATGTTTGTCCCTGCTCCTACTATGTCTTGATAGAGTTTACTTGGACGGTGGCAGAGAGAGAGAGAGAGAGAGAGAGAGAGAGAGAGAGATATAGATAGATAGATAGATAGATAAATAGATAGATAGATATACAGTGTGAGTGGAAGAGTGAGAGGAGGAGGGTGGCTGATAGGGATACAAGACACTTTGCACACTGACAACATCGCACACTAATATTTTTACCACTTTGGATACCAGCTTTGGACGTTTCGCATATGTGTTTGTGTTCAATATTAAAACGACAATATAATGCTATTAACAATTAAAATCTTCTACTTAACAGGCATATAGTTATTAAATGAAGTTTAGTGATGTGATGGACATAATCCGGGCTTGGTAAGGACGCCGCCCGCCAGCGTAAACACAACACACCCGATTGCCCACAAACACGATACAACGCACAAAACACAACATTTTTGCCAGTTTTTGGATAAACTCCTTTTACATTTATTATGTGATAGTTATATTTGTATATAATAATAAGCATTAAAGGCAAGCGCCTAATATGTAATAATAATCAATAAAAACGAAGTCAGAAGCCACATGCCTGTCTGTACATGTCTTTTGTGTAAAAGACTTTTGGACGCTCATGTACTTGTGCGCTAGCTGGCGTTCACAACTGTTCTCGCTTACAAGCATTAGAATTTATCAAACGAATTTATTTATTCATTTATATACAAGAAGATACATTTTCTTGAGAGTACATAACATTGGTGTTCTTACATTCTTTTAAAGCCACTAACTCACAAAGGCTTTCAAAAATGTTTAGATCTGCCCAAAACCTGTCTATTTATTTTTACCGTTTACCAATAATAATAATAATTATTATTATTATTTATTTACAAGATGGTACAATGGGTTAGTGAGATTACATAATATTGGTATTTGTACATTTTTGCAAAAGTCACTAACTCGCATAGTGTTTCGGGTGAAGATGCATATCATCAATACTAAAATTGGGGGGTTATAATAATGAATTATTTGTTGTATTTATTTGTATTGTATTTATGTTGTATATAATCGTATATTAAGATATTTGTAAGGAAAAAAGGAAGTGAAAAGGGGGGAAAAGAAAATTCAAATAACTTAAAAACTGCAATTAATGAGCACGGAGCACGGGTCAGGTCACGCAGTAATAAGATACTCACAAACCTGAATATCAAATACAAGGGTGCTAATTGTCTAGGTGTTGTAATTTAGGGAAAAACCTGAGGGAGAGGGAGGGTGGAAGAGTAGCGTGGGTAGTGTGAGGTAGAAGAGAGAGTGGAACAAATGAGAAAGGGGTGCATAATAAATGAACAAAATTAACCAATTTAACCAATTTAACCGATTTTAATAGGTGAAGGGAAAGGAGAAGAGAAGTTTTCAGGAAAATCAGAAGATTTTATATTTTACTTAATTTCTTGTGTACCCCATACCCATCTTGTGGGCGGTAGTGGACCCCCATACCCATTCTGTGAGCAGTAGTCGACCCATACCCATCCAGAGCTGTAGTGGACCCCATACCCATCCTGTGAGCAGTAGTGGACCCTATACCCATTCTGTGAGCGGTAGTGGACCCCATACCCATCCTGTGAGCGGTAGTGGACCGTATATCCATTCTGTGAGCGGTATTGAACCCCATACCCATCCTGTGAGTGGTAGTGGACCCTATACCCATTCTGTGCGCAGTAGTGGACCCTATACCCATTCTGTGAGCGGTTGTGGACCCTATACCCATTCTGTGAGCGGTAGTGGACACCATACCCATCCTGTGAGCGGTAGTGGAGAGGAAAGGTGAAGAGAGATGTATGAAGGGAGGGAGGAGACAGGAGGAAAAAGGTGGAAAGAGGGGAGATGTGTGATGGGGAATGTTTGTGGAAGATGGAGAAGTGGTATTTAGGAGGGTAAGTTAGAGAGGGGGGCAACTAAGGCGCATCATAGAAAAGCAAATGAGAAGCATTGCAGTAGCAGGAACCACCCATATCTTCACAAACAGATCGGTGGACACAGAATATGAGTGCTGGTGCTGCTCTTTGCACGGACAGCGAACAGACATATTGGGGACTGGGAGGTCCAGTATCAACAACCCAAACTGAGCTGTGTGCCATATAACAGACATTCGCATATGTGATTGCACAAAACACTCAAAATGCAATCATACAGACTTAAAAGCTGCACTTCAAATATTAGGACAAAAGCAGTGGAAATAATTAGCACCATTTTGTATCTTAACCCTTTAACTGCGCAACGCTCCTGCAAGCCCACATCTGGGGTACGCTACGCTCCTCCGGGTATTTGTATTTTTCACGTTCCATTCAAAACTTTCTCGGCTACATGGGGTTCACATCAGCTTCCTCAGGGCTCTTGTAAACAGACACTATCTTTAAAAAAAATCATGCTCCACATTTCCCAGGTGTGAGAGCCTCAGTAGTGAGTGAGCAACCAAGGCCAGCGCACGCAGCATGAGCGCATAGCACTGCTGTTCAGCGTGTGACCACAGCATCGCCTAATAAATGTCAAAATATATACATAACCTGTATTATTTAGCCATGATAGTATTATAGACGAGCCTGAGTGGGATAATGACTGGGTACAATGTTCAAATATCAGTGATTCAATGCTGTTCACGATGTTCACAGCGGTAGCCACAGCACCACAGCATTATTTTGTCCATCTAGGAATCTTCAAACGACTTCTTAGGTTCCTTTTCAAAATAAACTTGTGGTCAATTATTCATTTACAGGAATTAGTGACCAGGATTGTGGTTACAATTAGCGTTGTGCGTAGTATTGGTGAAGGAGGAATTTTGGTGAGGGAGGGAGGAAGGGAGAGAATTGAGGTAGCCTCACTATGTGTGTGGCAGCCACTCTTGTTTTGCTCACCATACTAGCTTCGTGGTTCGCTATGGGGAACACATGTACATGGGTATATACGGTGTGTGTGTGTATATAGTGTAATAACAGAAACAGGAATATGTTGAGAGGAGCAATTTTGGTGAGGCAGGTGACGTCGTAATCATAGCGTCGTCTGCTGTCTGCTGTGTGATTTCTCATGCAGTGTATGGTATACTGTGTATGGTATATGTATGTATACTGTGCTCACACAATACCGGCTTACTTGCATAGTTCTGGTAAATAAAACATGTAGATAGGTATATATTACATGTGTAAATAGTGTAATAAAAACAATAACAGTATGGTGGGAGGAGCAATGTTGGCGAGTAAGATGTTGGAGGGAGGGAGGGAGACTGGCTGGGTGTGGCTGCTCACACTCTCGGTGTTCTAATGTGTTGATGGTGAATGTATATAGTGTGTGATAGTGTATAGTGTGTACATATGTTGTAAATATACATAAATAAACATGAAACATTGGTGTGAATAGCTGTATGATGGGAGGAGCAATGTTGGCGAATACAATGTTGCAGGAGTGAGGGAGGGCTGGCTGGGTGTGACAACTCACACTAACGGTGTTCTGAATGTGTTGATGGTAAATGTATATAGTGTGTGAAAAGTGTATAGTGTGTACATAGATTGTATATATACATAAATTAGCATGATACATGCTAAATATGTGCAACATATGTGTACACAAGTGTCATGCACGTAACACAGTGTCTTCGGACAGTACGGATGTTTTACTGCCATAATATAGTGTACGTGTTCATTATACATAGGATTAGTACGTAAAAACAAATAAAATGTATTTGGAACTGTGCGCAAAAATGAACATAAATATTTTCACGGCAACTCGCTTGCCCTGCCCCGGGCACCCTACTGGCCCCGGGAGCGTACGTTATGAGCGAACGGGGAATAATGACGTCAAGAGCCAACTTACGGACCCCATAGCGGCCAAAGTAAGTATAATTTCAAGAACTTTTTTACATACCCATACTGGGGGAAGGGTTTTTGACACTAAAAAACAAATTAATTTTTTCCAGAGAATTTATTTCCTGCACACTGGGGGTGTCATATTTGGAGGTGGCACAGTTAACCACCGTGCTGCGCCGGATTTATTGAGAAATTCTTACGGTGCACATGAAATAAAGTGTTCCCAAAAAATTCTTTTTCCTTCGTAAAATGATAAATTTTCTTCCCTGAACATGTCTATGTAAAAATAAATATCAAATTCCTCTTACTTTGGCTGTGGGGACGTGGACAAGGTGAGCTATGACGTCATCAGGGCCTGGTCGCCCATGCGTGAATCGCCCAGACACGGTCGAGCGGGCCATTCAAGCACCGGGTGTTGCCACAAATATATTTTAAATTATTTGTTTTATGTATTTCCAATGCGATTTTATTTGTTTTTTTATCGTATATGATGCATATTTGTGTCCTTTACAATATGTATACAGTAGAACGTTCATAGTGATCCCTGGAACTGTGATACATGTGTCAGTAATGTGACCACAATAAATGTTTATTGTCGCAATATTACCTATTACAAATTCAGTAAAATTACAATATGTACAGTTTCACACACTATTTACACAGTAACACACTGTATTACACACTCAGTACTTCGGAAGTGAGTAATAATCAACAAAGTAGCCCATGGTACACAGTGTGACTTCGCTCACGCTGCACCAGGTACAGATAAATTTTCGCTTCCTGTTTCTTCATTCTGTGTGCTTGCAAATAACGCACTCACGTACACCCTTGGCTTTAGTACTTGTAAGTTGTATGTAGCCAAGCTTCTAAAGCATAAGGTAGTATTGAAGAGATTATAGGAAAAGATCACTTTGTAAGGTAAAGATCTTGAAAAGATTGCTTTGTATGGTCCCACACAGGAAGAGATTCAGCTTACCTCAAGAGTGTCCGTCAGTCAGAAAGAGATTCAGCTAGCCTCAGAGTGTCCATCAGTTAGGAAGAGATTCTGGTATTCTTGAAAATATCTATAGAAAACACCACCATGGAAGCCACTAACACGGTTCATCTATGCTATTTGTATCAGATGCATCATCACTGAATGCAGAAAACGATTCATCTGTGTATCATCTAAATAAATTGGAGATAGCATAGGATTGCAAGGGTGACGCTCAGAGCTACAACTGGATACGCTCGCTGTATCGTCCTCATAGGTGTTGTATCACTTGCATCCGACCTTTGTATTAGGTCCTTATTGCGCATAGCTTCATCAATATTATGACCCTTATGCTCTTCAAACAATAAGGTTTGAATTTCACCAACAGAGCGTTATCTTTCAACACCACGTCGAACAGGTGTTTGGGAGCCAGAGGCGCGTGCGCCACCCATGGCTGTTCGTTCAATACTAACCCAGCCAGCAACCCTAGGGCATTCTGGGAGTTTTTTCCAAGATGGCTGCCTCTGACTGGAGGTCCTAAAAGTCCATTTCGTACACAACCAACCTCGTACACATTTAGAATTGGTACCGAAAAATCAAAAAGAGTTTTCTCGGTTCGCGCAGTTTCTGACCGACCGAGAATACTCGGTTTGCGCATTTAATTTAAGTGGTTAAGGGGTTAATGAGAAAGCTGATGAAATTGCTAAATTGGCAACTCGTCATCCAGTGATTCATAAAACGTTGTATCGTTTTACAACTAGGTACCCAATTTACTGTTAGGTAAACAAAGGCTACAGTTAAGGATAATGATCTAAGATGTGGGCATGCTGCATATTACATAATTTACACATCTTTTTCACTAACATCAACACCGTATTTCCAGATATATTTGTATCCTACTCTTAATCTCATGTAAATTGAGTCCTTTCATGTAGACTTTCTTCTACCATAAGTGAAGGAAGAATTTGTTTATTATTGCATAATGCATAAGTGTGTTACTTTTGTCCACCATTGCCGTTCTCTTAACTTTTTCTTCATCCTCTTGGATCACCTTGATTCTTGTCTTCATTTGTTTAAAAGTTTTCTGACATACATCATCGACAAGAGTTTTTTTCTGAGGCTCTCTGTGCTATCTCATCAACTGCCTCATTCAACAGTATTCCCACATGTGAAGGGATCCACATGACTTATTTTATACCCATCTTTTCTAGTCTTAATATTCTCTCTACACTCGATCACAATATTCTGGTAAACTGGTTGCCTGCTATTTGAAGACTCCAACGCTCCTTTCATATACTGTATATAAAAAACAGGCATTTTTAACATATTTGACTATTTCCTGTGACCCTGTTAATTCAGCTTGGAGTTCAGCCTGCAGTGGAGACATTGTCAGTTAAGTGGTGTCCAAAAGCAGTATCTACAGTATCTAATCGATACCTTTAAAAATACTGGAAATATTGAAAGATATTAATCCAGATATTAATCCCCTTGTGAAATGCACTCAAGGGGCAACAGCTTCAAGCTCAACAAGTGGCAATATAAAATAGAGAACAGGCAATAGTTTTTCACTCATAGTGTAATAAACCCGTGGAACCACCTATCTGCTGATACTAAAAGCCACGATATTACTTCTGTTTAAAATTAAGCCAGAAAAATCCTCAGGTATATGGAGGATGGGGGAGGCCTTTGAGCAACCGCCAACTTCCTGCCCCGTCGAGGCCATCAGAGATGCTGGCCCTCAGGCAAATTCATGTAAAATATGTATTTGTGTGTGTGTATTAAATATTTGTATATAGTATTTGGACCTGCAGCATTTAGCTTTTACCTCTTGGACCCCACCTTTCTAAGCGTCGGTTAACCTGAACAAATCCACAAGGGCCGTGACGAGGATTCGAACCTGCGTCTGGGAGCATCCCAGACACTGCCTTAATCGACTGAGCTACGACAGGGTAAAAGGGTTGAAACCGAAGTTCTACTGAACTTACTGGATCCCGTAGCCTCTCCGAGGCACAAACCAGGATTTTACACAACCCCCCCCCCTGCACCCGAGCTATGTCAATAGGCCGTTCTCCCTCTTCGCCCTTACATCATAACACACGAAAGTAATGACCATTTAAATAGCAAAGTTGTATGTCTTGAGGGTGTAGTGACAGACTTGTGCAAGGATAAGATTCAATTCGAAACAAATTGCAAAGCCATGGAAAAAGAAAATACTCTTAAAAATAGCTTTGGAAGAAGTTAAAGTAAATTTAAACATAAATGACTATAATAGGTTAGGTAAGGAATTTCCACAGGAGAAACAGCTTTTGTCAGCACAGATGGAGGAAGTTACACAGGGAATAGAACAGTGCAAGAAAGATATGCAACTCACTTATGCACAAGTGGCCAAGGAGAAGGAAAAAATAGAAGAAGCAGTAAAGACAGTCAAACACTGCAGCAACCAAGATAAAACAAAACATTAGGCTAGAAGTGAGGAAAGAATTGGCATCTAACCCGAAGTTGGTGCAAAACACAGTTGATCGCAGTAAGTCCCTGATCCTTTTTGGCTGCAAAGAAAAGGAGATAACATCTAGGTCAGAAAGAGCTGTAGAAGAAGCAAAAGTAGAAGATAAAATTGTTGGCCTCGTGGAAGGTCTTACAACCCTAGAGAATGTGTGCAACTACAGGAGAATAGAATGTAAAGAGAAAGTAAAGAGAATATGTACAAGGGAAAGATCGACCTTTGAGGATCACCCTAAATGGTGCCAAACAGATGGAAGAAGTACTAAGGAATGCTAGAAAATTACAAAGTGATGAGGATGGGAAAGTGTGGTTGTTAAGATGAGATCTTTCATAAGAAGATAGAGAGAAGCTGAAACTGAACCTCACCGAGGCAAAACGTTTAAATGAGAGCAGGAATGAAGAAGAAATCAATTCTTTTTTCTACAAAGTGATAGGGGTAGGCAGACCAGTAAAGTGGTACATAAAGGCAAACCAACAAAATCATTAGAGAAAGGGGGAGTGAAAAATAAGAAGAGGGGGAACAAGTTCCTGAAGATTGCATACACCAACATAGATGGAGTAAGATCAAAGATACTGGAGTTAAGTGATATAATACAGCTGCAGACACCAGACATTGTTGCACTCACGGAGACAAAACTTGAAGATGCTATTTTAAATGAGGTCATATTCCCAAGGGGCTATTCAATTTGGAGACGGGACAGAAAAATCAGGAAAGGCAGTGGCATTGCTGTGCTGGTGAAAGAACACCTAAAGGTGAACGAAATAATGACTGCCAATCCACAAGAAGTTGACATAATAGCACTAGAGATCTGCCATGAGGATGATAAACTAATGATCATAAATGCATATAGTCCACCGTTAAGCAGCACATCGTCAAAGGAGGAGCTAGATAGTAAACGAGAAGGTCTTATAACAATAATGAGAGAGATCATAGCAAGAGCGGATAACGATAGTTCATGACTGTTGATAGTCGGTGACTTCAACTTGAAATCCATAGACTGGGAAGCATGTGAAGCTAAAACAGAAGATTTCTGGACCTGTAAATTTGTAGACCTCATCTTGGAAACATTCTTGTATCAACATGTTAAACAAGCTACGAGAATGAGGGAAGGGGACGTTCCCTCCATGCTAGATTTGATATTTACCAGGAAGGAGGAAGAAATATTTGACATTCAGTACCTTCCTCCCTTGGGTAAAAGTGACCATGTCTTTTTGGGAATAAAGTATGCAATGCGTTAGAATCTGGAAGAAAATATGACGGTCGATGCAATTGAAAACCTGACTTTAGGAGAGGACATTATGGCAACCTTAGAAAATTTTTAGTGAGTATAATTGGACAGACTTGTTGCTAGGCAAGGAAGTGAATGAGATGTATGTCAAGTTTTGTGAAATATATGATAAAGGCACAAAAAAGTTTATACCAAAACAGAGAAGCAGAACTAGGAAACAGGATTGGTTCAACAGAAAGTGCGAGAGGGCGCGAGACCAAAAGACACAAAAATGGAATCAATACATAAGATTTCACCTGAGTTGTACAGGATTACCTACACAATATGCAAACAGACAAGGTACCTACTGGATCTGTCACAATGATAGACTGATGTGGGAAAACATCACCAAACTAATGAATAACATTCCTGAAGTACACAGGCTACAATTCACACAAAAACTACCAGAAATATATGCAGAGTATATAAAGACAGCAACGAACTCTGAGCACAACCTAGGGACTGAGAATTTAGAGAGCCAAAGTGGCAATGTAGAAGGACATAGTATCGAGGTACACAAAAATGAAGGCAGAATTGTAGAGCAAACTGGTGATATGAATACGGAGGGAAAAAATGAGACGAATGAGAACACAAATGAGAAAGACGAAAACAACAAGGAGAAAGATAAGAGCAATACCGAGCAAGAATGCAGAAATGAGAAAGTTGGAACAAAAAACGCAGAGGTAGCCAAGTCGTACACGGGTACAATCAAGAAGAATACAATCACAGATGAAAATATTTGCAGGTATTATGCAAAAGGACAGTGCATATATGGGCCCAGAGGCACGGAATGCTCATTCATGCACCCACGGAAATGTCGAAACTGGTTAGGGAAAGGCAGATGTTGTTTTGATACAGAATGTAGATGTTTTCAACCTAAGCTATGCAAACTCTCAGTTAATGAGAGGAAATGCTATGATCTTCATTGCCCTGATTTCCACGTCAGAGGCACACAGCGCTATATAAGAGAGGAAGTCCAATATAATAGCCCTGAAAATTTTTTAGAGGCAGGCAGAAACAGACAGGCAGAAACATGGCACGAATACGGATGGAGAGGGGGGAATACCCAAGACTGGACTCCGGTTCGTCATCAAGCAGTCACATACTACACCCCCCAACTAAACAGAGACTACCACACTCCCCAGTATCACTTCCAAAACTGGACAAACCATTGCCACAACAACACACCCTGGGTCAGGGTAGAGAGGAGGGAGAACTACCAAAACCTTCCAAAAGTGACACACAATATGGACAATCATTCATATTTGCAAACATTCAAGGTTTAAAGCCAAAGTCAAGAAATAAAGTTAAGTTCATAAATGGCCTCCTATTAGAGTCAAACTCAATATTTGGGGCATTCACGGAAACTCATATAAAAGATTACATGGATGGTGAAATCTGGATTCCAAATTATAATTTATATAGATGTGATAGAAAAACTAGGTCAAATGGAGGAATTGGTCTGTATATTAAAGAGGACCTGGTATGCACAGAACTACTAAACTTAACTAATGAGGTGGTAGAGGTACTTGGAATTAAGGTAGAGAAACTAAACCTAATTATTATTCTAATATATAAACCTCCAGATACAATGGTTGAGGAATTCACAGAGCAGATGCACAAAATAGAGAACATACTTGATAACCTAGCAAACCCAGCTCCAGATATTATCTTCCTTGGAAATTTCAATTTACCGAGTCTAAGATGGAGAATGGCAAACACAAATATCATAGCAGGGAATGACCCGGGAAATAACCAACCACAGGTCAGAGAACTTTTGAGATTCTGTGACAAATTCTCGCTCAATCAACAGATTACAGAACCAACTAGGGAACGAAAACACACTAGACTTGATATTCACAAACAATGATGAACTAATCAGAGACATCACAATCTCAGATACTTCATACTCAGACCGTAAGCTCATTGAAGTGCGAACTCGCATAAATAATGGTACTAGGTCCAAGAGACCCAACAAGCGAGAAGGAATATTCAATCAATTCAATTTCAACGATAAGAGGATCGACTGGGAAAAAATAAACGTAGACCTTGCAACCATTCAATGGGAGACGGTCTTAAGCGACAATACTCCCACACAGGGAATAGCTCAACTGACAGCTGAAGCTTACAAGGTCTGCTTGAAGCACGTGCCTATGAGGAGGGGCAGAAAGAGGACCACTCTAGAAAGAGAACGCCGATGACTGTACAGGAGAAGGAAAAAAATAACGGAAATGCCTCGGCAGACACAACTATCACAAGCCACAATGACTATCGCACTATCCACTATCAAGCCACTATCACTATCGCACTTCACAAGCCACACCACAGTCTCCGTGGTGTAGTGGTAAGACACTCGCCTGGCGTTCCGCGAGCGCTATGTCATGGGTTTGTATCCTGGCCGGGGAGGATTTACTGGGCGCAATTCCTTAACTGTAGCCTCTGTTTAACACAACAGTAAAATGTGTACTTGGATGAAAAAACGATTCTTCGCGGCAGGGGATCGTATTCCAGGGACCTGCCCGAAACGCTACGCGTACTAGTGGCTGTACAAGAATGTAACAACTCTTGTATATATCTCAAAAAAAAAAAAAGCAAGGAAAATAAGCCTAAGCAGGGAGATCGAAGAAATAGAACAAACGTTGAAGCGATCATATGAGTCTGAGGAAATGGAATTGGAACAGAAAGCTATACAAGAGATAAGGAAAAATCCTAAATATTTTTTCACATACGCAAAATCAAAATCCAAAACCTCGACCAGTATTGGATCGTTAATTACAAATGAAGGTACGTACACAAGAGGACGACAAAGAGATTAGTGAAATTCTAAGAAGCCAGTATGAGGCTATGTTTAGCACACCAATAAACAACATGAAAGTTAATGACCCAGACAGCTTCTTTAGGAATGACATTCAAGCTGCAGATAATATAACGGATATTACCACAAACTCGGAAGACTTTGAAAGAGAAATTGACAATATGCCTATGCACTCAGCTCCTGGGCCTGACTCATGGAATTCAATATTCATAAAGAAATGTAAAGTACCAGTAGCGAGAGCACTCAGCGTAATATGGAGAAAGAGCCTGGATACAGGGGGAGATACCAGCAGCACTTAAATCTGCAGATATAGCTCTGTTGCACAAGGGGGGGAGTAAAGCCTTGGCAAAAAATTATAGGCCAGATGCACTAACATCACACATAATAAAAGTGTTTGAAAGAGTGATTAGGAATCAAATTTCTAGTTTTATGGAAAACAATGAATTGCACAACCCAGGACAACATGGATTTAGAGCGGGAAGATCCTGTCTGTCATAGTTACTCAACCACTATGACAAAATCACAGAAGCCCTAGAAGAAAAGCAAAATGCAGATGTATACACAGACTTTGCAAAGGCGTTCGACAAATGTGACCATGGGGTGATAGCTCACAAAATGAGGTCAATGGGAATAACTGGAAAAGTAGGACGCTGGATACCCAATTTCCTGTCGAACAGAACACAAAGAGTAACAGTCAATCAGATAAAATCGAGTCCAAGCGATGTTAAAAGCTCTGTACCTCAAGGTACAGTCCTTGCAGCGCTACTGTTCCTTATTCTCATATCTGATATAGACAAAAATACACGTCACAGCTTCGTGTCGTCCTTTGAAGATGACACAAAAAATCAGCATGAAAATTACCTCTGCTGAAGACATTGAAAAACTAGAAGCAGATGTCAACAAAGTTTTCGATTGGGCAGCAGAAAATAACATGATGTTTAACCACCGTGCTGCGCGGAGTTTATTGAGAAATTCCCCCTGCGCATGAAATGAAGTGTTCCCAAAAAATTATTTTTTCTTCGTAAAATGATAAATTCCCTTCCCTGAACATGTCTATGTAAAAATAAATACCAAATTCCACTTACTTTGGCTGTAGGGACGTGGACAAAGTGCGCTGTGACGTCATCAGGGCCTGGTCGCCCGTGCGTGACTCGCCCAGACACGGTCGAGCCGGCCATTCAAGCACCGGGTGTTGCCACAAATATATTTTCAATTATTTGTTTTATGTATTTCCAATGCGGTTTTATTTGTTTTTTATCGTATATGATGCATATTTGTGTCCTTTATAATATGCATACAGTAGAATGTTCCATGGAACTGTGATACATGTGTCAGTAGTGTGTCCACAATAAATGTTTATTGTCGCAATATTACCTGTTAAAAATAAAATAAAATTACAATATGTACTGTTTCACACACTATTTTCACAGTAACACACTGTATTACACACTCAGTACTTCGGAATTGAGTAATAATCAACGAAGTAACCCATGGTACACAGCGCGACTTCGCTCAGTGCACCAGGTACAGATAAATTTTCGCTGCTTGTTTCTTCATTCTGTGTGCTTGCAAATAACGCACTCACATACACCCTTGGCTTTAGTACTTGTAGGTTGTATGTAACCAAGCTTGTAAAGCATAAGGTAGTATTGAAAAGATTATAGGAAAAGATCAATTTGTAAGATAGTCTTGAAAAGATCGCTTTGTATGGTCCCACACAGAAAGAGATTCGGCATACGTAAAGAGTGTCCGTCAGTCAGGAAGAGATTCAGCTAGCCTCAAGAGTGTCCATCAGTCA
This sequence comes from Procambarus virginalis, assembly GCA_020271785.1. Lineage (NCBI taxonomy): Eukaryota > Metazoa > Arthropoda > Malacostraca > Decapoda > Cambaridae > Procambarus > Procambarus virginalis. Next base: position 51,310 of record WNGS01068866.1, on the reverse strand, counting down.
GGAAGAGATTCAACTAGACTCAAGAGTGTCCGTCAGTTGAGAAGAGATTCAGGCATTCTTGAAAATATCTATGGAAAACACCAAAATGAAAGCCGCTAACACTGTTCATCTATGCCATTTGTATCAGATGCATCATCACTGAACGCAAAAAATGATTCATCTAAGTATCATCTAAATAAATAGCATAGAATTGCAAAGATGACGCTCAGAGCTTCAACTGGATACGCTCGCTGTATCGTCCTCATTAGGTGCTGTATCACTTGCATCCAACCTTTGTGTTAGGTCCTTATTGCGCCAGGCTTCCCCAACATTATGACCCTTATGTTCTTCAAACAATAAGGTTTGAATTTCACTGACAGAGCATTATCTTCAACACCGCGTCGGACAGGTGTTTGGGAGCCAGAGGCGCGTGCGCCACCCATGGTTGCTCATTCAGTACTAACCCAGCCAGCAGCCCCAGGGCATTCTGGGATTTTTTCCAAGATGGCTGCCTCTCACTGGAGGTCCTAAGAGTCCATTTCGTACACAACCAACTCGTACACATTAAGAATTGGTTACGAAAAATCGAAAAGAGTTTTCTCGGTTGGCGCAGTTTCCCGCCGACCGAGAAAACTCGGTTGGCGCAGTTAAGTGGTTAACAGTGATAAATTTCAGGTACTCAGGTACGGCAAAAAATGAGGACCTTAAACATAATACAGGGTACAAAACACAATCGAATCTTCCCATAGTAGAAAAACAGCATGTCAAGGATTTGGGAATAATGATATCAGACGATCTAACGTTTAACGAGCATAACCAAGCAAATATTGCGTCAGCCAGAAAACTTTCTTGAGAACTTTCAAATCCAGGGATCCCATCACAATGGTTGTACTCTTCAAGTCACGTGTGTTGTCCCATCTCGAGTACTCCTCAGTACTCACTTCCCCCTTCACAGCAGGAGAGATTGCTGAAATAGAAGGAATGCAGAGAACATATACGGCATGCATAGACGAGATAAAGCACCTAAAATTATTGGGATTGTCTCAAAGCTCTCCAAATGTACTCTCTAGAAAGTAGACGAGAGAGATACCAAATAATATACACATGGAAAATACTGGAGGGCCAGGTCCCAAATCTGCACAGTAAAATAACAACGTACTGGAGTGAACGATATGGAAGAAAATGCAAGATTGATCCAGTGAAGGGCAGAGGTGCCATAGGCACAATCAGAGAGCACTGTATAAACATCAGAGGTCCACGGTTGTTCAACATCCTCCCAGCGAGTATAAGAAATATTGCCGGAACAACCGAGGACATCTTCAAGAGAAAACTGAACTGTTTTCTAAGAGAAGTTCCGGACCAGCCGGGGTGTGGTGGGTATGTGGCCCTGTGGGCCGCTCCAAGCAACAGCCTGGTGGACCAAGCTCTCACAAGTCGAGCCTGGCTTCGGGAGTAGAAGAACTCCCAGAACCCCATCAACCAGGTATCAACCAGCAGGAAGAGGCCAAACCCCCAAACATACCAGCGATATAAAGATGCGAGAAATAACTACACGGCAGTGAGGAGAGAGTCAGAAAGAAATTTTGAAAAAGGGATTGCAGACAAATGTAAAACAGCACCAGGTCTATTCTATAAATTCATAAACAACAAATTGCAGGTAAAGGATAATATTTAGAGATTGAAAATGGGAAATAGATTCACGGAAAATGAAAAGGAAATGTGTGAAACATTAAACGAAAAGTTCCAAAGTGTGTTTGTACAAAATGAAATCTTCAGGGAACCAGATACAATAAGAATTCCAGAGAACAACAAAGCACAAAGAGGTGTCTAGAGACGAAGTGGAAAAAATGCTCAAGGAGCTAAATAAGAACAAAGCAGTTGGTCCAGATGGAGTTTCACCATGGGTTCTGAGAGAATGTGCACCTGAGCTCAGCATTCCTCTTCAACTGATTTTTCAGGCTTCCCTGTTTACAGGAGATGTAGCTGATGTGTGGAAAAGGCTAACATAGTTCCAATCTACAAAAGTGGAAGCAGGGAAGACCCCATTAACACTTTCATGCACCGGGCGCGGGACCTCCCCACCTACCTTGGACGGCTTGAGCGTTCCGTGGGAGCGCGAGGGAAAGCGCGGTAAATTCTGAAAAGTGTATAATCTTTTCCACTTTGTCAGCTCAATTCTCGTCCTAAGATATTCAATTTGGTATCAATGTGTTCGCAATAGAATTCTCTATAGGACTAATGCATATAAACTCCAAAGCCCCCCGGTTACCATCCACAACTAACAGAGAAGGTGAGAAAGTTCCCGGGAGTGCACAAGAGCAATAAAATGTGTACACCTTCACTTTGGACATCTCAATTCTCGTCTTAAGTCTTCATTTTGGTATCATGTGTTCGCAATAGAATTCCCTACAGGAGCATGCAAATATAAAGCCCAAAAGCCCTGCGTACCATCCACAACAAGCACGGAAAGTGACAGAGAGTTACCCCCTTGAGCGCTAATAAAGACCAATAAAATGGGTATTCTGCTTTCAACTTTGTTACCTCAATTCTGGTCCTAGACTTTCATTTGGGTATCATGTATTCGCAATGAAATCCCTACAAGTGTATATGCATAGAATGTCCAAAACCACAGCAAGACCGTCCCGCAAAACGCCACTAAAGTTGCCGCACGGAGGACTCGATGCTGAGTCCTCGTCGGACTTGCCCCTGTTTTACGGAGGGACTCAATGCTGATTGTCGCTGGGCGAAAGTGTTAGTTATAGACCGGTATCGTTGGCAAGTGTAATAGTCAAAATATTGGAAAAATAATTAAATCTAATGGGTAGAACACCTGGAGAGAAATGATATAATATCAGACAGACAGTATGGTTTTCAATCTGGAAGATCTTGTATCGAATTTACTCATTTCTATGACTGAGCAACAGAGATATTACAGGAAAGAGATGGTTGGGTTGACTGCATCTATCTGGACCTAAAAAAGGCTTTCGACAGAGTTCCACATAAGAGGTTGTTCTGGAAACTGGAAAATATTGTAGGAGTGACAGGTACGCTTCAAACATGGATGAAAAATTTTCTGATAGAAAAATGAGGGCTGTGATCAGAGGCAATGTATCGGACTGGAGAAATGTCACAAGTGGAGTACCACAGGGTTCAGTTCTTGCACCAGTGATGTTTATTGTCTACATAAATATTAACCCTTTAACTGCGCAACGCGACTCCAGGCTCGCGTCTGGTTTGCGCAACGCGCCTCCGGGTATTTGTATTTTTAACATTCCATTTCAAATCTCCCGCGGGCTACACGGGGTTCACATCAGCTTCCCTCAGGGCTCTTGTAAACAGACGCCATCTTTAAATAAAAATCGTGGTCCACATTCCCGGGTGAGGGAGCCGTCAGTGGTGTGTGAGCAACCAAGGCTGGCGCTCGCAGCATGAGCGCACAGCACTGCTGTTCAGCGTATGACCACAGCATCGCCTAATAATGTCAAATATGATATTAAACTTGTATCAAGTTAGCCATGATAAGTGTTATAGAAGAGCCTGGAGTGGTGGATAAGTGACTTGGTGTACAATGTTCCATATTCATCAGGGATTCAATGCTAGTTCACAGATGGTTCACAGCACCACACGCATTATTTCGTCCATCTAGAGAATTTTCAAATGATTCTTAGGTTCCTTTTCAAATAATACGTGTCGTGGTCTAATTATTTCATTTACAGTAGCAATTAGTGGACCAGAGATTGTGATAATAGCAGGAATGTGGTTATAATTAGCGTTGTTTGTAGTATTGTGGAAGGAGGAAAGTTTTGGGTGAGGGAGGGAGGCGAGAATTGAGGTAGCCTATTGTGTGTGTGGGTCTGCCACTCTTGTTTTGCTCACCATAATAGCTAGTGGCTCGCTATGGGCAG
>WNGS01068866.1:20618-36290 GCA_020271785.1 Procambarus virginalis | reverse complement strand
TAATTTACAAAAAGCCTCCAGAACTTTAGCCCCTGCTATTGCATTGCTCTTCAACAAGTCACGTTGAACTCCAAACCTTTCAGATATTCTAAAAAAAGCGAGAGTAACCCCGGTACACAATGTGGTGATCTCACAGATGTAACAACTACAGAACTATATCAATCCTGCCTAACCTTGTCAAAAATATTTGCGAGAACCTAATCTACAAGCGCTTTACTCTTATCTAGCCAAACACAATATTTAAGCTCTTGCCAATATGGCTTCAGACCCAAAAAAAGCACTAATGATGCACTTTAGTATGAGTAACTGATTCATGCAGCTCTTGATAAAAATGAGCTTCCTGTTAGGTTATTTGTGAACCTGCGTAAGGCTTTTGACACTGTCAATCCACCAAAACCTTCTTCTTAACATGCAATATGGAGTCAGAGGAACTCCCGTGCAATACCTCAAATCCTACCTTACTGACAGGCTCCAGTATGTTTCTGTGAATAATTCAATTTTCTCCCACCTACCCATCACCACTGGTGTTCCTCAGGGCAGCATACTTGGCCCTCTCCTCTTTCTCATCTACATTAATGACCTTCCAAAGCCTCCCAACACCTCAAACCAATTCTATTTGCTGACGACACAACCTTCATTTACTCCAGTCCTGACCCCCTTGCTCTAAATGCCACAGTGAATACTGAGCTAGAGAAAGTCCATCTTTGGCTAACTGCCAACAAGCTCACCCTTAACATTGACAAAACTTTTTATTTTCTGTTAGGCAACAATCCTCTAATCAAATAAATCTCAAAATAACAATACCCAAATCCTGTAACAAATTATATGGCAAATTCCTTGGCTTCTCATTGACCACAAGCTGAATTTCCGGGACACATTCTAAATATAACTAAATATATATATATATATATATTAATATATATATATATATATATATATATATATATATATATATATATATAATATATATATATATATATAATACTATATATATATTATAAATATATCTACCAACTGGTAGATCATTAATTATTCAGCTTGAAGTTTTTTCAATGTCTTCAGCCGAGGTAATTTTCATACTGATTTTTGTGTTCGTCTGCAAAGGATGATACGAAGCTGTGACTTGTATTTTTTGTCTATATCTGATATGAGAATAAGGAAAAGCAGCGGTGCAAGGACTGTACCCTGAGGTACAGAGCTTTTAACTGCACTTGGACTAGATTTTATATGGTTGACCGTTACTCGCTGAGTCCTGTTTGACAGAAAACTGAGTATCCAGCGTCCTACTTTACCGGTTATTCCCATTGACTTCATTTTGTGTGCTATCACGCCATGGTCACATTTATCGAAAGCCTTTGCGAAGTCCGTGTATATCACATCAGCATTCTGTTTTTCTTCTAATGCCTCAGTGACTTTATCGTAGTGCTCAAGTAGCTGTGAGAGGCACGATCTTCCCGCTCGAAATCCATGTTGGCCTGGGTTGTGAAGGTCATTGGTCTCCATGAAATTGGTGACCTGACTCCTAATCACTCTCTCAAATACTTTTATTATGTGCGATGTTAGTGCAACTGGTCTATAATTCTTTGCCAATGCTTTGCTCCCTCCCTTGTGTAGAGGGGCTATGTCTGCTACTTTAAGTGCATCTGTATCTCCCCCGTGTCCAAGCTCTTCCTCCACACTATACTGAGTGCCTGTGCTACCGGCACTTTGCATTTCTTTATAAATATTGAATTCCATGAGTCTGGACCTGGGCCGAGTGCATGGGCATGTTTTCAATTTCTCTTTCAAAATTTAGTGCGCTCGTGTTGATATCAGTTATATTTACAGGGGTTTGGATATCCGCATAAAGAAATTGTCTGGATCTTCTACTTTCATGTTGTTTATTGGAGTGCTAAACATGTCCTCATACTGCTTTTTAGGATTTCACTAATTTCTTTGTCATCCTCCGTGTATGAACCTTCACTTGTACGAATAGGTCCAATACTGGCAGTAGTTTTTGCTTTTGATTTCGCATATGTGAAGAAGTATTTTGGATTTTTCTTTATTTCCTGAATTGCTTTCTGTTCTAACTGCCTTTCTTCAGTTTCATATGAGTGTTTCAATTTCCGCTCGATTTCTTCAATCTCCCTATTTAATTATTCCTTCTTTGACGGGAAATTCGTGTCTGCATAAGCAGTTCCGTTATTCTTTTCCTGCGTTTATAGTGTCTTCTGCGTTCTCTTTCTACGTTGGATCTCTTTCTGGCTTTCCTCAAAGGAACATGTTTCAGACAGACTTGATACGCTTCCGAAGTCAGTTTTTCTATTCCTTCTGTAGGACTTTTATTACTTAAAACAGTTTCCCATGGAATGTTTTTAAGTTCCCTGTTTATTATCTCCCAGTCTATCCTTTTATTATTAAATTGAATTTACTGAATAGCCCCTCTCGCTTTATCAACGTTTTAGGTCTATTCTGAGTATTGATGGTAGTTTGCACTTCAATGAGCTTGTGATCTGAATATGTGGTATCTGATATCGTAATGTCTCTGATAATGTCTTCATTGTTCGTAAAGACCAGATCTAGAATATTTTCATTTCTCGTTGGCTCCGATATCTGCTGAGTGAGTGAAAATTTGTCACAGAATCTAAGTAGTTCTCTAATCTGTGGTTGGTTAGGTCCTGATAGATTCCCTGGTATAATATTATTGTTTGCTATTCTCCACCTGAGACTAGGCAAGTTGAAGTCACCTAAGAAGATAATATCAGGTATTGGGTTCTCCAAATTATCAAGGCTATTCTCTATTTTGTTTATCTGTTCTGTGAATTCCTCAGCCGTTGCATCTGGCGGTTTGTATATTAGAATAATCACTAAATTTATTTTCTCTATTTTTAATCCCAGTACCTCTATCACCTCATTTGTAACGTTTAGGAGCTCCGAGCACACAAGGTCTTCCCTAATATACAGACCCACTCCTCCATGTGACCTAATTTTCCTATCACACCTGTATAGGTTATATCCTGGAATCCAGATCTCACTGTCCAAGAATTCCCCTGCATGGGTTTCTGTGAAAGCTCCAAATACTGCATTTGACTCCGTGAGGAGGCCATTTATGAACTGTACTTTATTGTTTGTTCTTGTTTTCAGTCCTTGTATGTTGGCAAAGATGAATGAGGTTACTCTATTAGTGATAGTTTGACTGGGAGACTTTTTCGGCAAGCCCATTATGCGTGGACATATTGAGTTTGTTCTGACCAGTGCTGATTGTTGTAGGGCAGTTGCCTGTTGTAGTTGTGGTTCCCTTTCGGTGTGTAGTTGTATCTGTAATTCTGGTATGCAAGTGGGTCTGGCATCCAGTTCCATACATTCTCCATGCTCCTCCTTTTGAATTCTCTTTCGGTCTGGTATAAAAAATTTATCGAATTTCCTCCAAATTCATTATCCTGCTTGCCACTCTTTATGTAGCGTTCCGTGCCTTTCACGTGAAAGTATGGGCAGCTGAGGTCATAGCATTTTCTGTCCTCCAGTGAGGTTTGGCACATCTCAGGATGGAAAAACCTACATATTGATCCAAATCGACACTCACCTTTCCTAAGCATATTTAAATTTTTTGGGATGTTGATAACTGCATTCTAATCCTTTCTTATTACCAGCATATCTATGTCTGCATATGCCCTTTGCATAAAATTTGCATAAGTCTGTCCTTCTGTTCTGACTCTCTCTATCGGGAACCGTTGTAGTGTCTGTACCTACCGAGCTGTCAGTGCTGTCTGTTACACTTTCTAGTTTACTGTCATCCACATCCGGGCCTACTGAGTCAGAGTTTACAACTTCCTGAGTTTCAGCCTCAGTTTCATCCCTGACTATAGCCTCCGCCCCTGGAATATTACAATTGTTGTTCCTTTCCCACTCCTTCTGGATGGCTGGTAGGCTTCCAATGAACGATGTTTTCCGTTCATGCGTCATGTTATCTAGAAGGTTTTTAGGATATTCCAAGCTGGCTGGTCATGTTTACACACCCAGAGCAAGTGGCCAGCTCTCAGTGCCGCAGTGTTACTTACTCCTGCACAAGCTGAATGAAATCTATTCTTACAGATATAACATTCAATTCCCGTTGCCTTCGACTTTAAGGTGATGTTACAGTGGCCACAAATTTGTTTATTTACTCCCATTTTGCCTTGTTTTGTTGTATATATCTATATATTTATAATATTATATAAATATATAGATATATACAACAAAACAAGGCAAACCTTCCACCAGGGCTCTTGTAAACAGACGCCATTTTTTAAAAAATCGTGGGCCAAACTCCCAGGTGTTATTGGCCTCGGTATTGAGTGAGCAACCAAGCCTGACGCACGCAGCATGGGCTAACAGCATTGCTGTTCAGCTTGTGACCACAGCATCGCCTAAAAATGCCAAAATATATTTGTTCATGCTATTATGTAGCGATGATATTATTACAGAAAACCCCTGACTGTGATAAAACTGACCAGGGTTCTGATAATAGCAGGATTGTGGTGATATTTGGCGCTGTGCGCCATGGAGGGAGGAGTAATGCTGTGGGAGGGAGGGTGGTGGCGATGTTTTCTGACTGTGTGTGGCCACCTTTTATTGACTGCACTCAGCATACCAGCTTAGTGGTTCGCTATAGTGAACACAAATGTAGATACTTATATATAACGTGTGTATAGAGGTTATAAACAGCAAGAGAAGGTTTGGAGCCGCCATTTTGGTGAGGGCGGTGCCGTCGTGCAGATGACGCCACCATGCAGACGACGGTGTTATTTACTGGTTACCACAATGGTCTTTGGGCACCATACCAGTTTATTTGTACAAGTATGGTGAATAAAACAGTTAGATATTTATTTATAATGTGTGTGTATATAGCGTAATAACACCACACAGTATTGTTAGAGGAGAAATATTAGTGCATCTGGCCATGAGGGTGGCAGCCATCAGTTGACTGTGTTAGGTCCTATGTCTTTGTGCCTTTACTCACCATACAAGCTTAGATGTACAGTTATGGTTAACAAAACATGTAGATACTTATATATAACGTCTGTATATAGTGAATTATAGCAAAAACAGTATTGTGGGAGGAGAATGTGGGCGAGTCAGATGACTGGAGGGAGGGCGGGAGTGGCTGGCTGGTACACGGCGGTCACTCCTCGTTACTTTTTGACTCATAATAGCTACTTAGTGGCTCGTTATAGTGAACAAAACATGCGGATACTTATATATAACCTGTGCTTATAGTGTAATAACCGACAAAGTATTTGTTCACTGATTGATGAACATAACTGAATCAACAATATGCACACCATATTTGTGAGTACAGCAATGATTCACTCATTTTATATTATATAAATATATCAAACTACACACTATTGAATAATATTACAGCAAAAAAACTATGAAAAATCAATCGGAGACATTGAAATAATTAGGTAATTATCTCTTTGTGGCAACTCCGGCCTGACAGCTGGCGAGCAACAGATCGCCTGGGACGCATGCTGAGTCAGCGCCTATAATTTGCCAGACTTCCCCGCCCTATAGTGGGCAATATATGGCACTTACGATTTTTTATTATTTTTTCCCGTGATCAGTGAACACAAATTAACAGGTTAGGAAGAAAAAATATTTTTTTTTTTCAAAATGACATGCGCCTGTGCAGATGGTAGGATATTCGACCCCGAGCATGTTAACCCTTAAATGGCGCATAGCTATATACCATTTGACACCCACAGGCGCATACAAAAAAAAAAAAAATTTTTTCTTCCTAACCTGTTAATTTGTGTTCACTGATCATGGAAAAAATAATAAAAAAATCGTAATTTGAATATATTGGCCGCTATAGGGCGGGGAAGTCTGGCACAAAACAGGCGCTCACTCAGCATGCGTCCCAGGCGGTCTGTTGATCGCCAGCTGTCAGGCCGGAGTTGCCACAAAGAGATAAGTATCCACTCAATTTAACGGCCTCTTTTATACCGATCTGCCGGTATTAACGACCGGTTTGAGGGATCGGTATCTGGAGCCTTGTATACCGGTCTGGTGGTCGATATTACCGACGGTCGGTATTGGGTTTGTTTTGGCATCGGCAGCCCCTCACATGGCAACCAGGCGATCATCCAGAATGGTATATTAAATCTTAACTTTCTTTCAAAATGATTCAGTTTCATGAAGAAAATTCTAAATTATTATTAATAAAATATTTTAAAACAATTGTTATTAAACAAAATTCTTTGTTTTCTTATTAAATACCTTTTATAGTATACGCATAGGTATTTTTTTTCCCACGGACCTAGATCGTACTGCGCCTGGCCATGTGACCGCTTTGTTTACTGTTAACTCACGCGGCTGAGAGCAGTGTCTCAGAATATTAGCCAGAGAAAATCAGATTCAGACAAAAATAGATAAATTCATGATTTCAACAGTTCGTGAAAGTACCCACTGGGAATTCAACAAGTCATGCAGCATCTGCTGGCAACGAGTGCCCTACAAGCCATGCTGCACCCGCCGATGCTGAATTCCCATCAACAAGATGTGCAGCCTCCGCCGGCAACGAATGCTCTGCAAGCTATGCTGAATTCCCATCAACATGACGTGCAGTCTCCACCAGCAACGAATGCTCTGCAAGCTATGCTGCACCCACCGATGCTGAATTCCCATCAACATGACGTGCAGCCTCCACCGGCAATGAATGCTCTGCAAGCTATGCTGCACCCGCCGATGCTGAATTCCCATCAACAAGTCGTGCAGCCTCCACCGGCAACGAATGCTCTGCAAGATATGCTGCACCCGCCGATGCTGAATTCCCATCAACATGTCGTGCAGCCTCCGCCGGCAACGAATGCTCTGCAAGATATGCTGCACCCGCCGATGCTGAATTCCCATCAACATGTCGTGCAGCCTCCGCCGGCAACGGATGCTCTGCAAGATATGCTGCACCCGCCGATGCTGAATTCCCATCGACAAGTCATGGAGCATCCGCCAGCAACGAATGGTCTGCAAGCCATGTTGCACCCGCTGATGCTGAATTCCCATCAAAAGTCGTGTAGCCTCCACTAACTATATAAAATATGATTGAAAGACATATAAATTAGTGTAAAAAGTGTTGATAGAGTACATTATTGTAAGTGTTAATGATTATTTAAGCCTTGACAAAAAGATACTGTACAGTGTACAGTGTAAATATACAGTAGAAATAATTTTCAATTGTGAATTAGAATTAGAACTCGTGTGAATTAGTAGTAAGGCTAGCTGTTGTGTGAAGTGAATGCCTGAAAATAAGTGTGCATACTGTATGTACCCTGTATGCAATATAAACAAAATAAAACAAGCGCTGCAGAGGATGACGTAATCTTCAAAGCTTCGTAATCTTCAGCTTCAATAAAAGTAAGTCAATTTACCAATTTTATTATAGTATTACAAGATATTTTTTTTTTCAACAAAAGCTACATATTAGTCTCTGCAAATGTATATTCTATCATTAGCAGAGAAAAGGTGAGCTCAAAATATTTCGTCTTGGCTAGCTCTCAGTGACAAGGCTCGACCGCCATTGTTATGGCCTGGCCGCCACGCCCTGTGTCATAACATTAAAAATACATTACCTGCACTGTTCAGGGTAAATCAAAACACATCTCTAAAATTTTATTGAGAAAATATTAACAATCACTGATTGATACATGAAATATTTTGCAATACAAAGGAATGAATCAATTTTTTTCCACCCATCTGGCCTTGATCAGACCGTGTTCACATATCCATGCAGCAGCCAACAGCTGGCTTAATCGTCGGCGTGGCACTAAACTGGAATGCAATTACACAATGAACTTTATTTAATTTTAGTTATACAGTATAAAATATATCTTACCTGAATGTTACTTGAAAAATTACCCGACCCGACCTAACTTCGGAAATAACGGAGCTCCGGAAATAACGGAGCTCCGGAAATAACGACTAGGGTACAGCCCCATATAGGCCGTTAAATTGAGTGGATACTGTTAATTGCCTAATTATTTCAATGTCTCTGATTGATTTTTTGTAGTTTTTTTGCTGTAATATTATTCAATAGTGTGTAGTGTGATATATTTATATAATGAAATGAGTGAATCATCGCTGTACTCAAAAATATGGTGGGCTTATTGTTGATTCAATTATGTTCATCAAACAGTGAACAAATACTTTGTCGGTTGGTACACTATATACACACAGGTTATATATAAGTATCTGCATGTTTTGTTCACCATAACGAACCACTAAGTTGCTATTATGAATCAAAAAGTAACGAGGAGTGACCGCCGTGTACCAGCCAGCCACTCACGCCCTCCCTCAAGTCATCTGACTCACCCACATTCTCCCACAATACTGTTTTTGCTTTTATTCACTATATACAGACGCTATATATAAGTATCTACATTCGTGTTCACCATAACGAACCACTAAGTTGGTATGCTGAGTGGCAACGGCAGTGGCAGCCCGCCACTGGCTGCCACTCCCTCATTCCCTCACCTCACCTGACTTGCCACCATTTTCCACTCACCATACTGTTTTTGCTTTTATATACAGACGTTATATATAAGTATTTACATGTTTTGTTCACCATAACTGTACATCTAAGCTTGTATGGTGAGTAGGACCTCTTGTATGGTGAGTAGGACTTCTTGTATGGTGAGTAGGCAGAAAGACGTAGGACCTCACAGTCAGCTGATGGCTGCCGCCCTCAAGGCCAGACACACAGACACACACAGACACACAAATTCAGTTTTGTAAACAGAGTGGTAGACGGTTGGAACAAGTTAAGTGAGAAGGTGGTGGAGGCCAAGACCGTCAGTAGTTTCAAAGCGTTATATGACAAAGAGTGCTGGGAAGACGGGACACCACGAGCGTAGCTCTCATCCTGTAACTACACTTAGGTAATTACACTTAGGTAATTACACTAATATTTCTCCTCCAACAATACTGCTTGTGGTGTTATTACGCTATATACACACATTATATATAAATATCTACCGGTTTTATTCACCATACTTGTACAAGTAAACTGGTATGGTGCCCAAAGACCATCGTAGTCACCAATAAACAACACGATAATTTCTGCAGACGACGCTCCTCTCACCAAAATGGCGGCTCCCAACCTCCTACTCTTGCTGTTTATTCCCTCTATACACATGTTATATATAAGTATCTACATTTGTGTTCACCATAGCGAACCACTAAGCTGGTATGGTGAGTGCAGTCAATAAAAGGTGGCCACACACAGTCAGATAACAACGCCACCACCCTCCCTCCCACAGCATTACTCCTCCCTCCATGGAGCACAGCGCTAAATATCATCACAATCCTCTTATTATCAGATCCACGGTCAGTTTTATCACAGTCAGGGGTCCTCTGTAATAATATTATCGCTACATAATAGCATGAACAAGTATATTGTGGCATTTTTAGGCGATGCTGTGGTCACAAGCTGAACAGCAGTGCTGTGAGCTCATGCTGCGTGCGTCAGGCTTGGTAGCTTACTCGATACTGAGGCCCCTAACACCCGGGAGTTTGGCCCACGATTTTTTTTTAAAATGGCGTCTGTTTACAAGAGCCCTGATGAAGGTGTGGTGAACCCCGTGTATCCGCGGGCCGTTTAAATCTTGCGTAGTACTCCAACGCATCATATGATGCGACGCGCAATTTACTGCAAGTCGGTCAAAGCATCATATGATGCGATGCGCAATTGAAGGGTTAAGGGTTAACATGATTGGGAAAGGCATTCCACATTCTGGGTCCCTTGATTTGTAGAGCATTTTTAGTTTGATTAAGTCGTACTCTTGGAATATCAAAACTGTATTTGTTTCTGGTGTAGTGCTCATGATACAAAAACTGTTATTCTGTTACAACCTTCAATAAAGCTTTTGAGGTCAGGATTGGCATTAGTAGTATGCCGATAATAAACGATATACCCAACCTGTCGGTGGTAATTAACCATATACCCATTCCGTGGACAGAACTGGACCCTATACTCATGCTGTGGGCGGCAATGGAGGCCATACCCATCCTGTGGGCGGTAATAGACACAATTTAATTTCATCCTGTGGGTGATTGTGAACCCCATACCCATCCAGTGGGCAGTAGTGGACCCCATACTCATCCTGAAGATGAAAGTGGACCCCAAACCCATCCTGTGGGCAGTAGTAGACCCCATACTCATTCTGTAGATGATAGTGAACCCCAAACCCATCCTGTGGGCAGTAGTAGACCCCATACTCATCCTGAAGATGAAATTGGACCCCAAACCCATCCTGTGGGCAGTAGTAGGCCCCATACCCATCCTGTAGATGATAGTGAACCCCAAACCCATCCTGTGGGCAGTAGTAGTAGACCCCATACCCATCCTGTAGATGATAGTGAACCCCAAACCCATCCTGTGGACAGTAGTAGACCCCATACTCATCCTGTAGATGATAGTGAACCCCAAACCCATCCTGTGGGCAGTAGTAGACCCCATACCCATCCAGTAGATGATAGTGAACCCCAAACCCATCCTGTGGGCAGTAGTAGACCCCATACTCATCCTGTAGATGATAGTGAACCCCAAACCCATCCTGTGGGCAGTAGTAGACCCCATACTCATCCTGTAGATGATAGTGAACCCCAAACCCATCCTGTGGGCAGTAGTAGACCCCATACTCATCCTGTAGATGATAGTGAACCCCAAACCCGTCCTGTGGGCAGTAGTAGACCCCATACCCATCATGCAGGCGGTAGTGGACGCCATACACATCCTGTGTTTGATAGTGGACCATATACCCTCCAGTAGGCGGTAGTGGACCCCATACCTATCCCATGGCCAGTTGTTGGGCCTAGACCATCCTACAAGTGGTATGGACCCCTTACCCACCTAACAGGTGGTAGTGGCCCCCTTACCCACCTAACAGGTGGTAGTGGACCCTATACTCATCTTACAGTAGGTAATAGACGCTATACCATCCTGTTTGCAGTAGTTTACCCCACAGACATTCCAACGTAACATCGTTTTCAGTTGACGTTCTTACAATACACTCTTTAAAGATTTTAAAAGCACAAACTAGTGTATATAATGTTGATTGGTGAAGCACTATTATTTTATGTAATAATTTATAGTGCTTATTATAATTTACTAAGAACAACTAATATTTCTCAAAACAAAACTACGAACCTTCAATAGGATGTAGCTGATCCTATTGAAGAGCATGGACAACAGTAGGTAAATTTCACAACCCATGTGGGACCTGAAAACTACAATTTTCATTATAATTGAACCAATCACGACTATTCTGCTGTCTACAGCGATGGACGGGGACTGTGAGACGTAAATTGGTACGTGAGGAAGAGTTTGGGCTTGAAAAAAATGTAACTTGGAATATACCACATATGTACTAATTCTTATTAAACATATTGACTTTAAGCATTAAGTCATATATGTGCTGTCTTGTGTGAGAGCGGATTGCCCTCCTAGCATCTCTCCCTACCTCCCCCTCCCTCCTAGCATCTCTCCCTTCCTCCCTTTCTAATTCTCCCCCTCTCTCACTGATTCTCTCCCCTCTCTCATACTGCCTCCCACCTAAGCTCCCCCATCCATTCATCCACAAGTCAGCCATCATTGACGCAATGCGTGCACTTGGAGCCGACATGGTGCACAGATGTTTCTTGATTGTGCAGATATGTAAACAAAAAAAGCACAGAATGAACATTCCAGCCTTATGCCAATTCAAAATATTAGGAATAATAGGCAGTGAATCTGTGAAGTCACAGTAGTCAAACTGGACCATCTCCCACCCACCACCACTTTCCGGCGTGACGTTTGGAGGACCCCTTCCTACCCGACCCCAATCGGGAAACGAAGTTTCGGATAACTAAAGTTCGGAAACCAAGTGGTGCTCTGTACAACCTTCTAAGAAGCTTTTAAGGTCATGATTGACATTACAGTTTAGAGTTTCAAATATATAGAATACACATTAGAGATATGCAGTGACTTAATATCTAACATATTTAGAGATTTGAGTAAGGGTACCTAGTGATGTCTGGGGCCAGAGTTCGATATTGTCCTAATAGCAGCTTTATGTTGAGTATTTTCTGTGGGGAGCCCCTACGCTCCCTGGAGCTTATCGGGCTAATGTATGTTACATTAGACTAGGACATTTGCTATGGAGCTCAGACCTGCCAGGGACCAGTGCCAGAACCTGGCCTCTTCAGAGAGGTTTCAGGGAGCAATGGCCCTACAAAACCCCCTTGTGGTTGGGGGTTTTCCTAATCTGCCATCGACCGGGGTTATGCACCCAGAAAGGTAGGCATAACAAAACAAATCCCACCTGGTAAGAAACTAAAAACAAAAACTAATAAAGAGGTAGAAATTCCCTACAATCCCAAGGAAACAAGCAAACATCACACTTTACTGCTGCTTTACTGCCTCGGCTCTATCCACTAGTTCGGCTTTAGGTAGCAATTTTCACCAGAATAGGGGTTTGTTTTGGAATGCTTACCTTTCTGGATGCTTGACCCGTTCGATGGCAGACATAGAATGCTTCCAACCACACTGGGGTTTCTATAGGCCATTGCTCCCCTTGCCTCTCTGAGGGGGACCAGGTTCTGGCCATAGTCCTTGGTAGGCCCTAGAACTCCATACACATGACTGATGCCAAAGTCTGACATTAGCATATCAGCCTGGTTAAAGCTCCGGGGAGCCTCCAGGTCTTACCCAGAAATGGCGTTTCATTACATTCAACACTGGTTTTTTGCTGTGTTATTTTTCCTTGACGTCATTTCAACACATATTGACCTACAACTTTCACATATTCGAGTATGAATGCCAAACAATGTTTATTAAAACATACAATTTAATTAATGAATTAGGACTACCTTTATTCATTGTTCATAACTTTCAGCTTCAATTATCTCTGAAACTAGACTTTCAACTTTGAGTGGCTTCTAAAATTCTAGTTTTTGACTGATTCTTGCCATTTTGGACATATTGTGTGCTCAGCTATCTGTTTTACAATCCCTTCAGAATGGATTTTTTATAAACCCTATATGTTTGGAGTTTAATTTATTTTGGTCTAAATTTGCTACATATTTCAAATGTAATATTGACGATTTTTTTTACAATAAACTATACCGAAACCTGTATACTAATTTGATGAAAATGAAGATCATATGCTATTCTGAAAGAATAATAACACCAAATGAACAATTGGTGATAGTTTAAATTTTTTATTCTGATTTGAAAATCTGAAGTTTTCAGTATTCAATTTTAAAATTATTTTTGATTCGCTTTGTTTTTCCAAGTTACGTTGTGATCATTTAGACAAAGTTTAAGGGGCCATTTGAATGGTTTGGAAAAGTTGTTCAATGTCAACCAATATTTTTTGACTAGTTGTATATGAAAAGAGCTGCAATTGTTCCAAGTTTCAGTACTTCAGTGTAAATAGAAATGGAGATTTTTTTTCAATGAATTTTACACATTTTCAAGTGTAAATAAAAAAACACACCTTTCAGATATAATCATTCTATGACACTTTTCTGACACATTAGCATATAATAAAGGCTCGTAACTTAGGGAGTTTCCAAAAACATCTTTAGTTTTCCTAATACAAATATTCAAAGTTCCCCCCCCCCCAAAAAAAAAAAAATTATGCAAATATGTCATGTTTATTGCTATTATAAAATCAATAAATGAACTTAGGAAAAAACACTGAGTTGCAAGTTTAGAGACATACACTTTACATATAAGGTGTAAGTTTCATGTAAATTGAGTAAAAAATGAAAAAGTTATTTGAACGTTTATGTTACTTGAAAATAAATACGAAAATAAAAAGTCTAAAGTGCTGCCATCTGTGGCTGAGGTTGACATTAACCAGTTTTCTCCAAAATTGGCACCCTTGCAGATAGGCTTATGTGCAGTCAGGTGTATACGTTTTCATGCAAATCGTCCGATAAAAAAAAAAAAAAATTAAAAAAAAAAAATTAACTTAAATTTTTTTCTAATAAAACTAATTATAATATTTGTTTAATATATGTTATTGTGATAGATATGATTTTCTGCGAGTCATAGATATGATTTCAGTTGACACTTCTGTTTGATAATCGTTTTTGACCATTTTTGGAATAATTTTGACACCAAATTCAATATTTTTTTTCTCCCTTCCTATTTATGCTACGATGCTGAGACTTGGGCCAGATGAAACTCTTTTCATGTACAACTCGTCAAAAAAGTTTGATTGAAATCGAACAAGATTTCATTTATTGCATATTTTGGGCAAATTTGGAAGCAGCTTCCAAATTTAATCAAAAGCAGCTTAACCATTTGCCTAGTTGATTATGCACAAAAAATTGGAAAATGTTTGTGCAAGTTTTAGAAACTTGAGTCATGTCAAATCGTATATGTAAGTTTTGCACGGTTTAACCCTTAAAGTGCGCATCACGTCATATGACGTGTTGGACGTTGTTCCAGTCAACTGCGCATCACGTCATATGATGTCTTGGAGTACTACGCAAGATTTAAACGGCCCGCGGATACACGGGGTTCACCACACCTTCATCAGGGCTCTTGTAAACAGACGCCATTTTTTTTAAAAATCGTGGGCCAAACTCCTGGGTGTTAGGAGCCTCAGTATTCAGTGAGCTACCAAGCCTGACGCATGCAGCATGAACTCACAGCACTGCTGTTCAGCTTGTGACCACAGCATCGCCTAAAAATGCCATAATATACTTGTTCATGCTATTATGTAGCGATAATATTATTACAGAAGACCCCTGACTGTGATAAAACTGACCAGAGTTTTCATAATAGCAGGATTGTGGTGATAATTAGCGCTGTGCTCCATGGAGGGAGGAGTAATGCTGTGGGAGGGAGGGTGGTGGCGTTGTCTTCTGACTGTGTGGCCACCTTTTATTGACTGTACTCACCATACCAGCTTAGTGGTTCGCTATGGTGAACACAAATATAGATACTTATATATAACGTGTGTATAGAGGGTATAAACAGCAAGAGGAGTAGGTTGGGAGCCGCCATTTTGGGGAAGGAGCGTCGTCTGCATGACTTACCATGTTGTTTACTGATGACCACGATGGTCTTTGGGCACCATACCACTTTACTTGTACAAGTATGGTGAATAAAAACAGGTAGATATTTATATATAATGTGTGTATATAGCGTAATAACACCACAAGCAGTATTGTTGGAGGAGAAATATTAGTGCATCTGGCCTTGAGGGCAGCAGCCATCAGCTGACTGTGTGAGGCCTACGTCTTTGTGCCTTTACTCACCATACAAGCTTAGATGTACAGTTATGGTGAACAAAACATGTAAATACTTATATATAACGTCTGTATATAAAAGCAAAAACAGTATGGGTGGGTGGAGAATGGTGGCAAGTCAGGTGAGGTGAGTGAGGTGAGGGAGGGAGGGAGGGAGTGGCAGCCAGTGGCGGGGCTGCCACTGGCTGCCATTGCCACTGTCACTCAGCATACCAACTTAGTGGTTCGTTATGGTGAACACGAATGTAGATACTGATATATAGCGTCTGTATATAGTGAATAAAAGCAAAAACAGTATTGTGGGAGGAGAATGTGGGCGAGTCAGATGACTTGACGGAGGGCGTGAGACATGGTGGTCACTCCTCATTATTTTTTGACTCATAATAGCAACTTAGTGGTTCGTTATGGTGA
>WNGS01068866.1:0-12149 GCA_020271785.1 Procambarus virginalis | reverse complement strand
ACAAAACATGCAGATACTATATATATAACCTGTGGTATATAGTGTAATAAACGATAAAGTATTTGTTCACTGTTTGATGTACAACCTCGATTCACGTACCCCGATTCAACGAATCTCCGGCTAGTTCGCACACTTTTCAGGCCGGATTTACTCACCCTGTTCGACGAACAATGGTTCGCCGAAGCGGGGGATGTTCGGATTTGCTTACGACGTCGAGACAGAGTTCACAGACTGGTGGAAAAGTTTCACATTCTATCACAGATTACAATTATTAATTCCTTCATATGACAAGTTCGATCACACAAGTGGACCACACAAGTGGACCACACAAGTGGACCACACATGTGGTCCACAAGTGTAGAAAACTTTACCATCCCATCACAGATTACAATTAATAATTCCTTCATATGACAAGTTAGATCACACAAATGGATCACAAATGGACCACACAAGTGGACCACACAAGTGGACCACACAACAAGTGAATCATATGAACCAAACACCAGCCAGAATGGTCCACAAGAAGTGACGCATATTAACCAAACACCAGCCAG
This sequence comes from Procambarus virginalis, assembly GCA_020271785.1. Taxonomy (NCBI): domain Eukaryota; kingdom Metazoa; phylum Arthropoda; class Malacostraca; order Decapoda; family Cambaridae; genus Procambarus; species Procambarus virginalis. The sequence goes on along the minus strand of WNGS01068866.1, from coordinate 11,595 downwards.
AGTGGTCCACAGAAGTGAACGACTGAGTTTCAATGATTTTCGTTCACTGATTTGTGGCACACGTATCATTGTAAATTAATTTAAAGGCTGAAGCGTGAATAGCTAGCTAATATGTTGAAATCTTCTTATACATTTTCTGTGATGAAACAAGACGAGTGAGGGTAGACAGATAAGGGAATACTGTACAGTAAACTTCACTTTACAGTGAGGTTTCACTCACTTTCGTCTGTGTTGTCATAGTTCAGTGACCCATGACTTTGAACGTTTCACATTAATAAATCATTTCTAAAACTGGTGTTTTAATAACTCTCTATTATCCTAATTAAACTAAACTAAATAAGACCAAAAATATGCTGTAATAAGGTAGATATCTCCTATTTGAGAAATTGTTCACGTTATTTGCAGCACAACTCCAGCACGAGTAGACGGGTCTAATCCCTGTCCATACACCATGCTTGTTGTGTTGTGTTCGATTTCGTCGCCACAGTTCAGCGATCTACGGCTTCGAAATAATAAAATTAATAAATTAGTTCCAAAGTATTTTTTATAGCTCTTATTACCGTAATAATGTTGCTAAACTAAATATGTAACCCAAAAATATATAATTTGATGTAAATTGAATATTTGAGAGAAATTGAGAGAAACATATGCTACTGGAAATCGAACACAACACCAGGCGGTGTTTTGTTCGATTTCGTCGCCACAGTTCAGTGACCTATGGCTTCGAAATAATGAAATAAATAAATCAGTTTCAAAATAAGTATTTTTTATAGCTCTTATTATCGTAATAATGTTGCTAAACTAAATACATAACACAAAAATATATAATTTGATGTAAATTGAATATTTAAGAGAAATTTATGTTACTGGATCAGGCTTAAACACCAGCCAACTGAAGGGTGTGCGTATAGACTTAGTCTGCGTTCGTACAGTATGCACCCAGTGCCCTTAGCTTTGTCTGCGATTGACGTACAGTATTTATCGGCCGGTGGAAGAATAATTGTGGAATTGACCATTTTTTTTACTACAGCTCTTTGGTTATAAAACAAAATGTCTCAGGGGCTTACTAATAGTGCCTTATTAATGCCAAAAACGAAGCAATATTTTGCAACAACTAGTAGCAGAAAATCAACCAGCACGAGAACAGCCGTACCCAGCACGAGAACAGCCGTACCCAGCACGAGAACAGCCGTACCCAGCACGAGAACAGCCGTACCCAGCACGATAACAGCTGTACCAAGCACGAGAACAGCCGTACCCAGCAAGAGAACAGCCGTACCCAGCACGAGAACAGCCATACCCAGCACGAGCACAGTTGTACCCAGCACTAGTACAACAGCCGTACCCAGCACAAGCACAGTTGTACCCAGCACTGGTACAACAGCAGCCAGCACCAGCTCAGAAGCAGCTGAACTCACAGCAGCAGCGAGCACCAGCAAAGCTGATGCAAACATCTAAAAACATCGTGTGCAACATGAACAGTTAGAACAAGTGTTAAATTTAAGTGTGTACTCAGTGTTAAAATTAAAGTTGCAGTAATTTTTGTGTACAATAGTTTTCATAAACTGTATTGTAGTACTCAACATACAGCAGAACTACTTTTAATCAACACAGTGCTAACGGCATAATGCACTGCAGTACGTATTTACTGTAGAGCATTCACAACTTCACAAAACTTCAAGATGGATATAACTTCAACAATAAGGTAAATTTATGAATTACAGTATTTCTTAGTAGAGAAGTAATATATAGGTAGAGTATGTAATATGATAATGCATTTTTATTGTGTACAAGAAAAAAAAAAAGACTGACACAAACGCCTCCTGAAGGTCACCTCTTGCAACGAATCCAACGCTCCAACGAACTGGGGTTGGTCCCATATAGTATGTTGAATCGAGGTTGTACTGTACCTGGAGGAGCGTTGCGCAAACCAGATGTGAGCCTGCAGGCGCGTTGCGCAGTTTAAGGGTTAATTGGTATCAAGATGCTTAGGCTAACCCACCCTAACTCCTGCACTGAAGCCCTCCAAGCCTTCTTCCTTGAAGGTTAGCATCCCTCCAAATGGATTACCAAAACTGTCATTATGCTCAGAATGTATAATATTCATCACCTCTACCAAGAGAGACAACAACAACACTTTCCTGCCCCATGGAAGATCACTCCTTTCCAAATTACTGTCCCCCCTTTCCTACCCAAGAAACTGATTAAAGAACAAGCCTTGCTTCAACAAGAAGCAAAGTACAGTGCCTTAAGACAAATTGATGGTTTAGTCAGAGAGCGCTCCCTTTCCCAGATTATTTACACTGATGGATCCTTGCATCAGTCCCATGGTGCAGCTGGAAGTGCAGTTGTTGTGACAGGGAGAGATGGTTCCTTCTCCCATGAGTGTGGAGCGAGACTAAGTAACTGGGCCTCCACTCTTCAAACAGAATTGGTTGCCATAATCCTTGAACTCTAGCGCGTATATGAATCCAAAGTTGACACGCTAATTGTAAGTGACTCCTTGTCATCCTTGACTGCCCTCAGCTTCCCAAGGCATAACTGTGACGTGCTTATGTCTGAAGCTTGACACAGATATAATGAAATAATCAATGATGGAGTCAGATTCTGTTTTCTGTGGATTCCTTCCCATATTGGTCTCCAAATGCATGATAGAACTGATTAGTTGGCGAAGACTTTTGCTCGTAAAGAGGGAATTGATTACCAACTTGGACTGCCCCTGAGCAGCCTGAGGGCAGTAATATTCGGGAACATTAACTGAATTTCGGAGACTTGAGGCAAAGTGAAATTCACACTAGTTTCTCCATCTATCATCATTCTAGTATGCAGGAAGTACCGCACGTCTATGGGTCATCCAGTAAGGTTAGCAGACTTCTAGATTTTACCACTGCTAGGCTTAGGCTCGGCTACAAGTACCTCTGGGAGTTTGTAACATCTGCTGATGTAGATTTGACTAAATGTAAACTCTGTCAGCAGAACTTCTTGCATACTTTGCGTCATTATATAATGGAATGTGAAAAATTCACGAAAATTCACCGCCCACGGGATGGGTATGGGATGCATAATAAAGAAGGAAATTGAATTGTAACTTACCTTATCTCCTAAATGTCAACATATGTCAGTTCAGTTCATGCTGTTGATCTCAATTAGTCTTAAGTCTTAGTTTTTAAGGTTTTCCCAGATCTTGCCCAAAACGCTGTGCGTATTAGTGCTTTAGGCATAGTATATACTTGTTCTTTCTTGAAATTCAACATTCTACTTGTAACTCCCAACCACTCCCAACACCGCGTGGGAAGTAGTGGAATTTATATCTATCCTTGAGCTGTAGTTGCTCCCATACCCCAGCCCGTGAGTGATAGTGGACCCCATACCCATCCTGTGGAAGGGAGTGAACCCAATATACTCATCCTGTTGGTGATAGTGGACCCCATGCCCATCCTGTTTGTGCTAGTGGACCCCATACCAATCTTGTGGGCAGTATTGGACATCATACCCATCCTGTGGGTGGGAGTGGACCCCATACCCATCTTGTGGGTGCTAGTGGACCCCATACCCATTTTGTGGTTGCTAGTGGACCCCATACCCATTTTGTGGGTGCTAGTGGACCCCATACCCATCCTGTAGGTGGTAATGGACCCCATACCCAACTTGTGGGTGTAGTGGACCCCATACCCAACTTGTGGGTGTAGTGGACCCCATACCCAACTTGTGGGTGTAGTGGACCCCATACCCAGCTTGTGGGTGTAGTGGACCCCATACCCATCTTGTGGGTGTAGTGGACTGTTACCACCCTTGAGACTAAATAAGGTTCTTCTCCCAGCAGTGTACATAAAATATTTAAAACGGCCTTGCCAATAGAAGTCTAGGGGTAAAGATAACTCACTGCATAAAATGGGGAACAATATATTTATGCTAAGGGGGACAAACATAACAATTAAATGGTACGTAATAAAGCCAGAAATACTTATCAGCATGCAATATTAAAATAAAATCTTTATCGAGCAATGAGCAATATCACAAGCACTTAAAAACTTAATTGAGAGAATACAAATCATCTAACCAGGAAATCAAAACTTTGAATGGGCTAAAATAACAAATCAATGACTTAATACATGTCTCCTCTCGACCCCAGCCGCCACGCTATTGCGGAATGCTGGCTTTGCCTGGACGGCGTCCACCATAATATGAACTAACTATCCACATAACATTGTGGAATTTCTAATAATAAACTGTAGTACTAAATATCAAGACATTATTAATCTTAAGAGTACGCAATGACATTAATTTATACAATAGCATTTACTGACAAATAAATAGGAGTATTAAATCAAGGTTAAATCATAAACACTCGCTTGACAACACTTTCCCACGCTAGTCACATTCCCAAACTAGTCAACCCCACACAGAGAAACACATGAGAATTGTAACACGAAAGCCTCATACAAATATAATGCAACTCAGGCACACTATAACATGCTATAATATATATCATATAACATACAAAATCTCATATCATACAACTGGATGCTATATTAATTAGAGAATAAGATAATACAGTAATACAAGAATCAAGAGTAATGAGAGAATCTAGCAAGATTCGTAACATCCCTCCCGTCCCCTAAGAAAAAATGAAATTAACTGAAGGTTGATTTCATTTTTTTGACTGCATGAAATATCACATGAAAATATACAACCTGAAAATACTTCAACTAAATCAAGTACAAAGCAATGAAATTTCACACAGTAAAAAAAATACAAAATTACATACATCTTATGAATAAAGAACACTACAGATTATGGCACTGCAACAGGAAAACCTCTGGATAAGGCATCAGCAATAACATTTTGCCTCCCAGGAATATGACGAATTACAATATTGAATTCTTGCAGAATCAATGACCATCTAAGTATTCTCTGGTTTTTACACTTCATAGAGTTGATAAATGTCAATGGATTATGATCTGTATATACTACTACTTCATTTCCTGACAAATATGTCTCAAATTTCTTCACTGCTAGTATTAAACAAAGTGCTTCTTTCTCAACTACAGAGTAATTAATTTGTGTCCTGTCAAACTTACGTGAAAAATAATAAACAGGATGTTCTAACTCATCTGGTCCTACTTGGAACAAAACAGCACCTGCTCCTAAATCTGAAGCGTGTATGTGAAGAATAAAAGGTTTATTATACTGTGGACTAGCTAACACAGGAGAAGTAGAGAGAATTCCTTTCAACTTCTGAAAAGAGTTCTGACACTCCTGCGTCCACTTAAATTTTACCTGTTTCCTTAAAAGATTTGTTATGGGTGCAGCAACAATAGAAAAGTTTTTACAATACCTCCTATAATACGCACACATTCCAATAATCTTTGCACAGACTTCTTATTAGTTAGGACTGGGTACTCCACAATTGCCTGAATCTTGTCGTGCAATGGACTATCCTTCCTTGTCCGACCTCATGTCCTAAATACACTATGGTTCCTTTAGCCCAACTACATTTCTTCATATTGACAGTCAAATTAGCATGTTGCAATATATAAAACAATTTCTTTAAACTAGACATATGATCTACCCAATTCTTACTGAAAATCACAATGTCATCCAAATATGCCCTACAGTCTGGCACATCCTTCAACAAAGAATTCATTAATTTCTGAAATGTGGCTGGAGCATTCCTTAACCCAAAAGGCATGACATGAAACTCGTAAGCTCCATCAGGAGTGATAAATGCTGTCACTTCCCTGGCAAAATCTGTAAGAGGTATCTGATGATAACCATTAGATAAGTCTAATTTAGATACAAAGTTGGCATGACCTATAGTATCAACACATTCTTCTAATAAAGGTAACGGATAAACATCAACTATAGTTACCTGGTTGAGTTTTCTATAATCCACTACTAATCTCCACTTATCTACTGGCTTTGGTACTAATAGGCATGGCGAACTCCAGGAACTCTGACTGGGTCTAATGAACCCATGTCGAAGAAGATAATCAACCTCCTCCTGGATGATACGACGTTTCTCGGGTGTCACTCGATAAGGGTGCAACCGAATTGGAGTCACATTTGTCAGGGTGATATCATGAGTAATGAGAGAAGTTTGAGTGGGGACCTCCCCAACAAACTAGAAGACACCTCCAAAAGATCCTGGAACTCTGCTCTCTCCTCCTCCTGCAAATGACTCAACAATTTTCCCCGAACTACTGGAATTAGACAAACAAATATTATACAGTGGTACCTTGGAATGCGAGTGTCCCTGTATGCGAGTTTTCGGAAGACGAGCAGGATTTCCTCGAAAATTATGTCTCGGAACGCGAGGGTTACCTCGGGACGCGAGTTTGTTGATACGCGTACAGGCCGGCCTAGCGCGTGGTCAATCGGCGATCGTCGCCCCTCCGCCCCTCAGTTTACCATTGTCTCGTGCCCAGTGACTATCCCACATCAATTCTTCACCTGGATTTTCAGTGTTTTGTTGGATTTTTGGTCATTTGACTACAGTTATTATTATATATCTCACCATGGGTCTCAAGAAAGCCATTGATAAGGTTCAACCTAAGAAAATAGCTGTGAGTAGAGGCAGTAGAGGATGTCCCTCCTTGATTAAGAAAATGTGTGAAGTATGGGAAGAACTGCAAAGTTTTGTTGAAAAAACTCACCCAGATAAAGCTGTAGCAGGCCGTTGCATTGACCTTTTAAATGATAATGTGATGTCTTACTACAGACAAGTGTTAAAATGTAGGGAAAAACAAGTGTCTTTAGAGAAATTCTTAGTAAGACAAGCAAGTCCTAGTGGTATGCAGGCAAAATGTGCCAGTGTGTGCATACCAGTGAAGTCCTCACTGCCTGATGTGATAATGGAAAGGGACTCCCCTTCCAAACAGTAACTCCTCTCCTCCTCCCCCTCCTCACCATCTTCCATACGCCTACAGCATTCATCAGCAAGGTAAGTAATAACTTGAACATAGTTTTGTAGGTTTATTTAGATGAATTAGGTACAAAAATTTAGTTTGATATGGGGTTTTTGGGGTAGTCAGGAACGGATTAATTCATTTCCCATTATTTCTTATGGGAAATTAGCTTCAGAATACGAGTTTTTCGGAATAAGAGCTGTCTCCAGGAACGAATTAAACTCTTAAACTGAGGTACCACTGTATCTTCCTCAGCAACACTCGACTCTTCAGGAATTTCCTCCTCAGCAACACAACAAGCCACAATACTAGGCCCACAATAAGCCTTCAACCGGTTTACATGTACACTCATGGTCTGTCGTTTCTGCTTGGGATGGCAACCTTGTAAGTAACCTCCCCAAGACGTTTGACTACTTGATACGGTCCTGTGAATTTATTAGACATAGACGTACCCATACGAGGCTTCAAGACCAATACCAAATCTCCTGGCTCAAAACTCTGAGTTTGGCCTTGAACCTCTGGTCATGTTTCTGCTTCATTACCTGTTGTTGTTCACCTAGATGTCGTAAGGCCAACTCCCTCGTTCTGGACAGCTTGCTCTTGACATCCGTCAGGTAACGCTCACTCTGCCTGGCTGTAACATCTCCTAACATTTGCTCATATAACATCTTTAAAGGTCCTCTTACCTGATGTCCGAATACAAGCTCGAATGGAGAACAGCCTAGTGCACTGTGCAATCCATCTCTAGCCGCAAATAACAAATGGCAGATTATCATACCAATGTCTGGGTGAATCTTCCCCAGTTGCCTTCAACATTTTCTTGAGAGTTTGGTGGAACCGCTCGATTCCCCCTTGACTCTGAGGATGGTAAGGACTTGAAAGATTGTGTTTTATACTAAAACTGCTACAGAAATTTTAAAGGTGGTGGAACAAAAATTACTCCCATTATCAGTTTGAATTATACGGGCATACCAAATAGTGAGAAAAATCGTTCCAACTGCCTTATAATAGTAGAAGCTCTAATATTACGTAAAGCATACGCTTCAGGGAACCTGGTGGTCATACATAAAATTGTGAACATATACATATTTCCGGATTTTGTACGGGGAAAGGTCCGACACAATCCAGTACCACATGAGTAAATGGCTCCTCTGGCACTACAATAGGGTATAATGGTGCTCGTGGCACAGTCTGATTAGGCTTACCAACAGTTTGACACACAACACAGTTGTGGCAATATCTGACCACATCTTTTTAAGTTTCGGCCAATAAAAAAGTTTACAGATCTTATAATACATACTGGTAATGCCTTGATGGCCTCCATCAGGTCATCATGAGCAGCTTGCAATACCTGCTCCCGATACTCTGTTGGCACAACGAGCTGGGTGTTAAACTCACAATCCTCTGATGAGGGAGTTCCTGATGGTCTCCATCTTCTCATCAGACATTGATCCTTGAAATAACAACCCGTACTCTCCTCCAAAGTATCGATGGAGTCGGCTGCTTCTGCATAACACTCAGCTAGACTGGGATCAGTACTCTGTAACTTACGCAAGGTCTGGAACTCTACAACTGGAGCGAGCGGGCAAGGAAGTGGTACCTGGGCCACATCTTCCAGACCATCTGGGTCAGAATAAATTAGGGCTTTGGCACCGGCCTCACTCTCGACATCCACGTGAGCTATAAATGTATCTTCAAGGTCCACCTCCACCTCCCTGTCTGAAGGGGTCCTGGCCTCGAGAACATCCACCTTGGTAGTAGCAGGACTTTAAAATACTTTGCTGAACAAATTTAAAATCGAAAGAATTCTCAGCAGACAAAGATGCAAATACCCTTGAGCTTTACCCTTAAATTGTCCTTGTAATATGCTAACCCATTGATCTACAGGCCAATTCATGCTAGTTTCTTAAAATGCAAGAAAAATATTTCTGGATCTTCTTCATTAAACTTAGGCAAATCTACATGTTTACTGTACTTAGAAGAACTATTTGTACTCTCTGGATTATTACTAGTGTTACCCAAACCTGCCGCAATCCTCTGCTGTTCTAACCTGTTATTATTTTCAGCCATACTCTGCTGAATTTCTAATTGTTAGTTTGTTGCTCGGCTTGTTTAGTCTCATACTCTGCAGTTGTAAATGAGCCTCCAACATCTGGTGTTTAGTTTCCAACTCAAGTTGTTTTTGCTGATTCTGCAACTCCAACCTCTCCTTATCTGCTTCCAGCCCTCTGCTTGTCTGCTTCCAGCCTAGCCATTTCTAATTTAGTCTCCAACTCCAACTTTAAGATTGCCACCTTGTCACTTGACTCTTCTTCTAAATCTTCTAAACACTCCTCGTCAAGTCTCTCTTCCTCCACCAAGTGTGTGATAATAACTCTTAACACTTGAGCTTTCAACATTTTACTGGAAACTGCTAGGTTCAATTTATCAGCCAGCAATAACAACCCAGACTTCTTTAAGTCTTTAATTTTACCAAAATTTGGCTGATCTACCTGCGCAACAACCTGATCCTCCATGGTTGGCTCAATAATCACAACTTACACTTGAAACAACACTGAAAATTATGCTTGGCCCCTGGCACAAGCTGAACACTTACCTCAAATCGTGAAGCGTTGAAAAGTTTTCACAGCAGCTCAGATTGAACAGATAATTTCACAGGCTTGATTAGGTGTCACTAGATAATCACAGAGTACCTAGGAAGGCAATTGCTATTAATAATTAGCACTGTTAATTGTACAACATCACAGGGAATTAATGGTATAAGATCCCGGACACAGGCCTCCATTTGTTACCACCCTTGAGACTAAATAAGGTTCTTCTCCCAGCAGTGTACATAAAATATTTAAAACGGCCTTGCCAATAGAAGTCTAGGGGTAAAGATAACTCACTGCATAAAATGGGGAACAATATATTTATGCTAAGGGGGACAAACATAACAATTAAATGGTACGTAATAAAGCCAGAAATATTTATCAGCATGCAATATTAAAATAAAATCCTTATCGAGCAATGAGCAATATCACCAGCACTTAAAAACTTAATTGAGAGAATACAAAATCATCTAACCAGGAAATCAAAACTTTGAATGGGCTAAAATAACAAATCAATGACTTAACTTAATACATGTCTCCTCTCGACCCCAGCCGCCACGCTACTGCGGAATGCTGGCTTTGCCTGGACGGCGTCCACCATAATATCAACTAACTATCCACATAACATTGTGGAATTTCTAATAATAAACTGTAGTACTAAATATCAAGACATTATTAATCTTAAGAGTACGCAATGACATTAATTTATACAATAGCATTTACTGACAAATAAATAGGAGTATTAAATCAAGGTTAAATCATAAACACTCGCTTGACAACACTTTCCCACACTAGTCACATTCCCAAACTAGTCAACCCCACACAGAGAAACACATGAGAATTGTAACACGAAAGCCTCATACAAATATAATGCAACTCAGGCGCACTATAACATGCTATAATATATATCATATAACATACAAAATCTCATATCATACAACTGGATGCTATATTAATTAGAGAATAAGATAATACAGTAATACAAGAATCAAGAGTAATGAGAGAATCTAGCAAGATTCGTAACATGGACCCCATACCCAACTTGTGGGTACTGTTGTACTCCATACTCATTTAGTGGGTGGTAGTGGACCCCATACCCATCCTGTGGGTGGTAGTGCACCCTATACCAATCTTTTGGGCAGTAGTGGACCCCCATGCCCATCCTGTGGGTGGTATAGTGACCTCATACCCATACTGTGGGTAGTAGTGGCCCCCCTCATACCCACCCTGTGGGCGGTAGTGGCCCCCCTCATACCCACCCTGTGGGCGGTAGTGGACCCCATACTCATTCTGTGGGCGGTAGTGGAGCATATACCCATCCTGTGGATGGACGTGGCCCCCATACCCACCCTGTGGACGGTTGTGGATCCCATACGTATCCTGTGAGCGGTAGTGGACCCCATACGTATCCTGTGAGCGGTAGTGGACCCCATACCCATCCTGTGGGCAGAAGTGGACCCCATACCCATCCTGTGGGCAGAAGTGGACCCCATACCCATCCTGTGGGTGGTAGTGACCCCATAGCCATATTGTAGCCAGTAGTGGACCCCACACCCACTCTGTGGGCAGTAGTGGACCCCTTACCCATCCTGTGGGTGATAGTGGTCCCCAAACCCATCCTGTGGGCGGAACTTGACCCCATAAGCATATTGTGGTCGGTAATGGATCCAATACCCGCCGTGGACGGTAGTGGACACCATACGCGTCCTATGGGTGTAGTTATAAATTAATAATAATATAAATGTTTATTCAGTAAAGTACATACATAAAAGAGGTTTTACAAAAATTTATTATTTACAGTATTTATTTATTTATTTATTTTATATCTATACAAGAAGGTTACATTGGGTTTTGAGAATACATTGAATAGTACAGTATTTACAATCTTTTAAAGCCACTAGTACGCGCAGCGTTTCAGGCAGTTCCTTAATCTAACAGATAATTTTAAGTAGGTAATTTCTATCAGAATTAATAAATGATAACAAATACATTGCAAGAGGAAAAATGAGACGAGAGAGCTTAGTAAGTATATTAAAGCACATTGGTATATTAAAGCCTGATTGACTACATTGACAGCTTGATTGGTAATTTAAACA
>WNGS01068863.1:0-10138 GCA_020271785.1 Procambarus virginalis | reverse complement strand
CCCAGAGGATAGTTTGAAATTACTCTCGCTATGGGGGCTTGCGTGGACGTAGCCGGTCCACTGGCGAGATGACAGAGTTCAGCACCTGACGACTTGGCCACAGTTTGTCCAAGCGATTAGGGACAGATTCAAGGAAAAGGTGTCAAAGATGAGGCTCATTTTATCTGCAGTCACTTAGAGGGATGACCGCAGCACTGTCAAGAGATTTGGGACACTATTAAAGAGCAGGGTTGACGACCTCACTACGGAACTGGGGTTAGATTCGAGTCAGGCAGAGCGATTAGCCAAACAATTGTTCTGCAAAACGTTACCTTCTGCTATGGGGCCGTTTTTTTTGCAGAGGAGCGTTTGTGAGTTATAAAGACCTAGTCCAACAGGCCGCCACAGCCTTAGACAGGCAGACGCGCACAGGGACATCGGGCGCTCAGTCGTCCCCATACGTAGAGGCGTTAAGTCAAGGGCGGGCGGACAAGGAGTAACTGTAGCGCGGGTTCATCAGGCGGGAAGCAGCCCTCAGCTGCAAGTTCGAGCCACCCTGCGCGGGGTACCAACAGAGATCCGCGGAGGTGTTACTCCTGCGGGAAGCACGGACATATACAGAGGGATGTAAAATCATTAGTACGAAAGCATGAAAGCAGGCTCCTAGTGATGGTAGGCCTACTTTGAGGTGAAAGTGGAAGGTAAGATTGACAGCCTTGTTGATACAGGAGCTTATGTTGACAGGAAGCCAGGCAACTGTAATTAAAAGTCAGCTTCAGCAATTTTAAGTATGCACGTCTTAAACGTTGCGCAAAGACATTAACAGCGGTCAATGGGGAAAAGATTGAGATCGTAGGTCAAGGTACAGTAATTTGAAATTGATGGGGAATTGCAGCCTCACACATGTACGATCGTAGAGAACCTTGATTTTCCTGGTCACATCTTAATGGGAACTGATTCTGTCGCGATTTGATTATTCCTTGTCTGCTCAAAAAGGGGCTAGGAACTGCAGGTTGCAGTTGGGACAGACTTCCTACCCAGTGGAGATGATCGACCATCCCCCAGTTGTAGCTTCAATTAAGAGGAAGCAGAATATAATGCGCACTATCCAAAATTGATTTTAAGTCTCTTCCAGACACAGTTAAGAGGTCATGCGCATTGCATGCATTGACCAAACAGAGTGCCCACCACATTCTGTTAAATTTATTAAAGTAGCCGTGGGACGTCACATACAACCAGGTACCACCCTTCAGGTGGCTGGGAGATGTGATAGCTTATTAATTCCTCATCACTTAATTGTAGTGCTCGATAAAGGTGCACTCATTCCAGTTGTCAATCTTTCACATAAGACTTTTCGCTTCAGGCAGGTGATAGGGTATCTCAGGAACCATGGTGGAGGACACGGAAATCTTTCACCATGAGTCAGCTGAGGACGCCATCCGTCACGGCACAAGTAGTGCATTAAAAAAGGTTAGATACTAAACACCATCCAAAGTACAGTGCGAGACGAGAAATGTGCACAGAAGTGAAGAAGTAGAAAAATTAATTTCAGCACTTGATTTGCAACATGTTACACAGGCGGATAGGAAGGCATGAGAGAGTTTGCGAAAATTCCCGAAATTATTTGCGACAGAGGATGACCAGATTGGTCTCCTTGATAAGATTGAGCACACCATTCCAACTGGTGATCATTTCCTGTGTACACGAGACAGTGGAGGTTGCCGGAACAGGCAAAGAACGTTATCAGGGAGGAGTGCCAGAAATGTTGAGGAGGGCGTGATAGAGCCTAGTACGTCACCGTGGCTCTCCTGTTGTGCTAGTTCGGAAACGGACGGTAGTTATCGTTTCTGGTTGACTACCGGAAGGTGAACGAAATAACTAAGGGTGATGTGTATCCGTTGCCCCGAATAAGGAGATAATAGATCAATTTGGTGCTGCTAAGTATTTCTCAACTCTTGACGCGAAATCGGCGTATTGGGCGATTCCGGTGGCAGAACAGGATAGGGATAAAACAGCATTCTCGGATGGTAGGCACACTTATCAATTCCGTAGGATGCCGTTTGGGTTAAAGACAGCGCCTTCGTCATTTCAGAGGGCCATAAACTACATCCTCAGTCCGGTCCTGGGTAGGCATTCTTTAGCGTACCTGGATGATGTTGTGATATATTCCAGGACGTTGAGGAACACCTACGGGACTTGACTGAGACTTTGACGTTGTTAGATCAGGCAGGTTCAAGCTTAACGTTCAGAAGAGCACCCTGGCGGCTCAGAAATTCAAATTTCTGGGGTTCCAGGTGTGCCCAGACGGTATCCGACCTGACCCAGATTCTTGCCGCGCCATTGCTGACATGCCTACTCCAAGGACAGCAAAGGACGTGCGTAGGTTTTTGGGGGCGGCCGGATATTTTCGTCGTCATATTGAAGGTTTCGCTGGCATTTCAGCACCCCTGACTGATCTGACAAAGAAAAATGCGAAGTTTGTGTGGAAATCTGAGCATGACGAGGCCTATCGCAAACTGAAAGACCAACTAATCACGACACCGGTATTGGCTATTCCTGATTTCGAGAAAGAGTGGGAGGTGCACACTGACGCCAGCGGTATAGCTATTGGCGGGTGCTTAATTCAGCGAGATGCGGATAATTTACCCCATCCAGTAGCCTATTTCAGTAGAAAGGTCAAAGGACCTGAAGTTCGCTATTCAGCTACGGATCGGGAGGCACTGGCAGTAGTAGAATCAGTTAGGTACTTCGAACCTTACCTATTTCAGCGGCACTTTGTAATTTACACAGACCATCGAGCGTTAACACACATATTAAAAAGCGAACAAAATGCCCACGAATGTCACGCTGGTCTCACGAACTTTCGGCCCACTCATTCCAGATTTTGTACAAGCCTGGTCCAGCACATGTTGTTCCAGATACGCTAAGTAGAAACATAGCGGCAGTTCAAGTTAATGAAAATATTGAAACGATTCCATCAGATAAAATGAGAGAATACCAGATGAGCGAGCCTAGATGGAAAGAAATTATTGAGTATTTAGAAGGAGGGAAATATCCGAAAAAGAAAAAGAACTTACCTATTCATGATTTTGAAATGAAACAGGGCGTCCTGTATTATGTTAATAGCCAGAATGATAGGGCAGTATTTCAATTAGTTATTCCGGACGCGTTGCGGTCATCAGCGTTAAAGCTTGCGCATGCATCGAAAATTGCAGGGCATCCGGGGTCTTTAAAACCCACTTAAAGGCAAAGTCTCTATTTTATTTCCCAGGATTACTTTCTGAAGTAATCAATTTCGTGAAGTCGTGCAATCGTTGCCAGAGGAGGAAAGGTACCCTTAAGGTACAAGCCCCACTTCAGGAATTTCCTGAAATTCGTGAACCTTTAGATCGTGTGGGGCCGATTTGATTGATTTACATCACAGTCATTCAGGGAATAGATACGTGTTGGTGCTAGTTGACCATTTGTCTAGGTACACTACACTAGTTGCATTACCTCAGAAGGATTCTCGTACGGTTGCAGATGCGTTCTTGCGTAGGTTCGTTACTGTATTCGGACCTCCTAAAGTTTTAGTCTCTGACCGGGGTCAAGAATTCAATGGGAATATATTTAGAGAAGTTTGTAAGATTTTAGAGACAACTTCGGCTTTTACAACAGCCTACCACCCACAAGCAAACGGAATGACGGAACGGACTAATCGTTCAGTCAAGGATATGCTTGCAATCCTTGCTGAACATGACGCAAACACCTGGGATGAACACCTACCCTATGTTCAGTTAGCCTTGAATACTGCCATCCACCAATCAATTAACACCCAACCACTTCATTTGCTTACTGGTAATTCATGCAATTTTCCCTCAGGTCTGCTTAACAGACATAATGTTGCATACGGGGAGGACTATCCTTCAGAGGTCCTTGGAAAAATGAGAAATGCATGGAATATTGCAGCTGAAGCGTCCAAGAAGGCACGGAACCGGTATGCTCATTTTTATGACAAGAAAGTGCGCCCTCTTGAGTTGAAGGAAGGAAGCCTCGTATTGAGAGTGAATGAGGCTGCGCCCGCCAATCAGAGCAGGAAACTAGCTCCGAGGTGGCGAGGACCATATAGAGTAGTTAAAAGGGCGGGGCCGGTGAATCTTGTTATAAAAGGAGTATTCGAGGACCAGGTGGAAAGGACAATTCATGTAAATAAATTGAAACAATATCATGCTAGAGAGGAATTAGAACTGCCTTCAGCGGGTCTAGTTCCTGACTCAGCAGTGCTGAATCATGGCTTCACCGACGAGTCAGGGGATGAGGATGATCCCCTGTCATCGCTCATCAGTAGTCAGGTGCAGTCTCGCCACCCTATGGTGACGAGATCTCGCGCTGTACAGTAAAGTAACTTCCTTGGTTAGTATAATTTAGTATTCATTAGATTTTCCTGTAAAGGCAATGAGGTGCACTATCTCTATACTTAACTCGGGTAGCAACTTTTACCGTGCTCTGGGGTTCCACCTCCACCAAACCCAGAGTATATCTATGCTTCCGCTGTGTTGTGTCTGTCTGTTCCCAGGTCTGATTGGTACAACGACCCAGTTGTTCCAGCCACACGTGAACTCTTGTCTGTAAGACTGAGGGGGAGGCACGTTACACAAAGCCCTCCCCCCACCAGACCCAGTAACCCATACATCAGTTACTTTGGGGATGAGTGACTATCCAAGAGTCACCCGGCCGACGCCTCACGTCACTACACGAGGTTGTCAGGGCCAGCAAGCTGTCCACATATTGCAGTCACCGGAGGTACCATACAACGCCAGGGTAGCTGTCTCGAGATCACCACTACCCACCTGCTGCGTCATCAAGACTGCAGCCATTCCAGCAGTGTTGGAGGAGAGGTCAAGAAACTGGAAAGCAAGTAGCAGTACTCAAGAGTTTCGCCGGAAGATTAATGATTACGTCATCTGAAGCAACAGGAACGCGGAACTAAGGCGGTCACAGGTGGAAGGCACGGTTTCCCTACAGAGTTCCGGGACTCGCCAATAGAAGGTCGCAAAATTGCCTCCTTTGGCCTAAAGTCGGCGGTACGAGGGTATACACAGTTGGTGTTTACGGCCTAGTAACCTGGTGACATCAAGAAACGCCTGAGATGACGTGAGCAATGATGGAAGACGAGATTCACCTGTTCTGCAAACAAGCAACCCGCCTCTACGACCCTCTGACACCACTCCTGTTACGAGACACCGTTGGTACATCCAGTCCTGCTCTGCTGTGGTCATCTGCGACGTCAAGTTAACATCAAGACTGCCGTGTGAACTGTGATTGATTTGAAGGCGTGTGGACTGTCGGGAGCAAGATCAATGGCCGAAGTAACAGTATTCTACAGCTGTCACTTGGCACTCCGCTCTACTACACTCTGTCGTCAGTAAGAAGTACCGGATTGGAGTACAAGAGGACCAGGTATTGATGTCTACACATGGGAAGAAGCAAGATCGACACCGTCAACGTCAGCGACTACATTCAGCATCAATTTTTACTCAATATCAACAATTGATACAAACAAACAAAGTTGGCTCTGAACATCTGTGTAAAGAATATCTGGACACTTGTTTAAATGTTGAAAAACAGATTTAGAATCAAAATACTTTATAAATGTTGAAAAACAGATTTAAAATAATTATTCTGGTGTATTGATATATGAAAATTTTACT
Source organism: Procambarus virginalis (assembly GCA_020271785.1). NCBI lineage: Eukaryota > Metazoa > Arthropoda > Malacostraca > Decapoda > Cambaridae > Procambarus > Procambarus virginalis. Next base: position 4,469 of record WNGS01068863.1, on the reverse strand, counting down.
CTATACATTGGTCAGTAATCAAAATCGAAGCCCCTGTGTAATTGTCTAAGCCCAGAACAAACGGTTATGGAAAATTATGTTGTGTGTTTTTCAGAATGTTTGAACACAGGAGAGGCGGACCAATATAAACATTGACACTTATAGTGAGTGCGAACACTTGGCTGTACAGTCAGCTGAAACCTGTGATATAGTTATAGGAATTTTTTTTTATATTTTAGATACATGTAATAAAAATTAGGTGTGTTCCTTAGCATGTCAAGGTTGACATTGATTGGGGAGTGGATAGTACACGGATGTGAACTTGATAGTTCTGTAGTACGCTCCCAGATGACTGACAGTTCAGTCTGAAGATATAACTTTGTCTTAGGTTTGAGCGCGAGGCGGTCGACTCTAGAGGACACATGAACTTGGCTAGTGAAGAGCCAAGAGATTTTAATAGCTAGATTTGATGTCAGAGTAGGGACATGTTATTTAGCTAGGTCAGTAAGGGTAGGATGTATGTTTCCTGATGTTGGAGGATTGCTGTCAGTTGACAGCTGAGAAATTTATGAATTTGAACATGTTTATTATGATGATGTTGGACACTAATGATTGTCAAAAATTTCTTAGTTAGGTTAGCTTGTGTTTGTGGCAATGAGTTTAGTTGTAGGTTTGGGATACTAAACCTCGTTATTTTTGACAAATTAACAAGGTTTACTAAGTGCTTGTGCGGGGGGGGGGGGTTGTAACAAACTAGGTCTGTTGTAAGAATGATCCAGAAGGTTCCAGAAGGGTCTAGAAGTCTGGGGTAGAGACCTGACCCCAAGCACATGGGAGCATCCTCCCTGGGGGAATTGGCGGTGAGGATAACCTGATGCCTTTGTTCATAGTCTCGCATAATGAATCATCCTATAGTATTCACTTATTTAGAGAAATTAGCCTTCATTCAGTTTGCATTCAAATTGGATTGTATAGTATTACTGTTTATAATATCAAGAGTATTCTCATTATTAGAAGAAGAAGTTTAAGTCACCTTCAGTGACGTCACAGGTCAGGACTACTTTATTGCGGAGTGACCTAGGGCGGTCATAGGTCACCAGTTGCCATGTCCTCTATTTTTCTCAAAGGTCAAATAGTTACTTTGTAATTGGGAATAGCTTTTCCTTTAGATGCTGGTATAATGTAACTTCAGTACAATAAATCAACCAATCGGGATCATTCAGTACAACAGAGGTTAATTGTTGAAACTCAAACCCTACAAGTAACTTGGTAAGCTATGCGGAACAATACTCTGCTCCGGGTCCCTGAGTAGAGGAGATCAGAGAGAGGACAAGTTAGTGTGGTATCCAGATCAACTGGGGGAGGTCACCATCTCACCTACCACAAGACCAGCACTCCACCCAAGCAGGTCAACATAGAAGGTAGAGTTGCTTTACGAGTAATTGTAGGGAATAGTCTCATTCATTGCCGTTAAATGTAGAGTTAGGGAGTGTTCAAAAGTTAGGGAGTGATCATTTCTTTAGATCTTGTTTAGTTTTGAATAAATTAATTAGTTATTAATTTTGCATTTTCATTATTTCCATGTGTTTGTTGTATTTATGTGAATTGTCCTTTTCACGTGGTCCCCACGTGGTCGAGTTGACTTGGGCGCCGATTCTAACACCGAATCAGGATTATTACTCCTGTTGATTTTAATTAACTACACACGTAAGATCCAGGGTTATTTGTTACTAGTGGGGAATCAAGCCCCAAGGTTGATAGTTTAGCGTGGTCGATCCAGACCTCGATCATTGCTCATTTGGTTACTGGTCTGGTGGTGGTGGCGGAAAGGAGGCTTTGCTAAAAGCCTATGTCACGTCATACGGGTTGTAGAATCTCAAGTCGGTAAATCGTCTTGAGACCACGTGGCATGGAGTCGGCTCGAGTAAAAGTCTTGGGGTCCCTTGGTAAAGAACTAAAGTAAAGAATACGGGTACAGAGAGTAAAGGGGAGAAAGTAAAAGAAGATAGAAGAACACCCCTCCCGTGTTACACCACGACCAAGAGACGGCTTCCTGAACCTTGCAATAATCAACCTCACTGAGGACCAAGTCACTCTCCTAAATTTGGGTATAAACTGTAACGTTACGTACAGACCAAGTGAGATGGCCCGGAAAGTGGAGTTGGAGATCCTGTTGGACGACATATTCGACCTCGAGACACAAAAGGTCACCACCACAGACACCTTACAAGCAGAACTTATTGCTGAAGGAGGAAAGAATCGAGGCAACTACAGAATCACCATACTGTCCCCCGAGCTCAAAGCGGCAGCTAAGAGCCTTTGTGAGAACAAGGAGATAGTCGTCAGGAGAGGTGACAAGTCGCCAATATACGTCATTCTTAAAAAAGACGAATATCTGGCGAAAATGAACCTCATTCTCTCTGACCAAACTAAATTCCAAAGGGTAACGAAGGACACTACAGCCGAATTGAAGGCAAAGGTCAACAAATTGATCGAAACTGTGAACGCCAAGAAATCCGGACTCCACCTGCCAAAGATTATTGCAGAATATAACCTGGATACGCGTATGGAAATGTCAAGACACATAAGCCTGGAAACCCACTTCGGCCAATCATCAGTCAAATACCCACACCCACATACAGACTGGTGAAGCGACTCAATGGCTTGCTGACTCCTTATGTCCCTTGTGCCTTCAGCCTGAAGTCTCCAAAGGAATTTGTTGACTTACTGCGGGGAAAACGGGCCACAGGGATAAGAGCCTCGTTGGACGTAGAATCACTGTTTACCAACGTACCTGTGGATGAAACAATCGGGATGATAGCGGACAGAGTGTATCGTGATCCAGCCTGTACTCCTCTTGACATACCAGAAAACATCCTAAGGAAACTACTCCAAGCTTGTACTAAAGAGGCACCCTTCTTGAGCCCGGATGGGCACATGTATAAGCAAGTAGATGGGGTCGCCATGGGTTCTCCCCTAGGTGTCCTGTTTGCGAACTTCTACATGGGTACATCGAGCAAAAGGTCTTAGTCGACATGAACTTGAAACCGGCCATATACTGCAGGTATGTTGACGACATTTTTACACAGGTACCTGATGTCAGACATCTGCAGGAGCTGAAGGAGGCATTTGAGCAGAATTCTGTGTTGCGTTTCACTTACGAGATGGAGAAGGATGGGAAGCTGCCCTTTCTAGATGTAACAGTCATGGAAAGGAGCGGAGGTTTCCACACTGCAGTCTACACTAAGGAAACAAACATAGGAATGTGCCTAAATGCCAACAGTGACTGCCCAGACAGGTACAAGAGGAGTGTTGTTAACGCTTATGTCGACCGTGCTCTCAGCCACAGCTCAGGATGGAAGCAAGTCGATGAAGAACTCTGTAGGGTAAGGCAGGTCCTAGTCAACAACGGCTTCTCCAATGGTTTCGTTGAAGACATCATAAGAAGGAAGTTGAAACGCCATGCAACCTCTGAAGAGACAACTAACACAACACTTATACCCCCTATTAGACTATTTTACAGGAACTTCTTTTCCACAGCTCACAAAATGGAGGAAAGGGTCCTGAAAGATATTGTTAATAGAAACGTTATCCCTACAGACAAAAATCAGAAGATACAACTGACGATTTACTATAAAACCAAAAAAACGGCCAGCCTACTCATGAGAAACTCTCCAGACACAAAGCAGAACGCTTTAAAAGAGACCAACGTCGTCTATGCCTTCAAATGCCCACTTGGGGACTGTAAGCCTCAAAGAACTCAGTATATAGGCAAGACAACAACATCTCTTTCCAGGCGATTAACGATGCATAAGCAACAGGGCTCCATTAAGGAACATATAATCTCTTCCCACAACCAGACCATCACCAGAGAAATCTTAGCAAACAACACAGAAATCATCGATAGATACAGCGATAGCAGGCGGCTTGACATCTGCGAGGCACTACACATCAAGAAGTCAACACCAGCAATCAACAGCCAACTAATGCACAACTATATTCTACCCACTTCAAGACTCCGCTCCAATATAGAAGCATCAAGAAATATGGGCCAATAGGCCCTCTGCAGTTACTCCCATTCTTACCTACAAATACCCATTGTTTCGTGTTCTATCCTGTGTTAAAAGTTTTGTTCACCTCATCCAAAACTGTTGTAACATATCACCTCACCCAAAATGCGGCATAAATAAAATGAAAGCTGTTTAAATCATAGCATAAGTAAGAACTCTGTTTAGTGTTTGCAGGTTATAGTTGTGTGTGTAAACTAAAAGTCTTTGAAAATGTAATAAGTTATTACGAAACGCGTTCAAGTGTCGCGTCAGACTAGAAATAAAAATGAATTTTGGAGAATTGATTTTTCATTTACCATCAACAGTGAAAAGAAACATAAGAAATATTGAGAAAATTCGTGTTAGATTATTAATCTTACTTTTTCGGTCATATTTAATCATTCGCAACAGAAATACTCTGTAAGACATGGTCAATTGTCT
>WNGS01068858.1:27601-33752 GCA_020271785.1 Procambarus virginalis | reverse complement strand
GCCAATCTGGATCGTATCTTAGCGATTTTGAATCTTCTGAATGCTTTTTTCCAGAAGATTTTTGAATCAACTGAAATCTGCATATCTTGCTGTTCAGTCATTTGTCTAAATCTGGTTTTTATCGTAAACTATTGAGAGGTTCCAGAGCCGAGGCGCGGAGAACTTCTTCTATACGCACTATACTTCATTTATGACGTTCTCTTTTTCCATCAGAGTAACCATGCTCTAATGTAACTTAGGACAGCCCCTCGTGACAATTTCATGATCCTCTAACATTCTAACGAGTTCTTCCCGAGGTAGACTATCAAAGGCTTTGCTAGAGTCAATATATAGAATATCATTCGTTTCCACTATCAACTGCTCTATATATACTGGACAAGAATGAGCAGGAGTTTAACACATCCGACTCATTAAAACCAAGTTGTGAACTCTATATATAAACGTTCATTGAGCTGCAAACGAATGGATTTTGAGAAAATCGGTTGGAATTGGTCGATAGTTTGAGGTAAATTTTCTCTCTCCTTTCCTAAAAATTGGCCACATTCGGCCTTTAGCCACATTCGCTAAAGTCTATGAATGTCGTTTTCTGCTTGGCAGTAAAGATTTATTGAATATGCAAATTTTCAATCTATTTAATAGATTTCTCCCTTGTAGCCACTATCTAGTCATCTTGTCTGCTTGAGCACCTAATTACACTTCTTCCCCTGCAAAAATTATATAAATTTCTTGTGCAGATGAGGAGTCATAACAAAGTGGCTGAAAAATGTTGACCAAACCACACACTAGAAAGTGAAGAGACGACGACGTTTCGGTCCGTCCTGGACCACTATCACAATCGACTTGATAAAGGTCCAGGGCGGACCGAAACGTCGTCGTCTCTTCACTTTCTGGTGTGTGGTTTGGTCAACAATATAAATTAGTTTTTTCGTTAATACAAAGACGAAGTACTTGCTTACATTACCAAATTTGTTATCAGTTACCAGAACTGTCTTGTTTTTCAATGGCCCAATCTTCTTCATAGTTTTATTTTAATAAAATATTTGTATTAATAATTACCTTCGAACTAACCCCAAACGAAATCCGGGCCACAATTAATCCGGATTCCGCTCTCATCATATCTGTTTCATAAGTAAATCTTTGATCATAATACTCTTACTAAAATAAAAATACTGCATAAACTCAGGTTAAATTTTTATTCCACTAGTTGCATAATATTATAATCCTCAAAAGCCGGGAAAATCTGATAATAAAACTATTTTGGCAAACAACTTCAGCAACTCCGATAGCTAAGTACAGATTTTCAGGTCTACATATGACGTCCTGCGAAGGTATGAAAACAAATTTTCATACCTTTTTCCTTTTCCATGGAAGCAAAACCTGAATAAGGCTTGCGATCAGCCATAATGGATGATAATGGGCCCCTTGTACAGTACGAGAAGTGAGGGAGAAGCAGAGAGGAAGGTAGAGGGGGAGTAGAACCAGGAGGAAGCTAGAATGTGAGGGAGCGAGGAGTGACGGAAGGGAGAGAGATGAAGGGAAGTAGTGAGGAGTAGAGCAAAGAGGAAGGCAAGAAGAGAGAGATAAGAAAGAAGTCTGAAAATATTAAATAAGAGAGCGAGGGTGAAGTATTAATAGACACAGAAGAGTAATATAGTGACATTAATAGTGAAAGTGTATGTAAGAGAACGGGAGAGCGAAAGTAGAGAAAGCTGCATAAGAAAGAGCACATTACAAAATCAGGAACCATTGCAGCCGGGAATATAATCAAATGCTGATCAACTTTGCTGCTAACATTGAAGTCCTTGACCAAGAAATGCAAACTGTTTGAGCTTCCGGGGCATTTCATTATTGTTAGTAGTGGTTCTAAAGCAGGATTAGGCACACCGCTACCTTAAATCCATCTTCACTAGATGTGGGATTTAAGGTAGCCTGACGAGAAATTTACGGTAATGGTTTACTTCATCTGGATAAGATTTATACAGTTGTGTGGACACTTTGGTACCTCTCTCACACAGCTACAACAACTACAGGTCAGTAGTACAGCTGTAAAATCATTATTTGCCGTTACTCAACACTTCGGGTCATCCTTTAAAAACATTAAAAAATAGCAGTCAGAAAATTGCTTCCAAAGAAGACACTAAAAAAATGGTAGACATCAACAAAAGTCGTCTAGTGGGCAACAGATAACAGCAAAATTTTCAACACTGACAAATTTTTACTTTAATTGACAAGAAAAATGTTAAAACCTTAATACTCCATTCCGGATACGTGACAGGTAAAGATTCTAGGAATACTGTTTGACGACTTACCGTTTACTGAGCATAACAAAGGAAACGCAGCATTAGACAGGAATATGATAGGATGGATTATGTGAACCTTCAAAATTAAGGCAGGCCACATCTAATGTTAATACTTTTGATATAACTTGTGATATTCCAACCGGAATGCTTCTCTAGGCTCACCTTCCTTTGAAGGCAGAACACTTTGTCATCCTTAATAGAAAGTATGCAGAGAACATATACAGCACGCATACTCCCAGTAATACATATAAATTACTGTCACCGTCTCAATGTGCTCAGCGTATACTTCCTAGGTCAGAGACGAGGGATATCACACAAAATATACATGGAAAATGTTCGAATGTGAGATCTTCAGTCTGCGTAATAAAATAAATTGCTGAAGCAGAAGTACAAAATCGATCCAGTGAGGAGTAAAGGTTTTTTAAGCTCAAGAAACATTACGAATATTTGAAGACTGTCAGTTGCTGTCAACAACAGCTTATGCAAATGAAGTTTACACCAAAGAAGCCTGTCCCTCTGGTAGCCTTCGGAAGTTGAAGAATTCTCGAATTGGGCCACAGATAAATGGGACCAAATCCGCTGTACTATTGCATTTGATACTGCTCAGTTTTTTACCTGATATTGCACCTTGATCTTCAAGCAAAACGGCGAGGACAAAGTATTGCAAACTCTGTTTTACAATTAATTAGCAATTATCTTCGAGAAAGTATTCACAGGGAAGTTCTGAATGGAGAAGAGCCTGAAATTCCACTTAAATAGTGCCAGAATTTCAAAGGGAAATGACCTTAGAAGCTTTGAGGCAGAATGCCTAATTAAAAGGCCTGTTGCACCTAATTACTGAACCACGTGACAATGCTCATTCGCACATGTAAACCTCGACTTTCACGAGGCGCAGCAACCACTCGTCTTTACCAATCACCAACTTACAGCAATATCTGCTTAGGAACAGAAGTAGCAGTCTGTTTGCTTAAGGAGGGCAGTAGCAGGTTGCCTGCTTAAGGAGGGCAGTGTCAGGTTGCCTGCTTTAGGAAATAAATGGCAGGTTCTCTGTTTAAAGAGGGAAATGGAAAGATGTCACTGCTTAAGGGGCGTAAGTGACAGGTTGCCTCCTGAAGGTGGGATGTGTTGAAGGTTGAGATGCTGCTCAGCCTTCAATACAGCAACACCCCAACAGCAGCAACACCCCAGCAGCACCAACACCCCAGCAGCAGCAGCAACACCCCAAACAGTAAAGACAAGTCACAAATGACAACAACCACAAAGTACCAATCAAACATTACTGCACGAAGAAAAAAGAACAGAGAGTAATCCACATGTCTTGAGCCATCGTGGATGCGACGGACCATGGAGCCATAGCAGAATCAATACACGTGTAGAACAAGATGTATGGCCCACCTCAACTGTTCCATTATTCGATTCTTAACAGCGCAAGTGCAGCAGCCAATTACTTAGGTGTCAGATAGGGAAAGACGGGTGGGTGGGGATGGTGAAGGGATGGAGGTCATTTATGGTGGTCGCTGGTAGGTGGTTTAATGGTTGTGGTGGAGGGTTGGAGAGTGTTGAGGACAGTCATTGGGGGCGAGGTTGAACGTTGGGATTGGTACATCATTGTAACGTCATTGATTTTCAAGCTGATGAACTAGACAAGTCTGAATTTCAATTTGCATATAAATCTGGTTACTCTTTGACACTACGTATTTTCTTGGTGGGGAAAAATGATTCAGTATCGTGTTAATGAATACATGCAGTACATATTTAATCAGTACATACAGTACCGTGTAGTGAGTGTACAGCTGCACTCACGGTGCAGCTGTGAGTTGTAGTACTTAATGTTTCTCTCTATGTTTCTTGATGCCTCCAAAGCATATATCAAGATTGAACCTTTTTAAAGAATTGCCAAGCAGAGAAGTATATTCTGTAATCGATAGATGGCAAAATATTTTTTGTTTAATATATCCAACGCCGCAGTGAAATCTGCTGTGAAAGGAAGAAAAGTCTTCTGTGAAAATGTTTCAATAAATAATAAGGTCAACGACTTTTATTCCTTCCTATTTGATGTAAGTATTGATGGAGGTAAAAGTCCGGAGAGCGTTCATATGTTCACTGATGAGATCTCTACATTTTTCTTCGACCATCGCGGTTAACTCTGAATTTATTGAATAGTCTACGATCCTGGAAATGCTGCTGCGAGTGGTTCTCGACCAAGGCCCTGGATTCATGAAGCATTTCCAACACCACTTACGAAACCTGTAAATCTTTCCAAAATCATTGCGGCATTGATTTCATTTTTTTAACAATTATTTATGAGCTCCGAAGCACTTCAAGGTTATAAGAAAAATTACTTCTTGCACTGTGAAGTTTCAAAGCTCTGAAACTTTTTAATAAATAGAAACAAAGCCGCAATAACTGAGAAAAGATGTTAATTTTTCGTAAGGTTGCTTACCATATCTGACTTTTAGATTGCTTCTGCTTTAGATTGCTTGATCAGTCATTGATTGATAAAGCAGTCAGAATCTGACTGCTTTAGATTGCTTGATGAATCGCAGCTGAAGCAGTCAAACCATCATATTAGGGCTAATGGTTGCTGATGTGAAATCTAGCTCTCAAAGCACCAAAAATATTACGGAAATATTTACAGAAATATGTGACAGAAATAATTCTCAATAGAACCTCACGTTAAACCTTGATAAATGTTCTGTAGTAAATTTGAACTTGCTAGACTCGATTTATCTTTATATAAAACTAAAATTATATGACATAGAGATTCCAGTAAAATATTCCGAGAAGCGTTTCGGGCATGTTATATACTTAAAGGATCCACTTGATATTTTGTTAAATTTTCTGATAATATATTAGACTGAGTCAAAACAAATGGAATAATTAACAGCGAATTTAATCATCATGATAGCTGTTCGAAAGGACAAGTATTAATTAGCAATCTATGTCTCATTTTGTATGGATGCGAATTATGACATCTGCCGAAAACAGATATCAGTAGACTATCCTAAGACGGAAGAAACGTCTTAAAACGTGTCTTAGAAGTCGACTCTCGTACTCATTACAATCTCTTACCCACCCTTATGCATACACATACAATAGAAGAGAAAATTTACAAACTATTGAAACAATTTTTGTCTTAAAGGAATCATCCTTCAACAACCACACGATTTCAACACAAAAATGATTATCACTAAAGATGTCCTTACCAGCATCACCGAAATTATCGAGAGATATAGAGATAAAAAGATATTAGATGTGGCCAAAGCGCTACTTACAAACAGCCAGCATTGCAAAACTAAAGTTTTCTCATACGCTTCTGGGTCAGTATTGATCAAGCATGTGAGTCTGTGTGTCATTACGAAACCAGTACATCTTTCATGATAGGGACAAAGCGTGTTTATAATGAGCATGAACAATAACAAATAAACAACATGAGCTATGTAATTGGCTATAACGATAATAACATTGGTTCGATAAGGATTTCTCAGGGTTTTAAAACTCGAGAACTGACTATATAAAATTTAATGCGTAAGATGTAAAGGTATCGTAAGTGGGCACGTAAGCTCTTGGTGAATCCTGGTCCTAGTTTAAAAACATCTACTCGAATTTGACACTTGTGAAATCGGAAGAACAGACAGTCTTTTCACAGCGTATTATGAGTATCCACCATCCCTAGAACTGTAGAGAACTCTCTCTCTCTCTCTCTCTCTCTCTCTCTCTCTCTCTCTCTCTCTCTCTCTCTCTCTCTCTCTCCACTCTAGAGCCACCTTCTAGAAATGCGAAACCATTCCATGTTTTCCCAGACAATTTTTAATCATCAATCTTTCAAAAACCGACTTTATAGCTTTTCA
>WNGS01068858.1:17601-25101 GCA_020271785.1 Procambarus virginalis | reverse complement strand
TTTCTGTTTTACTTGGGAGGAGTATGAGTATTTATGACTCGTATGGTCGCTTCAGTAAGATTTTGCCATATGTGTTTAACAACTTCTTCTGCTCTGTTGAATCTAAGTTGAAATCTTAATGGGTTTGTAACTATGCACTGTGTTAGATAATGTTCCATTGGGAATGGCCTTGATCTAGAGTCAAAAAAGTAAAGAGGCGGGGCCCAAGAGCTGAATTATCCCTACAAGGAAGCAGAGATAAGCAGGAAGACACAGTTATTCACCAAATAAAAGAGTGATAATGTGACACAGAACATAAACAAAAGTAAATATATACGTATAAAACCGTCGCTAATCTCACGTACGACGCTCCTTAATTACCGTTCATGAATATTTTGACATTTTCGTTAACTCATAAAACGATATACTCTACGATTTCGTTCTGACGGCCATATAGGGTTTTGCCACTGTGCCTCGCCCGGAGTCATTGTGCTTCACTCGGCCACTGAATGGCCTTTTATCGCGTGCGAGTGAGCGTAAAATCGAGAGATCCGGACGAAACTAAACGAGACATGTTATGAATAATGAAAGGACCAAGTCAAGGAGTTAATTCACGCGGCACTGATGGAACTCTATCAACAATGTTACGTGTTTGCTCCCGTGTCTGGCTCTGCGCTTTTTGGGGAGAGGTGTAAATGTCCCTGGTGGAGGGTGTAAATGTCCCTGGTGGAGGGTGTAAATGTCCCTGGTGGAGGGTGTAAATGTCCCAGGTGGAGGGTGTAAATGTCCCTGGTGGAAGGTGTAAATGTCCCTGGCGGTGGGTGTAAATGTCCCTGGTGGAGAGTGTAAATGTCCCTGGTGGAGGGTGTAAATGTCCCTGGAGGAGGGTGTAAATGTCCCTGGTGGAGGGTGTAAATGTCCCTGGTGGAGGGTGTAAATGTCCCTGGTGGAGGGTGTAAATGTCCCTGGTGGAGGGTGTAAATGTCCCTGGAGAGGGTGTAAATGTCCCTGGTGGAGGGTGTAAATGTCCCTGGTGGAGGGTGTAAATGTCCCTGGTGGAGGGTGTAAATGTCCCTGGTGGAGGGTGTAAATGTCCCTGGTGGAGGGTGTAAATGTCCCTGGTGGAGGGTGTAAATGTCCCTGGTGGAGGGTGTAAATGTCCCTGGTGGGGTGTAAATGTCCCTGGTGGAGGGTGTAAATGTCCCTGGCGGAGGGTGTAAATGTCCCTGGTGGAGGGTGTAAATGTCCCTGGTGGAGGGTGTAAATGTCCCTGGTGGAGGGTGTAAATGTCCCTGGTGGAGGGTGTAAATGTTCCTGGTGGTGGGTGTAAATGTCCCTGGTGGAGGGTGTAAATGTCCCTGGTAGAAGGTGTAAATGTCCTGGTGTAGGGTGTAAATGTCCCTGGTGGAGGGTGTAAATGTCCCTGGTGGTGGGTGTAAATGTCCCTGGTGGAGGGTGTAAATGTCCCCTGTGGAGGTGTAAATGTCCCTGGTGGAGTGTGTAAATGTCCTTGGTGGAGGGTGTAAATGTCCCTGGTAGAAGGTGTAAATATTTCTGGTGGAGGGTGTAAATGTCCCAGGTGGAGTGGTGTAAATGTCCCTGGTGGAAGGTGTAAATGTCCCTGGTGGAGGGTGTAAATGTCCTGGTGGTGGGTGTAAATGTCCCTGGTGGAGGGTGTAAATGTCCCTGTGAAGGATGTAAATGTCCCTGGTGGAGTGTGTAAATGTCCTTGGTGGAGGGTGTAAATGTCCCTGGTAGAAGGTGTAAATGTTTCTGGTGGAGGGTGTAAATGTCCCAGGTGGAGTGTGTAAATGTCCCTGGTGGAAGATGTAAATGTCCCTGGTGGAGGGTGTAAATGTCCTGGTGGAGGGTGTAAATGTCCTGGTGGAGGGTGTAAATATCCTGGTGGAGGGTGTAAATGTCCTGGTGGAGGATGTAAATGTCTCTGGTGGAGGGTGTAAATGTCCTGGTGGAGGGTGTAAATGTCCCTGGTGGAGGGTGTAAATATCTCAGGTAGGGGGGGGTGTAAACATCTTTGGAGGTGGGTATAAACATCTCAGAAGGTGGGTGTAAATGTCCCCGGTGCTGGGTGTAAATATCTCCAGTGGGGGGACAGACACAGGTGTCAACGGAGGTATCAACAGAGATGTCAACAGAGATGTCAACAGAGGTATCAACAGAGATGTCAACAGAGGTATCAACAGAGGTGTCAACGCAGGCGCCAACATAATAAGTAGACGAAGAGACGCACGAACAAACGGATTGACCTGTTTGTCTACCTTTTCTTCCAAAAAAAATGACAAACGGAGAATTTTCTAAGTGAAAATAATGAAACAAGCAGAAACAGATATAGGCAGAGACAGATACAGACAGACACAGAGAAAGACACAGGCAGAGACAGACACAGGCAGGCGACAGACACAGGCAGAGACAGAAACACAACAGACATATGCAGACACAGACAGACAGACACGGACGCATGGACAAACCCCACAAACAAAAAATATAAACAGAAACGACCATTAGCGAGGCATAATAACCCTTGCCCATCGTGCTACAGTTAATCAAAATTCTCTTTGTCACCAACACCTCATCACCGCCTAGTTATATACGACCCTCCTAATTAGCCGAGGTTATGTGAGAGTGGGAGGAAGGAGAGAGTGAGAGGGGGGGGGTAAGAGAGAGGGGAGAGTGAGAGATAACCTTACTCTAAATAGGCCAGAGTAATGGGGAGGGGGGGGGGGAGTGTTTCTGTAAATAGGCCAAGTGAAGGGAAGCGTCTATTATATGAAAGCAAGAACCCATTCGCGCTCTCAATCAATCAATTATTTGTGATTTACGAATAATTTATGCCAGTGTCCCCTCTTGTGTGGGGTTAATGTTCATCAATCAATCAATTGTGCTTTAGAAGACATAAGCGCATCGCACTCCAGAAATAAAGAATTCGATTTACACATACGGGAGTCTTACAGGACACGTATCGAACTTCAGTCCGGGAATGTAAACACAGCAGTAACCCCCCCCCCCCCCTCACACAAATCACCACCTCAACGAGAACTTTAACAGATTAGAAAGAGGAGAACCACATACGGGCTCACCATAGCCAGTGCTACCTGCTTGTTGCCTGCTTGATGGGGTTCTGGGAGTTCTTCTACTCCCCAAGCCTGGCCTGACTTGCGAGAGTTTGGTCCACCAGGCCGTGGCTTGCGGCGGCCCGCAGGCCCACATACCCACCACAGCTCGGTTGGTCCGGAACGTCTTTTAGAAAACAGTCTACTTTCCTCTTAAAGATGTCCACGGTTGTTCCGGCAATATTTCTTATAGTAGCTGGGAGGACGTTGAACAGCTGCGGACCTCTGATGTTTATACAGTGTTCTCTGATTGTGCATATGGCATCTCTGCTCTTCACTGGTTCTATTCTCCATTTTCTTCCATATCGTTCACTCCAGTTCGTTGATATTTTACTGTGTAGATTAAGGACTTGGCCCTCCAGTATTTTCCATGTGTATATTATTTGGTATCTCTCTCGTCTCCTTTCTAGTGAGTACATTTGGAGGGCTTTGAGACGATCCCAATAAGTTAGGTGCTTTATCGTGTCTATGCGTGCCGTATATGTTCTCTGTATTCCCCCTATTTCAGCAATCTGAAATATGCAAGCTATTCCAAGCTAGTTCCAAGCTAGTTCCAAGCTATTTGGAACGTTTAGTTGTGAGTAGCTGAATCTAAAACAACGGGATCCACAGCACCTATCCCTCGGCGGGAGGAGGAGGAGGAGGAACAGTACCAGAGAACAGGAAGACTGTGCTCTCCAGGGAGCGCCGGAGCTGCCGTGACGGGATTACCTATCCCTGCCTGGCTGGTGCCTCCTGGACGACCCTTATATTACGGTGTCCGGATTACCAGTGAAGCGTTATATCTGGCGCTCGGAAGCTCCCCCCCACAACAAGGATATTAGCCGCACCTGCCGGATGCAACAAACAGCCTTTGGTGCAACGGCCAACAAGTGCGATACACACAGCCTGAGTGATGCAGCCTACACCGTGCAACACAGGATATATGACGGAAGGCAATACTTGTTGCAGGCGTTAAACGGTTATCTCCAGGTCAAGAAATTTTCACATGTTATATTCGCGTTTAGGATGTAATTCAGTTTTTGACGAGTTATTGCAGACGCCCGTGTTGTTGCACAGTGCGGAAGCTGCAATACAGGAGACGTTCGTGAAAAATCACACCCATAAGATAATGACGTCGGAAGCCTTGCTCTTTAAAAGTAATATCCCTCATAGAATTAATCTACGAACCATGGGGCATTTTGTTGAAAAGCGAAGCCATTACGACCATATAGCTCTTGGAAGGGGTCAGGATAAGGATTTGGGATAAGACGGGTTGGGGGGGGGGAGGGGGAGGAATGGTGCCCAACTACTTGGACGGTCGGGGATTGAACACCGATCTGCATGAAGTGAGACCGTCGCTCTACCTTCCACCCCAACTGATAGGGGTGGACGTTTTAACGTTTGACAGCGCTATACAAGTGTTACTCTATTAATAACGTTTTAAAGCATAACAACGCTTATGTAGAATTAAGTGTGACAACGTTTAATAGTGTGTAACACCATTGGCAACGCACAAAAACGTTTAGTACAACAACGTTTAATTACACAAAACAATGTTAACCAACGTGCAACAGCGTTTAACAGTATTTAACTACATATAATAACGTTTACCAATACATAACAATATTTACCAACACCTAACAACGTTACGTGTTGTTAAATACCAACGTTGGTATTCAACAACGTTGGTATTAATTAAATACCAGCGCGTAAAAACGTTTTGAACGCTTCCTAACGCGTTAGAACCTTTAACAATACGGAACTACGTTTAACAACGCCTGATGACGTTTAACAATATGGAACGACGTTTAACTACATAAAGCAACGTTTAACAACGCTCACCAACGCTTAAAAACGCTCATCAGCGTTGAACAAAGTATGGACGACGTTGCCAAAGAAAGACCTGTATGCAATACGATTCATTCGGTGACAGTCCAAAGGTGTCTGTGTGCCAGGTAATGTAAATTTCAATGATCACCGATGCAGTCATATTAATTTTTGTTAATAATATGTTGCATTCGTTGGTACCAGTTTGCAACGGCGGGGAAGGGAGGAAGGATGGGTGCTGGGTCCAGACAGGACCATCTCTGGCAGAGAAGCCTTACCAACGCGTAGGTTGGTAGCTTTATAAGAAAAGTAATAACGACAACACTTCGTTACCTATTTTAAATGGTTAACTTCTTGGATGAATTGTCCAGCTTCCTGAATGCTATCTTGAGTGCAGTGGGATGGTTTTTTGATTACATTGTCTGGCATCTGGAGGATATCTTGGCTGAAAGGCGTAAAGCACCTGGATGCTATCTTGGCTATAGAGTGTCAAGCATCTGGATGTTATCCTGACGGACGTGTCCAGCATCAGAATGGTTACAATATGTGTCTTTCATATATATTTGTACCAAACGTTGCTACTTATACCGTTCATTTACAGGACCAAACTCTACACTAAGAGAGTACTTGTAAACTCATATATTCCTGAGGCTGATTCATGATTTGTATTAAGAGAGAAATTACAAACATCCTCATTCATAGACACGTGGGAAGCAAGTTCGTGTTTGTAAACCAAGTTAAAAATTGCGTTTTAAAGCCCGGAATAATTTAACACCATCAGCGCAACCGTTGCGTCAATAAACGAAGCGATGCATCAACGCACATGCTCGGGGAATGCTTCAACGCTCAGGCTAAATCAACGCTCTCTGAGGGAGAAGCATCAACGTCACAGACGACTCGCCAATGCTCGTACGACCCCTGAACGCGCCAGAGACGACCACAGAACGTTTTACCATTTGTCTAACATGGCTGCTGTAAGAGCAAGCAGTCCCAACACAATATGCAAAAGAGAACTGAGAAGTAAATTAGTTTCACTTCATCCCATTCACTCAAACGCAGCGATAGCAAGCAAATATTTATAACAAAAAGTTCCACCCGCTCCAAAACAAGTGACCAGCCTGCAGCTCTCACACAAACAAAGGGTTTACACAAAAAAAAAAAAACTATCGCTGTTGAAATTAATTCTAGAACCTATTTCATTAAACAATTTTGATTCTATTAATTACCTTCCTCACCTCTGTTTATTATTAAGACATTCTTTTTGCCGTTAAGTTAAATGGGACTATATTTTATTTTTTT
This sequence comes from Procambarus virginalis, assembly GCA_020271785.1. Lineage (NCBI taxonomy): Eukaryota > Metazoa > Arthropoda > Malacostraca > Decapoda > Cambaridae > Procambarus > Procambarus virginalis. The sequence continues at coordinate 18,883 of WNGS01068858.1, read as the reverse complement.
GTTTGGTTTAAATATGGGTAATTATTATTTGATAGTTGCTTATTTGAATTATTTTTACCTAATATTATTTTTTTTTACTTAATTCCTTGTGTTTTTGTCTGAATTTATGGTAGCATGGCTTTTTATGATTCTGGTGCCCTGAATTTCTTCACTTGCAGTCCATTTGAATCTGATGGCTAGCTGAACCTGTAGACTAGCTGAACCTGTAGACTAGCTGAACTTGTAGTCTAGCTGAACCTGTAGACTAGCTGAACCTGTAGACTAGCTGAACTTGTAGACTAGCTGAACCTGTTGACTAGCTGAACCTGTAGACTAGCTGAACCTGTAGACTAGCTGAACCTGTAGTCTAGCTGAACTTGTAGACTAACTGAACCTGTAGACTAGCTGAACCTGTAGACCAGCTGAACCTGTAGGTTAGCTGAACCTGTAGACTAGGTGAACCTGTAACCTAGCTCAACTTGAAGCCTTGCTGCACTTGGCTGAACTTGTAAACTAGCTGAGTGCTTGAATCTATCCTCACTGAGAATTTTATTGGTCAAATTAAATACTTTTCAAAAGAAAAAAGAGTATTAATAAATCCACAAGGGTCGTGATGAGGGGTCGAACCTACGTCCTAGAGGATCCCAGACGCGCCTTAATCGACTGTGCCACGACATGGTAAAAAAATTGCAACCGGGAGTTCAACCCTCAACACAGCCCTTGTTGCTTTGTTCATTTAATGCATCACGCTATTGTGATTTCTGAGTATAAAAAGAGTTAAAAAAAATTTTCAACAGCTGTGAGTTACAGCGAACTCCTCTGATATGTGGACGATCACAGTATAAAACTAATCTAAAACTGGTTCTACACTAATCTTTAAGAACTATTGAAGAAAACCAGTAACAGCTACACATTGGTGAAAGTGTTTTCAAATGTTTGGGGGCCTCGCGGCTGAGTGGACAGCGCTTAGGGGTCATTTTCCTTATGGCCTGGGTTCGAATCCGCCGAAGGCGAAAATAAATGGGCAAATTTTCCTTCATCCTGATGCATCTGTTCACCTAGCAGTAAATAGGTACCTAGGAGTTAGACAGCTACTAGGGCTGCTTTCTTGGGAAGTGTGGTGTGTGTGTGTTGTGTGTGTGTGTGTGTGTGTGTGTGTGTGTGTGGTGTGTGGTGTGTGTTGTGTATACTCACCTATTTGTGCTTGCAGGGGTTGAGCTTTGGCTCTTTGGTCCCGCCTCTCAATGTCAATCAACTGGTGTACAGATTCCTGAGCATACTGCGCCCTATCATATCTACCTTT
>WNGS01068858.1:0-16601 GCA_020271785.1 Procambarus virginalis | reverse complement strand
GCACCAACACCCCAGCAGCACCAACACCCCAGCAGCACCAACACCCCAGCAGCACCAACACCCCAGCAGCAGCACCAACACCCCCAAACAGTAAAGACAAGTCACAAATGACAACAACCACAAAGTACCAATCAAACATTACTGCACGAAGAAAAAAGAACAGAGAGTAATCCACATGTCTTGAGCCATCGTGGATGCGACGGACCATGGAGCCATAGCAGAATCAATACACGTGTAGAACAAGATGTATGGCCCATCTCAACTGTTCCATTATTCGATTCTTAACAGCGCAAGTGCAGCAGCCAATTACTTAGGTGTCAGATAGGGAAAGACGGGTGGGTGGGGATGGTGAAGGGATGGAGGTCATTTATGGTGGTCGCTGGTAGGTGGTTTAATGGTTGTGGTGGAGGGTTGGAGAGTGTTGAGGACAGTCATTGGGGGCGAGGTTGAACGTTGGGATTGGTACATCATTGTAACGTCATTGATTTTCAAGCTGATGAACTAGACAAGTCTGAATTTCAATTTGCATATAAATCTGGTTACTCTTTGACACTACGTATTTTCTTGGTGGGGAAAAATGATTCAGTATCGTGTTAATGAATACATGCAGTACATATTTAATCAGTACATACAGTACCGTGTAGTGAGTGTACAGCTGCACTCACGGTGCAGCTGTGAGTTGTAGTACTTAATGTTTCTCTCTATGTTTCTTGATGCCTCCAAAGCATATATCAAGATTGAACCTTTTTAAAGAATTGCCAAGCAGAGAAGTATATTCTGTAATCGATAGATGGCAAAATATTTTTTGTTTAATATATCGAACGCCGCAGTGAAATCTGCTGTGAAAGGAAGAAAAGTCTTCTGTGAAAATGTTTCAATAAATAATAAGGTCAACGACTTTTATTCCTTCCTATTTGATGTAAGTATTGATGGAGGTAAAAGTCCGGAGAGCGTTCATGTGTTCACTGATGAGATCTCTACATTTTTCTTCAACCATCGCGGTTAACTCTGAATTTATTGAATAGTCTACGATCCTGGAAATGCTGCTGCGAGTGGTTCTCGACCAAGGCCCTGGATTCATGAAGCATTTCCAACACCACTTACGAAACCTGTAAATCGTTCCAAAATCATTGCGGCATTGATTTCATTTTTTTAACAATTATTTATGAGCTCCGAAGCACTTCAAGGTTATAAGAAAAATTACTTCTTGCACTGTGAAGTTTCAAAGCTCTGAAGCTTTTTAATAAATAGAAACAAAGCCGCAATAACTGAGAAAAGATGTTAATTTTTCGTAAGGTTGCTTACCATATCTGACTTTTAGATTGCTTAATGCTTGATGAATCGCAGCTGAAGCAGTCAAACCATCATATTAGGGCTAATGGTTGCTGATGTGAAATCTAGCTCTCAAAGCACCAAAAATATTACGGAAATATTTACAGAAATATGTGACAGAAATAATTCTCAATAGAACCTCACGTTAAACCTTGATAAATGTTCTGTAGTAAATTTGAACTTGCTAGACTCGATTTATCTTTATATAAAACTAAAATTATATGACATAGAGATTCCAGTAAAATATTCCGAGAAGCGTTTCGGGCATGTTATATACTTGAAGGATCCACTTGATATTTTGTTAAATTTTCTGATAATATATTAGACTGAGTCAAAACAAATGGAATAATTAACAGCGAATTTAATCATCATGATAGCTGTTCGAAAGGACAAGTATTAATTAGCAATCTATGTCTCATTTTGTATGGATGCGAATTATGACATCTGCCGAAAACAGATATCAGTAGACTATCCTAAGACGGAAGAAACGTCTTAAAACGTGTCTTAGAAGTCGACTCTCGTACTCATTACAATCTCTTACCCACCCTTATGCATACACATACAATAGAAGAGAAAATTTACAAACTATTGAAACAATTTTTGTCTTAAAGGAATCATCCTTCAACAACCACACGATTTCAACACAAAAATGATTATCACTAAAGATGTCTTTACCAGCATCACCGAAATTATCGAGAGATATAGAGATAAAAAGATATTAGATGTGGCCAAAGCGCTACTTACAAACAGCCAGCATTGCAAAACTAAAGTTTTCTCATACGCTTCTGGGTCAGTATTGATCAAGCATGTGAGTCTGTGTGTCATTACGAAACCAGTACATCTTTCATGATAGGAACAAAGCGTGTTTATAATGAGCATGAACAATAACAAATAAACAACATGAGCTATGTAATTGGCTATAACGATAATAACATTGGTTCGATAAGGATTTCTCAGGGTTTTAAAACTCGAGAACTGACTATATAAAATTTAATGCGTAAGATGTAAAGGTATCGTAAGTGGGCACGTAAGCTCTTGGTGAATCCTGGTCCTAGTTTAAAAACATCTACTCGAATTTGACACTTGTGAAATCGGAAGAACAGACAGTCTTTTCACAGCGTATTATGAGTATCCACCATCCCTAGAACTGTAGAGAACTCTCTCTCTCTCTCTCTCTCTCTCTCTCTCTCTCTCTCTCTCTCTCTCTCTCTCTCTCTCTCTCCACTCTAAAGCCACCTTCTAGAAATGCGAAACCATTCCATGTTTTCCCAGACAATTTTTATTCATCAATCTTTCAAAAACCGACTTTATAGCTTTTCATTTTTTACGACAGATTTTTTCCTTCTGTGAAGTTATACACAGAGTGGAAAATATGCCTTTACACTTACATAATATAAAAGAGAATGAGAGAAATGAAGGGAGAGGGAATTAGGGAGAAAGGACGAAATCAAAGAGAAAGAAAGAATAAGGGAGGAAGGGAGAACGGAGGAGGATGAAAGAACTGAGAAGGAAGAGAGAAGCAAAGAGGATAGAAGATGGGAGCAGAAAGTTGGAATGTTTGAGGAAAATTCAGAATGAAGAGTGAAAATAATGAAACTTACAGGTAAGATGAAGTGAATAGGAAAAAATGAAAAAAAAGAAAACGAAGAGGAGGAAGGGAGAAAAAAATAAGGAACCAGAAATAACGTGACACGAAAAAAATAATACAAAAGGTGCAATATCAGCAAAAAGCAACAACGAATAAGGAAGAGGGAGAAGAGAAACGTAAGAAAATATGAAAAAAATAGTAGGCAAACAAAAACAGGAAGAAAATAAAGGAGCGAGGTAGAAAGGAGGTAAAAGGCATAAAAGGTTGGAAATGACACGTAGTAAAAAGAGTGTTAAACACAGGGGAGAAGGGACAGCGCCCTCGCTCGCACCTGAGGCTAAAACTCCCTCCCCTTCAGTTTAAACAACTTTAACCTGCGTGGCCATGCGCGCACGCACGCGCACACGCCCAAACACACACAGACACACACACACACAAACACACACACACACACTCAGACAAACACACAGACTCACACACACACACACAAGTGTGTGAGCGATGTGGTGGAGGCTGACTCCATACACAGTTTCAAATGTAGATATGATAGAGCCCAGTAGGTTCAGGAATCTGTACACCAGTTGATTGACAGTTGAGAGGCAGGACCAAAGAGCCAGAGTTCAACCCCCGCAAGCACAATTAGGTGAGTACACACACACACACACACACACTCAGACAAACACACAGACACACAGACACACATACTCACACACACACACACACACACACACACACACACACACACACACACACACACACACAACACACACACACACACACGCACGCACGCACACACACACACACACACACACACACACACACACACACACACACACACACATGAATATGTCTTAGGTGAGTACACACACACACACACACACACACACAACACACACACACACACACACACACACACACACACACACACACACACACACACACACACACACACATACATACATACACACACACACACACACACACACACACACACACGCACACACCTGTAGAGGAAGCGCTTAGGTGCGAAAACGCTAAGCCTGTAAACGAAACAGGTTTAATGAAAAATAACCATTTAACCAAAAGATACATGGTCACATGTCGTGACAATGTATCCAGATGATACATGGTCACGACATAAATGATCTTGAAAGACAGAAAAGCTGGAGGACTTAAACTGAACCAAATAAACTGAAGTAGAGCTACAGGACACATGTAAATACCAGCAACAGTAATTAGTGAATGGCATAAGAGGACGTCTTCGACCAACGTAGAAGAGTAGAACACGTAGAAGTGTAGAACACATAGCGGTGTAGAACACGTATGAATGTACATCATGTAGCAGTGTAGAACACGTATGAATGTACATCATGTAGCAGTGTAGAACACGTAGTAGTGTAGAACATAAATGAATGAACTGATTTATAAACTGGTGGGCCAAGCTTAAAATATCTACCGTCGCTACTACAGCTTCAAGGCAAAGTGGAATTGCGTTTTTTTTTTTTTTGCAGGGATATTCCTGCGTGGGCCCTAAGCCTCTGGCTGGCCCACTGCGCGGGCCCTAAACCTCTGGCTGGCCCATTGCGCGGGCCCTAAGCCTCTGGCTGGCCCACTGCGCGGGCCCTAAGCCTCTGGCTGGCCCATTGCGCGGGCCCTAAGCCTCTGGCTGGCCCACTGCGCGGGCCCTAAGCCTCTGGCTGGCCCACTGCGCGGGCCCTAAACCTCTGACTGGCCCATTGCGCGGGCCCTAAGCCTCTGGCTGGCCCACTGCGCGGGCCCTAAGCCTCTGGCTGGCCCATTGCGCGGGCCCTAAGCCTCTGGCTGGCCCACTGCGCGGGCCCTAAGCCTCTAGCTGGCCCATTGCGCGGGCCCTAAGCCTCTGGCTGGCCCACTGCGCGGGCCCTAAGCCTCTGGCTGGCCCACTGCGCGGGCCCTAAGCCTCTGGCTGGCCCACTAAGTGTTGTTTGTTTCTGTTTTACTTGGGAGGAGTATGAGTATTTATGACTCGTATGGTCGCTTCAGTAAGATTTTGCCATATGTGTTTAACAACTTCTTCTGCTCTGTTGAATCTAAGTTGAAATCTTAATGGGTTTGTAACTGTGCACTGTGTTAGATAACGTTCCAGTGGGAATGGCCTTGATCTAGAGTCACAAAAGTAAAGAGGCGGGGCCCAAGAGCTGAATTATCCCTACAAGGAAGCAGAGATAAGCAGGAAGACACAGTTATTCACCAAATAAAAAGAGTGATGATGTGACACAGAACATAAACAAAAGTAAATATATACGTATAAAACCGTCGCTAATCTCACGTACGTCGCTCCTTAATTACCGTTCATGAATATTTCTGAAATTTTCGTTAACTCATAAAACGATATACTCTACGATTTCGTTCTGACGGCCATATAGGGTTTTGCCACTGTGCCTCGCTCGGAGTCATTGTGCTTCACTCGGCCACTGAATGGCCTTTTATCGCGAGCGAGTGAGCGTAAAATCGAGAGATCCGGACGAAACTAAACGAGACATGTTATGAATAATGAAAGGACCAAGTCAAGGAGTTAATTCACGCGGCACTGATGGAACTCTATCAACAATGTTACGTGTTTGCTTCCGTGTCTGGCTCTGCGCTTTTTGGGGAGAGGTGTAAATGTCCCAGGTGGAGGGTGTAAATGTCCCTGGTGGAGGGTGTAAATGTCCCTGGTGGAGGGGTGTAAATGTTCCTGGTGGAGGGTGTAAATGTCCCTGGTGGAGGGTGTAAATGTCCCTGGTGGAGGGTGTAAATGTCCCAGGTGGAGGGTGTAAATGTCCCAGGTGGAGGGTGTAAATGTCCCTGGTGGAGGGTGTAAATGTCCCTGGTGGAGGGTGTAAATGTTCCTGGTGGAGGGTGTAAATGTCCCTGGTGGAGGGTGTAAATTTCCCTGGTGGAGGGTGTAAATGTCCCTGGTGGAGGGTGTAAATGTCCCTGGTGGAGTGTGTAAATGTTCCTGGTGGAGGGTGTAAATGTCCCTGGTGGAGGGTGTAAATATCCCTTGGTGGAAGGTGTAAATGTCCCTGGTGGAGGGTGTAAATGTCCCTGGTGGAGGGTGTAAATGTCTCTGGTGGAGGGTGTAAATGTCCCTGGTGGAGGGTGTAAATGTCCCTGGTGGAGGGTGTAAATGTCCCTGGTGGAGGGTGTAAATGTCCCTGGTGGAGGGTGTAAATGTCCCTGGCGGAGGGTGTAAATGTCCTGGTGGTGGGTGTAAATGTCCCTGGTGGAGGGTGTAAATGTCCCCTGTGAAGGATGTAAATGTCCCTGGTGGAGTGTGTAAATGTCCTTGGTGGAGGGTGTAAATGTCCCTGGTAGAAGGTGTAAATGTTTCTGGTGGAGGGTTTAAATGTCCCAGGTGGAGTGTGTAAATGTCCCTGGTGGAAGATGTAAATGTCCCTGGTGGAGGGTGTAAATGTCCTGGTGGAGGGTGTAAATGTCCTGGTGGAGGGTGTAAATATCCTGGTGGAGGGTGTAAATGTCCTGGTGGAGGATGTAAATGTCTCTGGTGGAGGGTGTAAATGTCCTGGTGGAGGGTGTAAATGTCCCTGGTGGAGGGTGTAAATATCTCAGGTAGGGGGGGGTGTAAACATCTATAGAGGTGGGTATAAACATCTCAGAAGGTGGGTGTAAATGTCCCCGGTGCTGGGTGTAAATATCTCCAGTGGGGGGACAGACACAGGTGTCAACGGAGGTATCAACAGAGATGTCAACAGAGATGTCAACAGAGGTATCAACAGAGATGTCAACAGAGGTATCAACAGAGGTGTCAACGCAGGCGCCAACATAATAAGTAGACGAAGAGACGCACGAACAAACGGATTGACCTGTTTGTCTACCTTTTCTTCCAAAAAAAATGACAAACGGAGAATTTTCTAAGTGAAAATAATGAAACAAGCAGAAACAGATATAGGCAGAGACAGATACAGACAGACACAGAGAAAGACACAGGCAGAGACAGACACAGGCAGGCGACAGACACAGGCAGAGACAGAAACACAACAGACATATGCAGACACAGACAGACAGACACGGACGCATGGACAAACCCCACAAACAAAAAATATAAACAGAAACGACCATTAGCGAGGCATAATAACCCTTGCCCATCGTGCTACAGTTAATCAAAATTCTCTTTGTCACCAACACCTCATCACCGCCTAGTTATATACGACCCCCCTAATTAGCCGAGGTTATGTGAGAGTGGGAGGAAGGAGAGAGTGAGAGGGGGGGGTAAGAGAGAGGGGAGAGCGAGGAGAGTAGGAACGGGAGAGTGAGAGATAACCTTACTCTAAATAGGCCAGAGTAATGGGGAGGGGGGGGGGAGTGTTTCTGTAAATAGGCCAAGTGAAGGGAAGCGTCTATTATATGAAAGCAAGAACCCATTCGCGCTCTCAATCAATCAATTATTTGTGATTTACGAATAATTTATGCCAGTGTCCCCTCTTGTGTGGGGTTAATGTTCATCAATCAATCAATTGTGCTTTAGAAGACATAAGCGCATCGCACTCCAGAAATAAAGAATTCGATTTACACATACGGGAGTCTTACAGGACACGTATCGAACTTCAGTCCGGGAATGTAAACACAGCAGTAACCCCCCCCCCCTCACACAAATCACCACCTCAACGAGAACTTTAACAGATTAGAAAGAGGAGAACCACATACGGGCTCACCATAGCCAGTGCTACCTGCTTGTTGCCTGCTTGATGGGGTTCTGGGAGTTCTTCTACTCCCCAAGCCTGGCCTGACTTGCGAGAGTTTGGTCCACCAGGCCGTGGCTTGCGGCGGCCCGCAGGCCCACATACCCACCACAGCTCGGTTGGTCCGGAACGTCTTTTAGAAAACAGTCTACTTTCCTCTTAAAGATGTCCACGGTTGTTCCGGCAATATTTCTTATAGTAGCTGGGAGGACGTTGAACAGCTGCGGACCTCTGATGTTTATACAGTGTTCTCTGATTGTGCATATGGCATCTCTGCTCTTCACTGGTTCTATTCTCCATTTTCTTCCATATCGTTCACTCCAGTTCGTTGATATTTTACTGTGTAGATTAAGGACTTGGCCCTCCAGTATTTTCCATGTGTATATTATTTGGTATCTCTCTCGTCTCCTTTCTAGTGAGTACATTTGGAGGGCTTTGAGACGATCCCAATAAGTTAGGTGCTTTATCGTGTCTATGCGTGCCGTATATGTTCTCTGTATTCCCCCTATTTCAGCAATCTGAAATATGCAAGCTATTCCAAGCTAGTTCCAAGCTAGTTCCAAGCTATTTGGAACGTTTAGTTGTGAGTAGCTGAATCTAAAACAACGGGATCCACAGCACCTATCCCTCGGCGGGAGGAGGAGGAGGAGGAACAGTACCAGAGAACAGGAAGACTGTGCTCTCCAGGGAGCGCCGAAGCTGCCGTGACGGGATTACCTATCCCTGCCTGGCTGGTGCCTCCTGGACGACCCTTATATTACGGTGTCCGGATTACCAGTGAAGCGTTATATCTGGCGCTCGGAAGCTCCCCCCACAACAAGGATATTAGCCGCACCTGCCGGATGCAACAAACAGCCTTTGGTGCAACGGCCAACAAGTGCGATACACACAGCCTGAGTGATGCAGCCTACACCGTGCAACACAGGATATATGACGGAAGGCAATACTTGTTGCAGGCGTTAAACGGTTATCTCCAGGTCAAGAAATTTTCACATGTTATATTCGCGTTTAGGATGTAATTCAGTTTTTGACGAGTTATTGCAGACGCCCGTGTTGTTGCACAGTGCGGAAGCTGCAATACAGGAGACGTTCGTGAAAAATCACACCCATAAGATAATGACGTCGGAAGCCTTGCTCTTTAAAAGTAATATCCCTCATAGAATTAATCTACGAACCATGGGGCATTTTGTTGAAAAGCGAAGCCATTACGACCATATAGCTCTTGGAAGGGGTCAGGATAAGGATTTGGGATAAGACGGGTTGGGGGGGGGGAGGGGGAGGAATGGTGCCCAACTACTTGGACGGTCGGGGATTGAACACCGATCTGCATGAAGTGAGACCGTCGCTCTACCTTCCACCCCAACTGATAGGGGTGGACGTTTTAACGTTTGACAGCGCTATACAAGTGTTACTCTATTAATAACGTTTTAAAGCATAACAACGCTTATGTAGAATTAAGTGTGACAACGTTTAATAGTGTGTAACACCATTGGCAACGCACAAAAACGTTTAGTACAACAACGTTTAATTACACAAAACAATGTTAACCAACGTGCAACAGCGTTTAACAGTATTTAACTACATATAATAACGTTTACCAATACATAACAATATTTACCAACACCTAACAACGTTACGTGTTGTTAAATACCAACGTTGGTATTCAACAACGTTGGTATTAATTAAATACCAGCGCGTAAAAACGTTTTGAACGCTTCCTAACGCGTTAGAACCTTTAACAATACGGAACTACGTTTAACAACGCCTGATGACGTTTAACAATATGGAACGACGTTTAACTACATAAAGCAACGTTTAACAACGCTCACCAACGCTTAAAAACGCTCATCAGCGTTGAACAAAGTATGGACGACGTTGCCAAAGAAAGACCTGTATGCAATACGATTCATTCGGTGACAGTCCAAAGGTGTCTGTGTGCCAGGTAATGTAAATTTCAATGATCACCGATGCAGTCATATTAATTTTTGTTAATAATATGTTGCATTCGTTGGTACCAGTTTGCAACGGCGGGGAAGGGAGGAAGGATGGGTGCTGGGTCCAGACAGGACCATCTCTGGCAGAGAAGCCTTACCAACGCGTAGGTTGGTAGCTTTATAAGAAAAGTAATAACGACAACACTTCGTTACCTATTTTAAATGGTTAACTTCTTGGATGAATTGTCCAGCTTCCTGAATGCTATCTTGAGTGCAGTGGGATGGTTTTTTGATTACATTGTCTGGCATCTGGAGGATATCTTGGCTGAAAGGCGTAAAGCACCTGGATGCTATCTTGGCTATAGAGTGTCAAGCATCTGGATGTTATCCTGACGGACGTGTCCAGCATCATAATGGTTACAATATGTGTCTTTCATATATATTTGTACCAAACGTTGCTACTTATACCGTTCATTTACAGGACCAAACTCTACACTAAGAGAGTACTTGTAAACTCATATATTCCTGAGGCTGATTCATGATTTGTATTAAGAGAGAAATTACAAACATCCTCATTCATAGACACGTGGGAAGCAAGTTCGTGTTTGTAAACCAAGTTAAAAATTGCGTTTTAAAGCCCGGAATAATTTAACACCATCAGCGCAACCGTTGCGTCAATAAACGAAGCGATGCATCAACGCACATGCTCGGGGAATGCTTCAACGCTCAGGCTAAATCAACGCTCTCTGAGGGAGAAGCATCAACGTCACAGACGACTCGCCAATGCTCGTACGACCCCTGAACGCGCCAGAGACGACCACAGAACGTTTTACCATTTGTCTAACATGGCTGCTGTAAGAGCAAGCAGTCCCAACACAATATGCAAAAGAGAACTGAGAAGTAAATTAGTTTCACTTCACCCCATTCACTCAAACGCAGCGATAGCAAGCAAATATTTATAACAAAAAGTTCCACCCGCTCCAAAACAAGTGACCAGCCTGCAGCTCTCACACAAACAAAGGGTTTACAAAAAAAAAAAAAACTATCGCTGTTGAAATTAATTCTAGAACCTATTTCATTAAACAATTTTGATTCTATTAATTACCTTCCTCACCTCTGTTTATTATTAAGACATTCTTTTTGCCGTTAAGTTAATGGGACTATATTTTATTTTTTGGTTTGGTTTAAATATGGGTAATTATTATTTGATAGTTGCTTATTTGAATTATTTTTACCTATAATATTTTTTTTTTACTTAATTCCCTGTGTTTTTGTCTGAATTTATGGTAGCATGGCTTTTTATGATTCTGGTGCCCTGAATTTCTTCACTTGCAGTCCATTTGAATCTGATGGCTTGCTGAACCTGTAGACTAGCTGAACCTGTAGACTAGCTGAACTTGTAGTCTAGCTGAACCTGTAGACTAGCTGAACCTGTAGACTAGCTGAACTTGTAGACTAGCTGAACCTGTTGACTAGCTGAACCTGTAGACCAGCTGAACCTGTAGGTTAGCTGAACCTGTAGACTAGCTGAACCTGTAGACTAGCTGAACCTGTAGTCTAGCTGAACTTGTAGACTAACTGAACCTGTAGACTAGCTGAACCTGTAGACTAGCTGATCCTGTAGTCTAGCTGAACTTGTAGACTAACTGAACCTGTAGACTAGCTGAACCTGTAGACCAGCTGAACCTGTAGGTTAGCTGAACCTGTAGACTAGGTGAACCTGTAACCTAGCTCAACTTGAAGCCTTGCTGCACTTGGCTGAACTTGTAAACTAGCTGAGTGCTTGAATCTATCCTCACTGAGAATTTTATTGGTCAAATTAAATACTTTTCAAAAGAAAAAAGAGTATTAATAAATCCACAAGGGTCGTGATGAGGGGTCGAACCTACGTCCTAGAGGATCCCAGACGCGCCTTAATCGACTGTGCCACGACATGGTAAAAAAATTGCAACCGGGAGTTCAACCCTCAACACAGCCCTTGTTGCTTTGTTCATTTAATGCATCACGCTATTGTGATTTCTGAGTATAAAAAGAGTTAAAAAAAAATTTTCAACAGCTGTGAGTTACAGCGAACTCCTCTGATATGTGGACGATCACAGTATAAAACTAATCTAAAACTGGTTCTACACTAATCTTTAAGAACTATTGAAGAAAACCCAGTTAACAGCTACACATTGGTGAAAGTGTTTTCAAATGTTGGGGGCCTCGCGGCTGAGTGGACAGCGCTTAGGGGGGGGAGTCACAGCGGTTCGAGCGGGTGTGTGCACATGACAACGAGGCTAAGTATTGGAGCCGCATCTCCTAAACGTGTGACGTTGAGCCCTCTCCAAGAGCCAGAAGCGCCCAGGGTGATCTCCAGGTAAAGGATAAGCACTCTACCGAGTTGTGGGTTGGGTTGTCCAGAAAGAAGGATCAACGACGGCAACACCACCAACCCACCATACAATAAAATTGGGGGCCTGTCCGGAAGAGTGAACTGATACACCCACACCCTGTCCAATAATGGATTTGTACACCCCTTGCTGAAATAGATAAACTGTGTGACCGCAGGTGTATATTCTCTCTCTTGGGAAGACTCACATGACAAGATGGATAAGGTGCAAGCGTTTGTGGAGTCAGGCAAGCCTGATGACCTGGAAGGTTGCACGAGGGATCAACTAAAACAAATAGTAGAAAAATGTGGCATTAGGTTGAAAGCATCTAAAGTGGCTGGGATGAAGGATGAGATCCTGAGGCAATTGAGAGCCAAAAGTGAACGCGGCAGAACAAGGAGCCCAGAAAGAAGCTGAAAGTGGAAGGGAGGATGATGGGCAGGATGAAGTGAGATCACAGGGATCGAGTAGGAGCAGTAAGAGTAGCTGCATTAGCAGGATCAGGAGTCTGGAAAGGTTCCAGTTAGAGCTGCAGATGCAGCGTTAGGAGAGACAGTTCCAACTGGAAAAGATGAAATTAGAACTCCAAATGAAAAATGAAGCCGAGAAGGAAAAAGAGAAACCAGGCTGGAGGTAGAAAAAAAAGCAAGACTAGAGGTGGAGAAAGAAAAAGAGAAAACCAGAATAAGGGAACTGGAATTGGAACAAGAAAAAGAAAAAGCCCAGGTCGAAAAAGAAAAAGAGAAAACAAAAGAAATGCAGATAGAAGCGAATAGAACCTTGGCTGAACAAAGATTGAACATGGTTGCCAGAGAGCACCACCCAGGTATCAAACTCACCGGGTGTTAGGGTTAGGGAGAAGGACATTCCCTTGTTTGTTCTCGAAGAGGCAGAGAGCTTCTTCGAGCATTTTGAAAGGTTGCCAGCATCAAGGAGTGGCCACAGGAGGAATGGGCACAGCTGGTCCAGTTAAGATTGACCGGTGCAGCCAGGGAGGCTTACACCCAACTGTCTCTAGAAGAGTGCCAGGATTATGCACAGTAAAGAGCAGCATACTGCGCTCGTTTCAGCTAGCCCCAGAAGCTTATAAGAAGCGCTTCACAGAGATGGTGAAGGTTGGAGCATGTACCTTTGCTGAGACAGCAAGGGGTCTGGAAAAACGATTCCAGAAATGGATTGAGGCTGCCGGAGTTAGATCTTACGCTGACCTGAAGCAATTGATGGTCATGGAAAAGTTCTTAGAAATGATGCATTCCGAAACAAAGCTCAAGATCCAAGAAGCGGGGGTAAATGATGTGAAAGATGCCGCAGATAGGGCAGATATGATTACTGAAACATATAAGAGCTGAGGGAGAACAAACTGAGAAGCGAGGTGAGATGCAGCAATGGCAGACCCAGTGGAGTCTGGGGAGGAAGAAATTATGAAAGAACCAGAGGAGTCTGGGGTGAGAAGAATTTTGATAAATGGACAGATAAACGTAAGTACCCTAAAACTCATAAGAGTAGGTCGCGCACTTCGTCTGAAAGTGAGGATGGAGGAGCTAAACGAGAAACTAATCGTGATCCAGGAAACAAGAGTCCAGTAAAGCCCCACAGAGTGCAGGTAGTGTGCCTGGCCCAAGGAACTCTCATGCGAGTGGACAAAGTCAGAGCCGCTCTGGTACATATAGAAGAGACTTTTCCCAGATGAGATGTTACCAATGTAACAGGTTAGATATCGACATGATGCGAGATTGTCGGCAGGGCAAGAGAGTTGTGACCCTGGCCATGTGTGACCCCCGAAGTAAATATACTAATGTGTTCCAAGACAAACCACAGAAGATGAACTTAGTGAACGAGAGGTATAGGCCATTCATCAGTAAAGGAGGCCAACATGAAGTAAAAGTTGGTATCTTAAGAGATACTGGAGCTAATCAGAGCTTGATTACGAGAAGCCTGATTGGGAGTGATAGACGGTTAGCTGGCAGTAGGAAGATGAAAGTATATGGGTTATTGTCTGAGAGTGACATGCCCGTATGTACTGTCCAGCTTAGGTCGTAATATGTGTTGGCAGAGGTGTTGTTAGGAGTATGCCCCTACATACCTGTTCCAGGAGTCCAAGTGATCCTGGGGAATGACTTGTGTGGTGTTACCTATCGTTTGTTACTGCTCGTGATCCTACACCACATAACTTAAGGGTCTAGGGATACTACCACTGCGGTTGTCTAAAGCGGGTCACCAGTATAACTCCATAATAAGTACTGAGCAATAAAAATAAATATTCCGTTAGGAATGAAGAAATATGCATAAGTTTAAAATATTATATATTCAATAATATGTACTTACAGATGATTACTATATTTCACTTATTACAACAAACAATATATACTGTCTCTCCCAGAACAAATAACTACTTATGACAAGAAACAAAAACCCAGACTTAACTCCAACAAAGATTCTCCTCCGAGTCCTGGCCAGCGACTGACTACTCTCGCTGCGACTCTACCCATAATTCTCTCCCCCTCCGCCTCATCAAGATGAGGGATGAAAAATCAAGACTTTCTAATATTTAAAACTAATTGAACCACCACTGTGGGGTAAGGTAGGGGACTCCAGACTGCCTATTATGTTGCCTACCCCTAAGGTTTCCTGGATCTACCCGCCGCAGAGGATAATGTTGTGCACCCTGCGTGCACAGTGACTAGGTCTATGGGACTTAAATGTAAGGGCAGCCCTGTGCTTGCCAAGGTGGTAAATCCTGGGGACACGAGGGATTTTCTGAGTGGTGAAAGCCAAGTGGACCTTGCGGACACATTCATGGCC
Organism: Procambarus virginalis; assembly: GCA_020271785.1. Lineage (NCBI taxonomy): Eukaryota > Metazoa > Arthropoda > Malacostraca > Decapoda > Cambaridae > Procambarus > Procambarus virginalis. Next base: position 1,849 of record WNGS01068858.1, on the reverse strand, counting down.
CGACTCGATGACGTGGCCGACGACATTGTGGAGAGCCTGCCACCGCCGCCTACTGAGAGTAGTGAGGAGGTGGAGGAGAACATGTTGAGCCTCGGTCAATGGCATCTGACCAAGGTCTGGACGCCTCCTTGAGTGAGTTACAGAAAGCTGACCCCAGTCTTGCAGATTGTCATGAGGCAGCCGTCTCTATGGAGGAAATTGTAGACGCAGCAACTGGGTACTACTACAATGATCGGATTTTGATGAGAAAATGGAGACCACAGAGTGCTCCCTTGTCAAATGAGTAGGAGGTAGTCCACTAGGTTGTGTTGCCGACCTGCCATAGAGAGTTTTGGCAGCTTCTCATGATGATCCAATGGGAGGACATCAAGGTATTAATATTACATATCACAAAATCTTAAAGTATTTTTTCTGGCCCAAGCTGAAAAGCGATGTGGCAAAATTTTGTAATGCATGTATTGCTTGTCAACTTGTTGGGAAACCAAACCAGACTCCACCTAAAGCTCCTCTAAGGCCTATTGTCTTGCGGAGGAACCATTTTCTCATGTGGTAATGGACTGTGTTGGTCCATTACCTAGAACTAAGTCTGGTAATATTTACCTAATCACGATGATGTGTATCACGACCCGTTACCCAGAGGCGTTTGCTGTAAGGAACATCCGAGCAAAGACTGTTGTTGCTCGTATGTTGCAATTTTTTTCCACTTTTGGACTGCCTCGGGTCGTGCAAACTGACAATGGTACTAACTTTAAGTCTGATATTTTTTAACAATTTTGTAAGGACCATGGAATAACTCATAAGGTTTCCAGCCCATACCATCCACAAAGTCAGGGGGTAATTGAACGGTTCCATCTAACTCTGAAGCAGATGTTGAAGACATCGTGCGAGAGTTCCCATACCTTCTGGAATGAGAACTTGCCGTATGTTTTGTTTGCTGCTGGAGAGGGGTTACAAAGTTCACTGGGTTGTTCTCCTTTTCAGTTAGTCTTTGGCCATAAAGTTCGTGGACCCTTGCAAATGTTACAGGAGAATCTGTTAGGGAACGTAACGTTAACCGAAGGTTCGGCTTTCTTTGCACAACAGCACCAGAGACTCAAGGACTGCATGGCTGCTGCACTAAAGTATCTTAGGAAGGCCCAAGAAAATATGAAAGAACGAAATGATGCTAAGGCTAAGTTGCGGGTATTTCAGCCTGGCGACCCTGTCCTGGTATTAAAGCCTCGACTAGGGAACACTATGTCCCAAAAGTACAAAGGCCCCTACATTGTGACAGAAGACTGGGGACCTCATGTACAAAGTGAGGCACTCTGACAAGCGTAACCAGGTAATGCTCGTACACTTGAATCGGCTGAAGAAGTTCCAGGGCCCCAGGCCCATTGCACTAACAACTGTTTCCATTTCCAGTGAGGGAGGGGATGATTGTTCTGGGGACCCAACTAATCTCATTCTCAATAATTCTAGTTCTGTGAATGCTGTGGAGGAGGGACTGTCCGATTTGCAGATGTCCCAACGTGAAGAGGTGCAGTCGTTGCTTGACAAATTCTCCAGTCTGTTCGGGGAGGTCCTGACCCAGACTGATGCCATTTACCATGCAACCCGTCCTCGCAAATTTGTATAGTCAATATTGACTTATTAAATATGTGCATAGGTGACATACTTAACATAATAGTTTCCTTTGAAAAGCTTCATAGAAAATACCGACCTTACCTAACCTACTTAGTATGTTAAGATAAGCATCTTATTGCTACGTAATTACAATTATTACCTAACCTATACCTATAATAGGTTAAGTAACAATTGTAATTACGAAGCTATAAGATGCTTATTTTAACATACTAAGTAGTTTAGG
>WNGS01068850.1:0-14616 GCA_020271785.1 Procambarus virginalis | reverse complement strand
ACACTCAAAGTCATAAAAGCACATGTGACTAGGACCATAGCCCCGTCCGTAGTTACGGAAAGTAATATTCCTCTCTGGTGGGTAGAATTTGAGAGTTTGATGTACTTTGCATGTACTTTCATGACTCTGCATGCGATCTGGTGGGAGTGATATCAAAAAACAGTGGCAAAAGCCATGATGAGTCGGGATGAGATCTCCATGACCTCGCATATTACGTACATATTGGTTAAAATCCTTAATTAAACACTAAGTGTGAGCTTCCAACATCAGCAATGGTATGACATCTGTATATCCACCTCTTCCCTTCCTTGCCAGTGTGATGTAGTGACGTTGACGTTGTCTAGCATTTTCATCTCTTTCTAGTGAATAGATGAATATACTGACTTTATTAATTTTCTCTACCTTGTAAATATCCTCGAATGTTACTGCAGAATTGACATCAGCCGGCCAATTAATGTGTCTGAGACACCAACTAGCATTCACAGATCTATCGCGAATATTATTTAGTCGCATCCCTTTAGCTAAACATTTATAAGCAGCAACACATTGCATAAGGCAAATATCCGCCTCTCCCTCTGGATTGAAAACTAATGCTTTCCACGCAAGCCTTCAGGATAGTCTACATGCGAGCCTAATCTTATCGGGTGTTCAATCTGACCACAGTTAATGTAAAACCCGGTGAGCCGCTCAACCAAGACATTGGAGCCCTCCCTCTCTTCAAGGTATTGGGATATTTTCTCTGTCAATTCGTCAGCCCAAAAATCAATAAGCGTAACTACTTCCTCTCGAGTTATTGTTCGCGTTTCACCTCGTATGGGGAAGCCATCGTTATTTATAGGATCCAAAAGATCCTCCTCCTCACCGTCTTGTTGTATATTTAAGTTCCGCACAATTAGAGTGATGTCAGGGTAAATAAGGAGTGAAGGATGTTGTGGGGAGAAAAGAGAACGAATCTCATTTATGAAAAATTCCCTGTATGTTCTCAGATAGAGTCCGGGGGAGGTGTTAACATGGTCTGGTATGGAGAAAGAAAGCCGAAACATACCCACCGTTATAATTATCAATTCGATCCAGTAGCTGAATTTCTAGGGCAGGTGGGGGAGGGGGAGAGCGGTGGTGGTGATGGGAGAGGACTTGGGGAGTGGGGGGTGGTGATAGACCCCCTCCGAAATGAATGGTGAGACTGCGCCGTCAGCTGCTACGCCTGACGGTGGTAACCAGTCAGAATTGACAGATGCTGACGAGTCAAGGTCTGCTGAGCTGTCGTCGTCAAGGTTAATCTCATGGACTGTGATGTTGTTAACGGTAGTGTTCTCACCACCGCTGCTGCTGCTGCTGGCTGTTGCTGCAGCTGTCGCTGCTGCTGCTGATAGATGTGGTATGGGGCTGGGGGGTGAAGGGGAGATTGAGTGAGTACGTGAAGGACCCCTCACCCCCCTGTGAGCAGAGGGGAGCGAGCCGGATGTAGGTAATGTCCGCTCAGCTGTGCTGTCACTCTCATTGTCGCTCTCAGCACTGCTTGATGCTAAATCGATGCAGAGCGGGGCGGCATCTGTAAAAAAAGAAAAAACATATTATCTCTAGAAAGAATGAAAAAGCACACACACACACACACAACACACACACACACACACACACACACACACACACACACACACACACACACACACACACACACACACACACACACACACACACACACACACACACACACACACACACACACACACACACACACATATATATATATATATTGAGGTGGGGGGCAGACTAGTGGGAATTCATATGATTAGGAAATAGACTGAAATAAGACAGTAATAACTTACTTATGTCCTGGTGAATGGGTTGAGCGGGTGTGTTAACTGGGCGTGATAATGTCTCGTAGCCCTCCATCTGATGGCGTGAGTGACCTTGTTGAAGGGGCTGGGGATGTCCGCGAGTGACATCAGCTCTCCTTAGCTCAGTGTGGGACGGGTGGGATACCGACTCGATGACGTCTGTCTGTTCCCTCCGTCGATTGAGGTACGGATTATAACCTGAAATGGAACAAAAATGATATTCAACATGGGTGAATGAGGAAAATATGTTTATTATGCATGAGTGTAGCTTGCAAGTGGATTATGATGATGAAAATGTAATACAGGTAGGAGAAGTTTATATGATCCTTACGTTTATGAGAAGTTTCATTCCGACGAGGACCTCCTCGAGGCGCAGGTGAGCAGTAAGGGCACTTCACGGGTTTGTAAACTGAAATTGAAAAAGAACATATTTAACTGTGTGGAATGTAATAGCCCGAATGAGTAATTATTCTCACACAATAAGAGATAATAGTTTACACACGCGATATTTCACCTGTGGATGCAATAAAATGAACTGTGTAATAAGAATAACACTCACGGTTATCACAGAAAATCTGATGACAGCGCTTGCATTTGATGTCGTAGTGACCTAGGGGCGGTTTATCGCACATTGCGCACTGAAGACGACATACTTGGTTTGGTGATGGAATATATAACACACCACATTTCATGCAAGCTGTTAAGGTTCGTCTTTCCATGATGCGGGGCTCTATGGTGCGTGTGTAGCGATGAAGGCTCACAGTGAACTAATGGCGCGTATGTGTGTGAGGGGAGGTAGACGAGCCGGTCAAATGAGAACTGATTGATGGTTGACAGGTGATACTCAGCTGGGGTGAGCATCTCTCAGTCCGCTCTAAGACATCGAAAAGTGCTTAAGGGTAATGGTTCACTCCTGCGGCCACTCCCTTCTCCTCCTACCCTCCGGTCTGTCTGTCTGTCTGTCTGTCTGTCTGTCTGTCTGCCTCTTTCTTTCCTCTCCTACCCTCCTGGCACTTCATGGATAATGGATATCCCCTCACTCTCCCTCCCAATCTACCTGTCTACAGATTGGATGATTGGCTAGGATGACCAGAAGCTTCGATGGACTAAATGAAAGCCTTTCCCCATCAGTCTGCTAGCTAAACAACCAAGAAGTCTTATATTATCGCTGTAAATCGCTTAAGTGTATAATAAAAGAATATGTGGACCTGGTCCATACCATTCTAGAAAGTAAGGGAGGGGAGGGAGAGGAGGGGGATGGGAGAGGAAGATATGATCACACCGCTACTTGGAAATACTCTTCAGTTAGCCACTGAAAGGTGGACAGTAGGCACTTCCTGCCCGTGTATGGCCCAACTAATGGACGTCCTGGATCACCAACAGCTGCGTTGAGCGGAAAAAAGTCAAAATAATGGCTCCACCTGTCCTCTCACTTTCCCCTCCTTCTCTCGTCTTAACTCCCTGCCCCCTCTCAGGTATTGGGGGGTCCCCCCTCCCTCCACATGTCTGCATACCAAGCACATAGCTTCCATCCCTACCCAACGGAAGCTGACAAACCACAAATGGCTCTCACACCGAGGGGGAGGTCCCCTCACTCTCACTCAGACTCCCTATCCTCTCCCTCCCTCACCCCTGTCCCTCCCCTACCCAACAACATATGTTGGACCTTCTAGAGCACTCATCTCTTACTCTAGACGCATAGCAATACATAGTCTTTAATCATAAACTATTATCTACACACAGGATTAAGTCTACGGAAAAACATACATATTCATTTACTCTTAACAACATATCCACATACCTCTTACTTTAGCACATACCACATAGCCCTACATACTCCCCAAACAACATGACCACAATCTTCCCTGACCACATACCCAACACCGCACGCGTCCGACACGCCATGTTACGACTCTGAGTTCTTTAGAGGGAAACCAGAGGTCAAAATTTGAGCTTATTGAGCTACCATAGAGTAAAAACGCATTGCGAGTGGCATTTGTCGTATCTCCCTGCCAGTCGTAAGATTAGTCTTGTCTCTCGAAGAGTATTTAAAAATTGAGCTGGGGGTTGATTATTAAATAATAAAATAGGCACCAACTATGTTACTAATACTGTCTAATCATTTGTAAAGTAAACCTGAGTAAACTTTGTATCGGGCGCCGGTATGATTAGTGAACAGTCTGCCGGCAGCATTAGTCCACGGAGGAGGAGACGAGAGACTGGGGGTCTTTCTCTGCTGGCTGGCTGTGCTGTTCGGACGTGCTCTCCTCCTTCCTCTTAATTCTTTATTTCTGTGACTTAGTTGGTTAAGTACTCCATTACTCATTTTTGTGTTTGTCTGGCATACCTATCGTTCTATGTGTAGAGTAGTATACCTGGGGTGTAGTAAGTGTATTTAAAAGTTTTTATCTTACCTGCTAGGCTAACGGGGGTCCCAGTGTAACCACGTGGTCCCCTACCCTAAGCTGACTCAAGTGTGTTATAGTAGAGCTTTACCCTAGCTTGCTTTCAGTGTAAAACCTTGTATCCTGTCTATGTGGACCAAGGCTTTTAACGTAAGATTGTGTGGTAAAGTTAGTATTAAATTGTTATTGGTGCGATTGTGTATGGGGGGTGTTAAGGGGTTAATAAATAAGTAAGTTTGAACAGAGTATCCCTTATTCCTGTGTGGGAGTACAATAATCTATTCCTAGACTAACCGGGTTTAGTAGCAAGCATTTATTACGGTGGATATATTATTTGGGGGCCAGGCCTTTTGATTCTCCCATATCTTGATACCTCTATTCTACTTACCCTTACCCCTTAATAGTACCAGTTCCCCATAGCAAGCCCACTATTGTTCCTAACACGCCACAACTTCCGGGAAAATCCCTGCGCGATGCTCTAGTCCCCTGGGGTTCACCTGGCAGATGGTGCGCGGTGCTCTAGTCCCGGGGGGGTCCCCCTGGCAGATGCTGCGCGGTGTCGTAGTCCCGAGGGGGTCCTCCTGGCAGATGGCGCGCTTTGCCGTAGTCCCGAGGGGGTCCTCCTGGCAGATGGCGCGCGGTGCCGTAGTCCCGAGGGGTCCTCCTGGCAGATGGCGCGCGGTGCCGTAGTCACATATTTCACTACTGAAATGCAAGTAAACACAATGGGGGAGGTGCATTGAATACGACATTTCATCAGTTATCAATATATTCACATACAGTATAATCACTTTCCCATCACCTCATATATAATCCTAAAGGAAGTATTACTACACTTAATATGTACACAAGTGTCTCTGATAGGACACTAAGTGCTCCTCGATGCTCAATCGATGCAGTCTTGTCAGCTACCGTGTTTCCTCAACACACAGTACCGTCCTCAACCAGTACTGGGAAACACCAATGAGTCTACCCTGGCCACGGGCCAGCCAAAACAGTCTCACTAGGTGCTCTTCGTACATGCCCACAATCACTCTCCAGCCTGGAGCCGGCATAGAATATCAGCCTTGCGCTGCTGGGCCTCTTTACGAACAAATACAAGGGTAGCGAACCCCTGGCAGGAGTTTCTTGCAACTCACTGGTTACACTCCTCCGTAGCACCTTACTGTCAGTCGTCTCTTCTGTTAGCCAGTCCCGGGTATGCCGAATTCTGTCACTGCCACATCACAGGCAGACAGTAGCTAGCTACTGTCTGCCTGTGATGTGGAGCCACCGGATAAGAACTGTGTAGTGTTCTATAGAACACTACACAATTCTTCTCGGTGGCGGCTCACTGCTTCCGTAAAGCAGAATGGAGTAGAGAGATATTGGCTGCCCTGGGTAGACTGACTGTCCTCATACCACAGCAGCTCTGTGTCAACTCTGTGGATACAGACACGTCATCAGTACACTGATCAGTACATGGGACACTTGGAAACACCACTTACGGATTCTGACATTGACATACAACTCCTCCTATAATAGATGGCGCTGATTTTCTAGGCGCCACCTCACCAGAGGTCAGCACCAGCTACCTCTCGAGCTGACTAGGACAGGAATCTAGCGCCTCTTGCTGGTATAATCCTGTCACCACTAGATGGCGTTGTCCAATTTGTGGGGGTTTCGGGAGCAGACTCGCAGATGGCATTAACGTCGCTGCTCCATGCTCCGACGATGGAATCGGGTTCGTAACAGGCACTATATGAATGAAGTGATTGGAAAGTTCAGAAATTTTTACGTACCAGCACAGAAGCTGGTGGTTGACAAATCCCTTGTGCTTTTCAAAGGACGTGTTTCATTCAAGCAGTATATTCCCTCCAAACGAAAAAGATTAGGATTGAAATTCTTTGTACTGTGTGACTGTGAAACAGCATACATGTTACACATGATTCTGTATTCAGCTAGCGATGTAGACATTCCCGGTAAAGACGAACATGGCTTCTCGGGTAGTGTGATGACGTCACTGATGGCACCATGGATGAACAAGGGCCACATCTCATACCTGGTTGATACCTGGTTGATGGGGTTCTGGGAGTTCTTCTACTCCCCAAGCCCGGCCCGAGGCCAGGCTCTTCCCTCTATTTCAGCAATCTCTCCTGCTCTGAAGGGGGAAGTGAGTACTGAGCAGTACTCAAGACGGGACAACACAAGTGACTTGAAGAGTACCACCATTGTGATGGGCTCCCTGGATTTGAAAGTTCTCATAATCCATACTATCATTTTTCTGACTGTCGCAATATTTGCTTGGTTATGCTCCCTAAACGTTAGGTCGTCAGACATCATTATTCCCAAATCCTTTACATGCTGTTTTCCTACTACAGGCACATGTGATTGTGTTTTGTACCCTGTACTATGTTTAACCCTTAAACCTCACCTGGCTGCCGGCGCCATAGCTAGCTGGCCGCACACGGATTTGTTCCCGGAAAAACTCACGATTCTGTGCACCCATCAGCTCTATTCATCGCGATTTGTGAGGAACACTACATCTGTACTCCAAGACCCAGACAATATCTTGTTTTGAAGTAAGCAATTCCGATTTCGCCTACAATTGACGGTGAAGCAACGTTGTTGATTACCAGCTGTCCAGCTGACTGGTTTTCTGCGCACCCAGTACGCAAGCGACCCACACTCTCGTACCGCACTTTTTTTTTTTTTTGAGGACCGCATCACTGACCAGGTCACTTAAAGTCCTACCCTGAAGGGTGAGGCGATATCCCGCGGGCATTGCCACAATGGAGCACTTTAGAAAGTGTACTGAGCTTGACAGGGAAAGGTTGACCAAACAGCTCGTTTAGGTGTTAGGTATCCCTGATTCCACCTGGGGAATCATTCTACGACCTCCGTTGGAGGGGAATGAATTTCTCCAGGCCTAGGAGTGTCTCGGGCATTAGGTAGGGCAGTGATTCGGTCCTCACTACGTGGAGAGAGTCATGGGGAAGGCTAAGAGAAAGAGGAAATGTTGGCAGCTTTCAGACGAGGAGGGTCGGTGGACCGATGTGCAGCAGGCACTGAAGAAAACTGCTCTCGAGGCTTCGCCACGTGCCTCTACCAGCAAGGCAGCAGACGTAATGGACCTAGAGGGGGCAGCATCAGTCACACACCAGCCAGTGTCAGACAATGCTTCTCTGTCCACAACACAGCCACAGGACAACAGTATGAGACAAGAGAGGACACCACCTGTCTCACACCAGCCAGTGTCAGACACGTACGTACTGTACCTCTCTCCACAGCCCAGCCACAGGACAACAGTATGAGACAGGAGAGGACACCTCCAGTCTCACACCAGACATCGCCAGCCTCTGCAATTCTTCCAAAATTCAAGATAATGCAGACAGACCACTTTCCTACAGCATATGGAGTAGTAACGGCAATGGAAAAAGAACAACCAGAGCTCAAACTTTCCATTACAGTCAACCTGAAGGGAGAAATAATACTAGCACCACAAGACCAACAGACTGCAAATTACTTAGGAAAAGTACGGGTCCTGCAAGGGAAACCTGTATGTTTGGAAAAGCTGGACCCTTCGGAAAGATGCACACGAGTTGTGCTTTTGGGATACCCAATCGACTTTCCCCTGGATCCAGTACTCGAACACAAGCAAATCCTGAATGCGGAACGATGCCGCACAAAAGTGGACAAGGCAGCGACACGTCAAGTTTCTGGTGACCGTCATGGGACGTGTGCCAGAAACGTTCAGTCTTGGAAATTGGGAACATACCGACAGAGACCATACGTCCCAGAACCCCTGCGCTGCTTCAGGTGTCAGAAATACGGCCACCATCAGTCACGCTGCACCGGACAGGAGAGATGCGGAGTGTGCAGCCTGAGACATCCAACCGCAGACTGCATAGCCAAGCACAAGGCAAACCAGGCCACTACAGCCAAATGTCCAAATTGTGGAGGCAAACATCATGCCTGGAGCACAACCTGCTCTGCACGGAAAGAAAAAGTGCAGACAGCTCAGGCCAGGATACACCACAGACCAGTCCTCGTGCACAGCCACAACAGACACACGCACTCACAGAGCAAAATTTCCCGAATCTATTAATTCCGAATCAGAAAATACACAAAGGTGCTGCAGAAATACAGCAAATGCAAAAGGGCAAAAAACAATTACTTTCGGAATCGACACACCAGATATACAGTTTTACCGAGGTCCAGCTGAAAAACATTGTGAAGATCATGGCAGAGACCATTATCGATTGCCTACAGATGACGCAGAACGCCTCACAGCGACAGACTCAGGAAATCGCTTGTGTGATAATGGACAAGATCGTGCAGCAGACCACAGTTACACAACAAATAGACAGTCTGAGACAAGACGAAGCACAAGTGGACAAACAACGCATCCTGGACATACAGACTTCCGACAACAGTCGGGTAGTCAAGACCCCAGAACATCGACATTTACAAACGCAACTGGAAGTGGCAGTGACCACCCACGATCAACAGAATCTACAACACAAGTGACAGACAACAACAGCCCATGCAGTCTGATATGCAACAACACCAACACAGACGTATTGGACAGCAGAGATGCACAGGTTCCAACAACACCAGAACCGGCCACGACCAATCAATGCAGTCCGACATGCAGCATACCAACAACACAGTAATGGACCACAGTTATGCACGGATTCCAACAATGCCGGGATGACCACGGCCGATCAATGCAGTCCGATTTGCAGCGACACGACTTGCGAGGTGGAGAATATAGAGGTCGATCCCGAAGAGGAGTTCTCCTAGAACAGGCAACACCAACCGAAACCGTCGTCTGGCCATTACGAATACTGCAGTGGAACATACAAGGTCTTGGAAATAAAAACCACACACTTCGGGAGGCTGCAATCAGCACGAAAGCAGATATAATCGTTTTGGAAGAAACTCTTTTCCCAGCCACGAAATCCTTCAGATTAGCTGGATATCAGCACTATGTTCTGCCGTATGAGCAGGGGAGACAAAGAGGCTTAATGACCCTAGTCAGGAACACCATACCCAGCAAGAAAATAGACCCAGTTTCATGTGGGGATGGAGTAGAGGTATTAGCGGATATGGCTAATATTGAGCTCCTCATATACAACGTTTACAAGCCCCCTAGACGTAAACTAGAAGCAGAGGCGGCGCTTGCCTTGGCCACGCAGGAAAATGTAATTATTGCTGGGGATTTTAATGCTCATCATCGAGAGTTAAGTGCGACTGGGCCAGCCAATGCTGATGGGCGCCATTTAGCTGCAGCTCTGCGAGATGTACCTGAAATTACACTTCTCAACACTGGGGAACCCACTCACATTCTAGGAGGGTCCTTTGATCTTACATTAATCTCAACAGCACTCAAGCATCGGGCGAAGTGGGAAGTAGACCCGGTGATCACCAGTGACCACTATGCTACTGTCACAACACTAAACATAGAACGACCTCCTACACCACCTGCACAACCTAGGTGGAATTTAAGAAAGGCCAATTGGAATATATACCAAGAAGAACTTGAAAATTGGTTTGCAACATACACGCCACCTGCGGATTTGAACATACACGAGACCAATCTGCAGGAAGCCATTGCAGCTGCTGCAAACAAAGCTATTCCAGTCATTATCACAGGAAACACACCGGAGGAACTATTGGTTCTATAGTAGTGAAGTTAAAGAACAGAACCACAGAGTCAACATCTGAAAGAAACCCCACACCAGAAGGAAGAACTCTGCTAAGAGCGGTGTATCTGAAGCAAGACGCGTTTCTAGAGAAGTAAAGGAGGCAAGATGGTTTGAGTGGTGTCAAACTCTGAACGAACATAGTAGTCTTGGCAAGATATGGGGTCAGATTAAAACTATATCAGGTCGACCAGCCCGACCACAGGCATGTATTCACCCATTGCAGGAGGCTGAGAGACTTGCCCTCCAATTTGCAGAACGAACAGCTTCATATCAGCTTCCTGCTGTGGTCCGCAGGCAGCAAGAACAATTAACACAAGAGAGGTTGACAGTCATTCATGCGAGTATAGCTATAAATGACGAATGTGACTGTCCCTTCACCACACAAGAACTAATCAGAGCCAAAAAGGTGGTAAGGACACTGCACCAGGTGCTGATACCATTACATACTCAATGATCGCACATGCAGGTCCTGCTGGAGAACAAGGAATATTGGACGTCATCAACGCATCTTGGCAGCAAGGCAAACTACCACCTCTTGGAAGCAAGCAGACATCATACCGATTCCTAAGCCGAAAGAACCTGGCAATTACAGACCCATTTCATTAACATCATGCATTAGTAAAACTGCAGAACGGATGGTCTTAAATAGGCTACTGTGGAAGACTGGAGACCTGCATAAACACATATTTGGCTTCACTAGAGGCGTAGGTACTGCCAACTGCATAGCCACATTACTAGGAACAGTTAACTCAGGTCCAGCTATAGTGATCTTCCTTGATCTAGAAAAAGCATTCGAACTTGCAAGCCCGCAAGCAATTTTACACACTTAGTTAAAAAAGGTGTAAAGGGAAAATGCTAGCATGGATTCAAGATTACCTAAGTCACAGGTATGCCAGAGTAAAGTTGCAAGGACAAGTGTCGGACTACCGCTTGCATGAGAATGAGGACTCCACAAGGAGGAGTCCTCAGTCCTAGTCTTTTAACATCCTTATGGAAAAACTTGTTGCCGTGACATTTACAGAAGGGGTTAAATTGCTAGCTATGCTGACGATCTAGCATTAGTCAATTACAGGTCCTTCACTTCTCATAAAGCACAAGGTGCATTAGATAAAGTAACATCTGAATGCAGTTTTAGGGCTGAAAATATCGCACAGAAGTCTAAGGCAATGAGACTAGGCGACCACACTCCAGACAGGCACCTACGCATTCAAGACATTAACCTTCAGTGGGTTACACAATATCAATATCTCGGAGTGTGGATAGATTTTAACATGACTTTCAACAAGCAGATTTCAATATCTAAAGGAGAAAGTAAAATCACTACTAAATATAATGAGAGCAATCACAGACTCCATCTAGGAGCGGGACGACAAATTGTTAAGGATGTTTTACATACACGCCGTTCGTTCCCTAATTGATTATGCAGCGCCTGCCTTACTTAACTCTTTCTCCTGGCCAGTGGGTAAACGTTGAGGTTCTTCAAAACGAGTGCATTGCGAATCATAACAGGAGCTACCAGATGGACTAAAATACTGAACCTAAGACTGTGAAACCAGAGCTAACATTCTTGAAATAAGGGTAAAGGGATCGCTGCGTGCATGCTCACAAGAAATTAACTAAGACCTAGAAATCAGCTTCACTTAAAGATATCACACTGGAGCACTAACTCTGACAGAAGAGCCTCCAATAGCACACGGGTGGACCCATTGTGCGATAAGCACCATCAATACATTCGATACAACAAACACAGTCACTGAGAAGGGTGTCGACGAAATACATACAGACTTTGTTATGCAAGCCCCAGTAGTGTACAAAGGAGACAGATAGAGAATTGATTTTCAGAAACGGTTGGGCCACTTCCACACTTCCACGCGACTTGACTCCCGCGGGGCCAGAAAGTAAATTTCTTATTTTGGGGTGGTTTGGGTTAGGGCACAGTCAGCGCGCACCTGCGCTGGCTGGCTGGGTGGGTTGGTGGTCCGTTCCCCCTAGGGGTCCCCACGGCCCACCACCCAAGGTATACCTGAGCGACTCTTGCTGTACCCTAGCCTGGTTGTTTCACTTTTTGTCGCTTATGTATAAGATAAGTCTAAGGCATCAAGAAGGGGGCCCCTTCTTATGAATGTATTAGAGGGTGTATGTTCAATAGATTCAAACCAAAAATACACTAGTGAAAGGAATAAACTATTTGGAGTACTTTATATAGCGCTAGTATATGTGTGCGTGTGTTTTTATGTAATAATACAATATATCTGTTTTTTTACATTCCTGCCGAGAAGTGTAACTGAAATAAAGTGTTTTTCTAACATTTGGTAGGTATTCAATAATGAAGTGAAAAAATAACAATGAGAACAAGACCTCGAGTTATATTTTGCAGACCTCGAGTTATATTTGCACCAGTTACCAGCCAGATATATGTTCCATTTTTCTCTAGATTCTGTTTCATAGGAAAACCTTCACCAGGCGGGCCATCCCATTTTCGTCGAGAGGTAACTAAGATAATTGACGGGATTCATTTTATTTCCAAACACTGGTCAGTTTGACTATTAAGATTAGGAGTTTGGTTATTATTATTATTATTATTATTATTATTAGTATTAAGATCGGAAAACAAACGTATTATTATTTTTTTTCCATCCAAACATATGGGAACAAGTAGTTATGTTTTTAAATTCAGAGGAAATAGGAACATCAGAAAGGACATAATTCATTCTTTCGTTCGTTCAGTATTATAGATTTCTCCCACCGGTAAATTAAAAACATTATTTTCATCGTAGTTGTTTATTTAACAAAAAAAAAAAACGAACAACAATACATAACATTACAATACATTACAATACACATAACTGCAATAATATATATGACACTGCAATACACGCAATTTAATTAAGTTTGCGTATGACGCCCGAGGGTAATAAAGCTGCTTCGTGCATGGTCGGCGTATCCAAGTCCATGGTTGGAGTGGGCTCTACATAGTCAGGCTCATAGAATTTCTCTGGCCACACTCAAAGATGTCCGAGACCTCATCATCAAATCCCTCCACCGGCTCGAACTGTGTTGTAAACATGTCAATCGTAGCCAGGCCCAACTCTTCCATGGCTAACGATTGATTTTCACTAAAGAGTTCCACCACGGCGTTTAAGGTCTGCGAAGACAATATGTCCTCCGCGTTCAGCTCTCTTGTCTTAGGTGCCATGGGGGATACGCGGCACACTGTCGCCAATTTCTGGGGGGTCTGCCGGGCATCTTCGTCTTCACTCTCGCTAATGTGGGTAACTGCCTCCCGCGGGCGGGCTGTTGGCAGAAGCAGGTTGGGGCGTCTGTTGGAGGTAACTATACCCGAGGTAGATGGGTGGTGGGAAGCCTCGCGGTTGCTCAAGCTCTTATCATATGGGGTCGTCCTCAGCGTAGATAGCCTAGTCCGACAGGGCCCCGGTGCGGGCCGTTCCCAAGTTATTTTACACTCTTCCGCAGGGCGACTTGTTGGCTTTGCAATGTACTTCATCAAAGGCGCTGTTGAAGCTTTCGTTAGAGCCATCTCTACACTCTTCGCCGCCTTCTTAGCTTGGGCTCTGTTGTTGTTGTTGCCTTTCTTTTTTAGAGCCATCTCTCCACTCTTCGCCGCCTTCTTAGCTTTGGGCTCTGTTGTTGTTACCGTTGTTGTTGTTGCTTTCTTTTTTAGAGCCATCTCTCCACTCTTCGCCGCCTTCTTAGCTTTGGGCTCTGTTGTTGTTTGTTGTTGTTGCCGTTGTAGTTGTTTGCTGTTCTTGCCGTTGTTGGGAATGGCCCTGGTCCTGCTGGGGTCTGCACAGCAGTCATTGCTACCGCCGGTGAATCCATAGAGCCAACAACAAGGCGGGCGGCAGGGCGGGGCGGTAGGGCGAGGCTCTGGCGCCAGCAGCGTCTCAGGTCGGGCATGGGCACGGTCGGCTTGGGGTACATAGTGGCCACAACGACATCTGGCTCTGCCCCTCGGCATCTTCGTAGTCTCAGGCGCAGTTGATAAAGTTTTGGGGGCTTGGCACATCGGCCGAACATTGGCAACACCACTGCTCTTCAATATATCCGCTACATCATGGGGCGTTATCCCAGCAGGTAGGATGAGAGCAGTCCCAAAGTTGAAATTGATCCCACCAGTCACCTCAATTTTTGAGCAACCGTTCAACAATTCTGCAAATAAAAAAAAATCATTAATCAAAATTTTATATTCACCATCAAGAAACATAAACACACACACACACACACCACACACACACACACACACACACACACACACACACACACACACACACCCACACACACACACACACACACACACACAAACACACACACACACACCTTCTCACCTATATTAGAGTTATGTTAAAAAAAATAACAATAATAAAAAAAAAACTCACCACGGGCGTATTCCATTTTCAAAAAAACTTCGCTTGTAGGCTTCTAATGACGACCAGGACCCAGGGCGTTCGTCTGTGGGCAAGTTAACTCAATGGGCCTTAAGAACTGGGGCTTATATATATATATATATATAATATATATTATATATATATATATATATATAATATATATATATAATATATAATATATATTATCTATATAGATATATATATATATATATATATATATAAAAAAAATAAAAAACCCCCCCCCCCCCCCGTGATCCCCCCCCCCTATAATTCGCCC
>WNGS01068841.1:0-10381 GCA_020271785.1 Procambarus virginalis | reverse complement strand
AGGCTAACCCATTCGTGCGTGAGGAACTGTAAGGTGGGGGGACGCAGACCCCATCCCGGTAATGATGCTAAGAGATACTGGGCGGAATTTACCCTGGTGAGCAGAACCCTTTTCCCTGAGTGTCACGAGAATACCTGTGTAGGTGAGGCAAGTGTGACCACTGTGGGAGGCCCAGTGCAGATGCCCCTACACCGGGTAACCCTGAGTTCGGATTATGGATGCCAAACCCTAGTAGTGGGGGTCTGTGCGACGATGCCCACGAGGGAGGCACAGGTCATTTTGGGAAATGACGCATGTGGAGGACGTGTCCTACCGAACCTCGTGAAGGACGAGGAGTGCTTGGAGCACTTCGAGAAGAAAGGCGAAGTGTTCGACGCCTGCGGGGACGAGAAAGGAATCGCCATGGAGGCGTTCCCTGTCTGTGCTGTAACCCGAGGCAGTGCGACGGACGAGGAGAGCGTGGATCTGATAAGGCCGACGAGGAGACGTCCGACGGCCTGGAAAATGATCACCTCGTCATGGAACCAGAGAGCGAGTGGAGGGCGAAGGCAGCCCAGAAGGTGAGGTACAGGTGACCCTCACCGGTTCTCTCGGGTGGACCGCACTCGTCTCGAGGGATGCAGCAGGCAGAATCCCCCAAGTTGATTTGTAAGGTCAAAGGAGGACGTGTTGGTCCCGAGAAAGCTACTCACTTTAACAGGCAAGAAGGCATATTAGTAAGACAGTGTAAACCTGTAAGGATGGAGGTCGGAAAAGCCTCTCCAGGTACGAGAGACCAAGTAGCGTTGCCAGCCAAGTGCAGAGCGGCAGTGTTGAGTCCGTTGCACGCTGTTGACTCTGCGGGTCGCCTAGGGTGACCACGATGCGACGTTCAACGTCGAGAGAAGTGGCTGGGCAACTACAACATCTTTTCTCTTGGGTGAGGAGGCCCAGGGAAATCAGGCTGACAGTGGAAATATATTCCGGTCTGAGTGTGTCAGACGAACAGTGATAATTGGGGAGTGATGCAGATTCGGTCGTCGCCCTACCGATCGCAGTCGAAGGGGGCGGTCGAAGATTCCACTCCACCTCGAGACAGCTCTGAGAATGTTCTGCGTAGAGCAGGAAGACGAGTGGGAAGACAGCGGACCCTGTTTTGTTGGCCATTCGCAAAGCAGTGGCAGAACCGTTAAACTTCTCACAGTTCCAGCTGGTGAACGGACGTGAGGTGTGGAGCCCTCGGTCCGCAATAGGTAAGCAGTGGACGCCCAGGATGACCTTGAAGACGGTCTGCAGACACATGAGGAGTGTCACACATTGGCGGCTGCAATACTGGCTGGAAGCCAAGATTTTCAGTGGAAAGGACAACGTAGTCGCAGATGCTTGTCCCGCATGCACTAACCAGACATGACTCTTATTTTAAGGGGAGGGGTATGTGACGGTGTTCCCCCCCTTCTAATTCTCCCACGCCTGCTGTAAGAGTCATGTCCACTATTCCCGAGCGTTCTCTACGTTGCAGGCATCAATTGAACATATGTGGGAGAGAGTATATCTCGATGAGCCGAGAAATTCGTGAAAGAAGAATATTTTGGCCTGTGGGATAGGCCCTTTAGGGAGCCAAAATGGCGCTGGCGAGTCTGTTCTCCCGCCAAAACTGTGTGACGTCAGTGTCGCCAGATTGGTCACCGTCAGCGACGTGGCACTGGGAGCCAATGAAAACCGACTTTGGAAAATGTGACGTCACATAGGCAGGGGGAGTCCAGCCGTGGTGGCGCCTTAGCGCTATCAGTCTTTCACGACACGTCCGAGAGGCAGGACGTGCGATCGGTCATCCTGTCAGAGTGACGGATTTACCGAACTCCGGTGGATGTAAGCGTCTCCAGTTGTTAGCGCGCACTCTGTGAGGTCTTCCTGCAACCCAGATGTGGCTCAGATAAGGAATTGACAGAATATTGAGCAACAAGTGCTCCGGAACAGGTGCGTTGCAAGAAGTGGGCCAGGCATCGTCGTGTGTGACGTCCTTGGCAGTTCACCAGTATAAGAGACAGCTTAGTGGCCGGGCCAATCCACCGTGAGTGAATCGAGTTGACCACCTTGTCAACTTGGTTGAACGTGTGATCGACGATCCTGTCAAGTTTGACAGTAACCCCACCTTCGTGGAACCCTACGAGTCAACAGTTGGATGCAAGCACGTCGAGAAGTCTTCCCAAATACCTAGCGATATATCTAGACGACGAGGGAATTGACAGTGTTGTGAGCTTCAAGTGCTCTGAAGTCGGGTGCTGTGCGTGTGGAGCTTAAGCAGTATCGTCTGGGACGGCTGATAACTTCACAGTGACTTCGTAGTGGTGAGAGGCAGTTCCTCTGGGAGTACAGTGACAAGGACTATTTGGGAAACGTACGACGACCGCCGAGACGTAGGCTGGCTGCCGTAGTTGGGAGGAAAGTTGACGGCCAGGAGACCGACTTCAACCCGGCGACGTACTGTAGGGGAAGCACGGACCTGCAGTGTACAGAAAGCGGCGAGACGCGAAAATCCTAAGGCGTTGGCTTGTGTTTCTGGAGGGTGTACGAGGCGAGAGCCTGGACCAGGAGCTACAACCCAACTGTCATCCTAGGATAGGTGAAGTAGGTGTTTACAGTTACCCTCCCATTTCCCCTTTAGTTAGCTATATATATACTTGTCAGAATATTTTATATGTCGTGAGCAAGTCTCACCTGAGTCTAAGTCACAGAGAGCACAGTGTGTGGTGAGGCTACCCAGAGCGCTCACAGTATCAGTTTACATATATATCTCTGTGGGTGTGTGCAAGCACCAGGATTCATTGAGGAATTTACTGTGACTATCATTAATTTCCTGTGATTATTATTATTATATATATTGGTAGTAAACCAGATATTGGTGTTAGGCTATGAGCCTAGAATTTATTGATATAAATGCCTGTGTATTGATCTCCATGATTTCTTGATATACATGCCTGTGTGTTGATCTCCATGATCTATTGATATA
Organism: Procambarus virginalis; assembly: GCA_020271785.1. Classification (NCBI taxonomy): domain Eukaryota; kingdom Metazoa; phylum Arthropoda; class Malacostraca; order Decapoda; family Cambaridae; genus Procambarus; species Procambarus virginalis. The sequence goes on along the minus strand of WNGS01068841.1, from coordinate 7,392 downwards.
AATGCCTGTGTATTGATCTTCATGATTTATATATATATATGCCTGTAATTTGATTACTGATTTATCTATGTACATGCCTGTGTACTGAATAATATCATATACGTGAAGTGATTGCCAGTGATAAATCTTTAAGAGAAAGTATAGATTTAAAGATAAGTTCAATGATCAAGCGAGTGCATTCACAGTAAATATTATTAAGAATAGAGTAATCTTTTGGTACGGTGAAAAGTCACTGTGAGTGCAGTGTGAATAAGATATTAATGGTGAGACCAGTGAAGTGGTGTATCGCAACCCAGTGAAATCATAAGTATGCCATGTGAATGTTAAATACAGTGTTTTGCGAAAAGTTAAATATACGGGGATCGTGATAGAATTAGAAAACAAGTACTAGTCTGTTCTCACGGTCGCGAGGGCCCCGGTCAGCTGATATCTGACAGGTGACGCAGGGGCTGCCGGATGTTGCCATATCGGTGTGCTCCAGATTATTCTGCTACGGATTGAGCAGTTGTCATACATTGTTCCTGATACATTGATGCATATATATTTATCGTTGTCTTTTAAGTAAAATACCAAAACTCTTTGGTGTGTGATATCATCCCCTCCATTTATCTTGTGACCGTGTAAGGAAGTAAAACAGAGTGACTTGCCTGAGACCACGCTATTTGAAATTGCTCTTACCACAATTACACCTCACCACTGCAGTGTTACTGGACACCTAAAAACACCAGTTGGAGACCTTGAAGGCTGTGTAAGAGTTCTGTGTCAGGGCGGGCCACAGATTGAGGGAACGATCTGTGCCTCCACTCATCTTGCAACTTAAGGCCGGTTGTGAGATCGACTGGGGTACTCTCCGGGGCGTGCAGTGGAGCCTAGAGGATCGAGGGAAGACCCGTAGAACGACGGTGAGTAAGGGTTATTGTCGGAGCAACCACCTGGAGAGGAGATCCAGTCTACCGTTGCTTTAACCCTTCACTAACAAGAACCGTGACACCCCGACAATATATATATATATATATATATATATATATATATATATATATATATATATATATATATATATATATATATATATATATATATATATATATATATATATATATATATATATATGCGAACAAGCCTGAATGGTCCCCAGGAATATATGCGAATGAAAACTCACACCCCAGAAGTGACTCGAACCCATAGTCCCAGGAGCAACGCAACTGGTATGTACAGGGACACCTTAATCCGCTTGACCATCACGACTGGACAAAAGGAAGTGATAGCCTGAGCTATATGAACCACTTCCCCGCCGGCATTGGATGGTTATCTTGGCATAGCATTTTATCGAATCACCTCATTTTTTGGGGCAACACGTGAGGAACACAAATGCGAACAAGCCTGAATGGTCCCCAGGACTATATGCGATATATATATATATATATATATATATATATATATATATATATATATATATATATATATATATATATATATATATATATATATATATATACACACACCACTCAATGACTCACTTTTTACTGTTGTCTGGAAAACTTAGAAACAGACACGGGAATCAATATAAATCTATTGAATATATTAAAAGGACACAACAGTATAACAAATACTAAATGTGTGTGGTGGAGAGTATCATTTATACCCAAGAGGGGAGTCCAACCTGAGCTGCCGTAGGGTGAGGACGTGTCGTCTGACTGCTCCGGCAGTTTGGGGAGGTTGCCGTTTTCGCCGGCAGGGGTGTGGGTGTCTCTACCATCCCTGCTGTCCCTGACTGGTGTTGATGTGGCGCTTTTGCGATGAGCGGCCATCTTCCCGCTGTCGAGAGGGTAAACTCCGTGGGGTTGGAGTTTACCTGCTGTGCAGGGTATCCACTCGTAGAGCAAGTCATGTGTGACGTGCTACATTTGGGGAATTATGTCCGCTGATTTCCTGTTTTTCTTTTTTTTTACTATTTGTAGTGTTGTGTCCCCCTCTGGCGTTTTATTTGCCCTACTCTCTTCTGTGCCCGTGCCTCTCCCTTTGTTTGTGGTGGGGCTGGTGTTTTGCAGAGTGTGTTCTTTATGTATTTGAATTTGTGTTGTCACTTTACCCTGTGTATTCTCTTCCTGTATAACCATGTTGTGTTGTATTTTATTTTTTTTTCCTTTTGTTTATATTTATGGTTTGTTTGTGTGTGCATTGTCTTGTGTTATGTTTCATTTTATACATTATGATATGTTTTGTTGTCGGTCCTTCCGGCCGGTGCTTGTTTGATTTGTTTCATATTGTTCCTAAGTTTTGTTTATTTGCTTACATTATTTACTTTATTGTTATTGTTTTATATTTTGTCTTGATGTATGCTGTGTTTCTCATGCGTTCCTCCATTTTTGCTAATTGTTGTCCTGTGCTGTTGGTCCTTCTGGCCGGTGGCTTCTTATTTTGTTTGTTTTGTTTTCTGTGATATTTTATTGTATATATTGTCTTTACCTTGCATGCTTGCATGTAAAAATAAAAAAATAAAAAATAAAAAAAATTATACCCAAGACAGTGACGTAATACAAAGCCACGCAGACTGCTGTAACGAAACTTGCTTATAGTTTGCTCGACCAGTTTACTCACACCTGTTACAGGTGCTAACAAGGTAACTGTGGATTGGACGGTTGATCTTAGATCAACACTTGGAAACTCAGAGATAACAGCAAAGATAAATATTTTAACTCGTTTAAAAGACCGTCCTTGTCACTCAAACCTTGCATACATACATAAAATGTTGGACTGTAGATGCTCTGATCAAATACTCCAACAATTTCCGCACGTGGTAACATGTGAGTTATGATCAATACACGGGTGGCAGGTGCAAATAATTCAAGCTCTGACCGCATGTGGTCTCATGTTAGTTATGAAGACACACAGGCAACAGGTGTAGCTACTCAAGCAAGGACCACACGTGGTTAACATGCGAGTAAACACGTGGGGTACACTAGGTGCACGTGGTGTACACAGGGTGACAGATGCAGACTGATAAACATATGTATCGTGGTCGAGTGGGGAACGATAAAAGCTGGCTGGCGGGTGGCGTCTACACAGGGTGGTAAGTGCATGTGCTAGGCACTGTGTGGCAGCGACAACGGGTAGGGAGGCACGGTGTTTGGCCGGAAACACTAAGACCACAAAATATGTGCTGAAATTACAATTATCTCACACACAAAAATTAACAGCACAAAGGGAAATGTATGTGCGCTACACTCAATTACTTCTCGTAGCATTAGGCTGACCGATGATGAAAATAAAGACAGATTGTAACACTGGCAGTCTTGTTGCGTCTGCTGGTGATTACGTGGTGATACTTCTCTAGTTTTCTCTAATTCCTCGAATCGCAATTATTCTTCCACATTACCGCAAACTAGATTCCACCTGCAGTCCGCGCTACAGGGAATCAGATTGGATTACGAGTTCCTAATTAACGATGTGTTTGTGGAGTTCTTAGCTGTTGGCCGACAGCATAAAATACTCACTTCTATCACAGGTAAGCGACCAGGACAGAATGACAGGGCGGCGTGGTGTAGGGTGCCTCCTCAGCCGTCCTTCTACTCTTCCACCAAGATACTCAAAACAGTCAATTGGCACCAGGCCTTGAGGCCTGGTCAATCATAGCTAGTCCTCTCCGGGTGGCGTGATCCACGACGTCATGACTTCGCCACAGCTGAGGCCTATGTAAGACAAGGGCCCTTGTCCTCCTTGGCCGGGACACTTGAAAATACCTCATGACTCTAATTTTGAATTTTATGTCCCTGGAGTTAACTAGTTTCGATACATACTTCTCCTTGCTGAAATTACTGAAGGGGAATACACACACAGCGGCCTCCATGGTAGCAATGGCATCCTGATGAAATGCGGTCTCTAAGGACCCCCAAAAAGGCAAGGATGAATTCGCTATTAACCAAACTCGACTTAGTGCACACACACACTCTGTGAGTCATTTGTTGAATCTCAAATGTCGCTGTGCACTATCTTACGAACATTAAGACAGCTGGTCTAACTCACTCTCTCACACAGACTCTCCAATGGAGGGTGTTCGTCCACCTTGCCTGCCTCAGGAAGCGTCACATATTGCTGAGCTGGTTTCTAGGCTGAAACGTAGGAAGGGCGCTGTCAGGTTGCAGTCCCTTGGTGGTGAGGAACTGGTGGATACAATGGAGGATTGTTTAAGTGTGGTGGATGAGGCGGTGGTTGTCGAGGAGCCGGGTCGAGGTAAGGTTGTTTGGCATGAGCATGATTTGCTGTTGGTAGTGAAAAAGGGGTCTGTCGCCCCTCCCTTAGGGGGGTTTCCCCTTCTTCGAGCTCGCCTGTTCCTCGGAGGTTTGTGCGTGTTTTTCCGAGGGACGATCCGGAATTGTTGAGCAATTACCCGTCCAATTACGGTTGGTGTTAATGGTTTGTGGACGGGAGCTGCGACTCTGCTTAGGCATGCGTGTGTGTTTCTTGGCGTTTGGTTGATTGGTTTGTATGTCTTGTGTGCTGGCTGAATATTTTTTTTTCATTTGTTTTCTTTGTGCTTTGACCCCTACTGTTTGTTGGCCTTCAGTGTGTGCGTGTCTTGTAGAGAGGTTTGGAGGTGTCTCCGCTCCTTACTTGTGCAGATCGTTCTGGATGTGTGTTGTGTGATGGGTCTGGTGTGGTTTTCATGTTTGTTGCTACTTCATGTCTTATGTCTGGCCTTTCATATGACCGTGTTCCCTTATATTGTCCTATTTATCTGTGGATGGCTGTATGTTTGAGGTTGAATGCTTCCCTTATATTGCCTTCTTGTACTTGCTTCTAATCATTTTGGTATATGGTAACGACCTTCATTTGTTGAGGTCCATTGTGTGTGTTCATATATCTTATGTATTTCTGTATTTTTGTACTGTGATACTGGAGCTCTGTACATATGCTGTCCCTTATCGGTGTTCCCCTTGTGTGGTTGGTGTTCATGTGATGCGCATCTATGGGCTGTGCCCTGGGTCCGTATATTAGTATCGTGAATACATTGTTTTCGTTTTGCGTATTTATGTTCCCTTTCATGCGAATATGGGTTTGTACCCTAGTGCTTTTCCGACGGGGAGTATAAAAACTCTCAGAATCCCCCATCAAGCAGGTCAGGTAGTGACCCCTGCAATGTGTAATACAAGGACCACATTGGTGAGCTTAATGAGGCACGAACCGCAACAAAAAGGTACATAAACTAGAGATACAACCCGTTCATCAGCAGTGGACGGGTTAGCTTGCGAAACCAACCTGAAAAAGAAGTAAAAATACTTAGAGACACAAGGACGAATCAAAGTCTGATTTTAAAGATCCTGATCTATGATAAAAAAAAAATTAGCTGATAGTCACAAGATAAAAGTAAATGGGTTACTCTTCGAGAGTGGCATACCCATATGTGTTGTCAGGTTGAAGCCTGATTATTAGTTAGCAGAGGTGATGTTGAGAGTGTGTTCTGACATACCTGGTCCAGGAGTACATGTGATTTTGTGGAAAAACTGGTGCTTGTCGAGAGTGCTGCCAGAGTTGATTGTGAACGCCGTAGCGGAGATGTGCTAGGATGCCCACGGTAGTGACAGGACACCTGAAAAAGTGGATCTGGCTAACATCCTGGAATGAAGGACACCCGAGTTAAGTGGGATATGGATAAGTCATCAGTTGCTCAGTTTTAAGGGATGAACACAACACAACTGGATATTACTAAGTCCTGAATTCCCATCTTGGTGGCACTAAACTATTTGCCCACAATTTGATGCAAATCAAATCGTCACTCACTGAGGTAATACCTCAGTGAGTGACCTGGTGTTGTGTGGAGTTAGAAGAAGTATAAGCACAAGAGGGTGCTTGCTTTTTTTTTTTAATTTTCAGCGAATTCGTGGCACTGTCTACTTATTTTTCGCCTCATTTATAATACTTTGTAATATATTGGAGGGCTCCTGTCTGTGAGTTCCTCATTCAATGTATCTTGTAATAATAGATGAATAGATAGCTGGGTAAAAAAATAAGACAGAGTGATAAATGGACGGATAGATGGGAAAAAAGATAAGACAGATTGATAAATGGACAGATATAAGGATGTATAGATGGAATGATACACATGTGGATGAATGTATAGATAGTGAAATAACTGGATAGAAGGATAGATATATTTAAAGTTGGGAGACAGACCCAGGCACCATCGCGTAAACTTCCTCCCAATCCCCCCTAATACAATAAGAGAGAATGTCTGTCTGTTGAAAGTTGGAGGCCACACGGCTGGGGCTAGCCTCACCCAAATTGTCAGAGCGAATGCATTGGTGTATGGGGATGAACATAGACTAATTGTGGTCAGCAAAATTCGAAAGGGAACAGCATTCCAGGGTCGCATCCTGATCCCCCTCGTCGATTTTTGGCGCTAGCTAAACAGATCATTATTTTTTAAATTATTTTTTCTTATAGTAATAGGCACTATTTATCACTGATATCGTAAAAATTAATATAACTTTCCTGTTGTCAATAATTTGCCTATACTCGCATAAGTCAGACAATTCTTATATAAATAGTTATTCTCCTACCGGTTCGGAGTATTGAAACTTTATGTATCGTGCTTCAAAGATTTCTCCAGCCACCCTTTATCAAAGTAAAGGGTGTCTATTTGTTTTTTTTTTAGAATTTCACTCCTCTAAGCTCCACTCACTGGCGACAACCCACACATTAGGCAGATAGACAGTCAAAGACCGAGTCAGACAGATAGAGACACACAGAGACAGACAAAGAGAGAGATACAAAGAGAGCGAGAGACAAACAGACAGAACAACAATATATAAGACAAGTACCCAATAGGTGAACGGGGAAGTGGGTAAAGCTGAGGAGGAAGCGTCATAATCGAAAAGAGCATTGCCAGAGCTTAACACAGCTGCTGGACCATCAATTGAGGGTAATTGCACCATCGACAGGAACATCAGTCAAGCCCCACCTGCTTATTTAAGGCTCATTCCTCTTTATACACTTCTTTGTTCTACAGTTTCATATTTTTATAAAAGATAACGACGGAGCTGGTCGAAGTGGTTGAATCCAATCCCACTGATGAAGATGATCGTAGTTCATGCTGAAAGCGATATTACATGGTCATCTGCGTCGTAGGTGGGCCTGTTTTTTTTAGAAAATGCAGTTGATTCCGTCCTTTTTTCGATTGAAATTTCAATGAGTTTATTGATGTATAAATACACACAAAGGGATAATGTAGCTCAAGCTATTCTCTACCCATTCATTTTTTCGATTAGTTCGCCCCTTAGAACGCTGTAGTTTTCTGTGAAAACATATGCTTTACCAGAGAACGTGTAGGAAGCCATAAGCTATACCTGTGAACTCTATTGTCAATATGAAGCCTCGATTATCATTATTCGGTGC
>WNGS01068812.1:0-11174 GCA_020271785.1 Procambarus virginalis | reverse complement strand
CTTCTGCTGTACTCCTAAATCACTGAGGATTAGAAAAATGTCAAGTGATGAAACCCACATGTTGGTATATAGTCTATTTTGTTCTTAATAGTATACACAACAAGCTTCGCCTACAGAGGAAGCCTACTCAGCTACACTGTAAGTTTTTTCCATTCCACAACCTCAAAATTATCGGCTCAATTATCAAGATCAACATAAAAATTATCGGCTCAATTATCAAGATCAACATAAAAATTATCGGCTCACTTATCATGATCAACATGAAAATTATCGGCTCAATTATCATAACATCAAAATTATCGGCTCAATTATCATGATCAACGTCAAAATTATCGGCTCAATTATCATGGTCAACATCAAAATTATCAGATCAATTATCATCATCAAAATTATCGGCTCAATTATCATCATCAACATGAAAATTATCGGCTCAATTATCATGATCAACATGAAAATTATCGGCTCAATTATCAAGATCAACATCAAAATTATCGGCTCACTTATCATGATCAACATAAAAATTATCGGCTCAATTATCATAACATCAAAATTATCGGCTCAATTATCATTACCAATATCAAAATTATCGGCTCACTTATCATGATCACCATAAAAATAGTATTACGCAGCATCACATTCCTGCTGGTTTAATAAGACTAAAAATAAAAAAACTGAATAAAAACTGTTTATGAGCCGTATCCTCGCTATAATATTGATATACTATCCTCGCTATAATATTGATATACTATCGCTAAAATACAAGAAACAAAATATTTGCAAGGCTAATATTTTAAAATTTCCCGGACGACATTCAAAATATTTTTTTATGTATTTCTTTCTGCATATCTTTGTTTCCATTCTGTATATCAGTTACTCAACATTCCCCAACCACAATTCATCCATACACATTATTGGCAGTCACGTAAAGCTGGATATACGTATATGCATTCATATAAATTCAAATATATTTGTGTCGATTGGGGAGCTCAATACTTTCCTTTGTTCTATATTAAATATATAATTTGCGCGTGTATTCTCTGGAAAATTAAACCGATCAAAGAAATATATATATATATATATATATATATATATATATATATATATATATATATATATATATATATATATATATATAATATATATTATATATATAATATATATATATATATATATATATATATATATATATATATATATATTATATATATATATATATATATATATATATATATATATATATATATATATATATATATATATATATATATATATATATATATATATATATATATATATATATATATATATATATATATATATTGTCATGAGAGAGAGAGAGAGAGAGAGAGAGAGAGAGAGAGAGAGAGAGAGAGAGAGAGAGAGAGAGAGAGAGAGAGAGAGAGAGAGAGAGAGAGAGAGAATGAGAATACAGAGAAATATACAGAAGTGTGCTAAATACATAATAAAGACTCAAGAAATTTTTAAAGAAAAACAGAGCATAGAAATTTAACTCCCGTAAAGTAAATATTCTTCTGAAAGTGTCACTACTGAAAACTAAGAGAAAATAGATGCAGTAAGCAGTAAGGTAAGACCATATATCCCCCTAACTACTAAACGAGGCAGCAGAAGCACTGTGTTCACTACATTGTACAGCATTCATCTTCCCACTGGAAAAGGAAGTGTCCAGATCCTTGGAAAATGGCTAATATAATGCAATCATACACGGGGAGAAGACATGAACCGTTAAACTACAGACTATGATCGACTGCATGCATTCCCCCTACACCTAAAACTGCTTATTAAACCCACGTGGATGATCTCCAAACTCAACAGGAGTCTCGGGGAACCTCCTCCCTATCCTATTCCGCCAGTGTTTTGACTTCACACGCCTGTGGCTACCCTCCATAATTGCTCTCGAATGCTGAATCCAATAAACGATAAATTTCAAGTCACAGCTTTGTTTTTCCGTAGAAGGGTAGGAATAACGGTTCTGTTGTGATGGTAGCCGATGATCTGAGCTCGGGTAGTGCTGTATTCACTCACAGCCTCGCGCCTGCACTCAAATATGGAATACACTCGACATTACGTCAACATATTTACTAGGCTTTTACAGTGACAAAACAGATAATCACGTAACACATAATACATTCGCCTGATCGATATTGCAAAGACACGAAAGAGCAATGTCAACGCACAATATACAAAACTTTAGCATAAACTGCAAATGCATTAGACAACCCAACGGTGTAATTTGTTAAAATACTAAATCGAATATACTATCAAATTAAATAGAGTGTCTTGCCAGATCCCGGTGATTCAGTATTCGATTTAGTATCTTTGAAAAACATCTACAAATCTACATAACATCAGATAACGATAAGACAATTTTTCATTCATCAAAAGCTGGCGAATTTAATCCAAACATCTAAGAAATCCTTCAAGGCAAAACGCTCTACTAAGATAACGAATATTTTGTACCTAAGTATTCTTGTAAACACGGTACCTCCCTCCCACAATAAATTCTGAACTTGTCTTTTGTTTTTCAAAACACTCACAGAAATATAATTAGTCTCCGTGGTGTAGTGGTAAGACACTCGCCTGGCGTTCCGCGAGCGCTATGTCATGGGTTCGTATCCTGGCCGGGGAGGATTTACTGGGCGCAATTCCTTAACTGTAGCCTCTGTTTAACGCAACAGTAAAATGTGTACTTGGATGAAAAAACGATTCATCGCGGCGGGGATCGTATTCCAGGGACCTCCCGAAACGCTACGCGTACTAGTGGCTGTACAAGAATGTAACAACTCTTGTATATATCTCAAAAAAAAAAAAAAAAAAAAAAAAAAAAAAAATTACTTATCTTGGTTAAAATTTGCATTACATCTTCAAGTCCCTTAAGGCAAGCTTTTGCGGAAAAAGTGTCCTCGTGTCCAATGAAGGTCTACCAGTGGAGCTCCAACATTTTACATGTTCGTGATAATCATTATGTATTTAACTATTATTATAGGTGGGGTGTAAAGATTCAAGGACGGCACTGCATGCGACGTGCCAGTAAAATTTGCTCGCGTGCCACGCTGGACACGTGTGCCATAGTTTGAATTCTCTGGTGTAGGCTGTTCATCCCCTGCACTAGGTTATAATGCCAATGGTCTTCATATCTTAATATACAAGGCTTCAATGTCAAGAGTCTTCATCTCCTACTACTAGACTACGACTAGTAACAAAAAGGAGGCCTGGTCGAGGACCGGGCCGCGGGGGACGCTAAGCCCCGAAATCATCTCAAGATAATCAGGCTACAATGTCAAGGGTCATCTCGTACCACTTAGGTTACAACATCAAGGTCTTCATCCCCTACACTAGGCTACAATATCAAGGGCCTTTATCCCCTACACTAGGCTACAATATCAAGGACCTTCATCCCCTACACTAGGCTACAATATCAAGGGCCTTCATCCCCTACACTAGGCTACAATATCAAGGTCTTCATCCCCTACACTAGGCTACAATATCAAGGACCTTCATCCCCTACACTAGGCTACAATATCAAGGCATTCATCCCCTACACTAGGCTACAATATCAAGGACCTTCATCCCCTACACTAGGCTACAATATCAAGGACCTTCATCCCCTACACTAGGCTACAATATCAAGGGTCTTCATCCCCTACACTAGGCTAAAATATCAAGGTCTTCATCCCCTACACTAGGCTACAATATCAAGGTCTTCATCCCCTACACTAGGCTACAATATCAAGGTCTTCATCCCCTACACTAGGCTACAATATCAAGGTCTTCATCCCCTACACTAGGCTACAATATCAAGGGTCTTCATCCCCTACACTAGGCTACAATATCAAGGTTTTCATCCCCTACACTAGGCTACAATATCAAGGTCTTCATCCCCTACACTAGGCTACAATATCAAGGGCCTTTTTCCCCTACATTAGGCTACAATATCAAGGTCTTCATCCCCTACACTAGGCTACAATATCAAGGGTCTTCATGCCCTACACTAGGCTACAATATCAAGGGCCTTCATCCCCTACACTAGGCTACAATATCAAGGGCCTTCATCCCCTACACTAGGCTACAATATCAAGGTCTTCATGCCCTACACTAGGCTACAATATCAAGGTCTTCATCCCCTACACTAGGCTACTATATCAAGGGCCTTTTCCCCTACATTAGGCTACAATATCAAGGTCTTCATCCTCTACACTAGGCTACAATATCAAGGGTCTTCATCCCCTACACTAGGCTACAATATCAAGGTCTTCATCCCCTACACTAGGCTACAATATCAAGGGTCTTCATCCCCTACACTAGGTTACAATATCAAGGGCCTTTTTCCCTACACTAGGCTACAATATCAAGGTCTTCATCCCCTACACTAGGCTACAATATCAAGGGTCTTCATCCCCTACACTAGGCTACAATATCAAGGTCTTCATCCCCTACACTAGGCTACAATATCAAGGGTCTTCATCCCCTACACTAGGCTACAATATCAAGGGCCTTTTTCCCCTACACTAGGCTACAATATCAAGGTCTTCATCCCCTACACTAGGCTACAATATCAAGGGTCTTCATGCCCTACACTAGGCTACAATATCAAGGTCTTCATCCCCTACACTAGGCTAAAATATCAAGGGTCTTCATCCCCTACACTAGACTACAATATCAAGGTCTTCATCCCCTACACTAGGCTACAATATCAAGGTCTTCATCCCTACACTAGGCTACAATATCAAGGGTCTTCATGCCCTACACTAGGCTACAATATCAAGGGCTTCATGCCCTACACTAGGCTACAATATCAAGGTCTTCATCCCCTACACTAGGCTACAATATCAAGGTCTTCATCCCCTACACTAGGCTACAATATCAAGGTCTTCATCCCCTACACTAGACTACAATATCAAGGTCTTCATCCCCTACACTAGGCTACAATATCAAGGTCTTCATCCCCTACACTAGGCTACAATATCAAGGTCTTCATCCCTACACTAGGCTACAATATCAAGGGTCTTCATGCCCTACACTAGGCTACAATATCAAGGGTCTTCATCCCCTACACAAGGCTACAACGCGAGGCTATCATGACTAACACCCGCACCCCTATGTAAAGTGCTACACAAAATCTGACGTTCTGGTTTTAAGATTATATGCGCCAAAGACAGACAAGCACAAAGTGAAAGCAATAACACCATGCACCCTAGCACACCCGCGTTAATAAAACAGAGAACGAAAAAGTATCCCTCCCAGGAAATGTAATTTCCACATTTTCGAAAGCCAAACTTTCACGCCCACGTGAAGTTCGCGCCAAAACAAACTGGAACGCGCTTCGCTCCGCGTCTAATTTGTTGTGACAAAATAAAATTGTTTGTGTTACGAGGGCGGTCAGCTGACACCCTTCACACGCCGAGGCGTGACCCACGGCCGCTGCTAAAATAAAGGTTGACGTAATGTTTGCTGATCACCGCGACACAGCCCGTCTACCCCCGGGCAAACAGCCACATCAAAACACCAGCGCGGACGACAACAAAAATCCACACAAAAGAATTTATCCATTCACAGTGAACAGAACTAATACCACCATCGAACCAGCTAGCTCTCTTTCCATATAAAAAAACTGATCTGTAAATGTAAATATTTTTAACCATTTGTTTAGCTTACACTTACGCTAGTCGCTATTACAGCTTTTGGAGTTTGTTTATTTGTTAAGCTTTTTAAATTTGTGATGTACAAGAATACAACTGCTTTTGTCTCTTTTAATTAAAACCCAACCTCTGTTTTTGGAGCGTATTTACAGAAACGTAATTAATTTTGGAGCGTATTTACAGCAACGTAATTAATTTTGGAGCGTATTTACAGCAACGTAATTAATTTTGGAGCGTATTTACAGCAACGTAATTAAACGTCGTGCACTGCAGATATACTGGCTCACGTTGAGACCTCGGCTGGTGGAACTTGATCCGTAACAAGACATTGGTGAAGAGGCCAAATGAGTTACATAACATTCCTTAGTATCCAAATAGTGTAGGGACCCATGAACCTTGTATCCAAATAGTGCAGGGACCCATGACCCTTGTATCCAAATCAATCATACAGTCATACATATTTAAATCATACAGTCCACTTTAAATCATTTAAATTTAAATTTAAATTTAAATTTAAATTTACATTTATATCATACAGTCTACTTTAAACATCAAACAATTTGCTATCAAAAAATATAAATTAACATAAAATATAAATTACTATATAAATTAATTGGCATATTTTCGGTATAAAAAGTCCTAATTTCAAACAGCGAATACGTGCAGAGAGCCAGAATTTGGCTCAAAACATGGCTCAAGGGTCGAATTTGAGATGTTTGTGATATATTTTAAAACTGCAGGGGGGTTTGGGCAAAATGTGACCCATCGCCGCGATCAGTAATTGGTATATTTTCGTTATAAAATTTGTTATTTCAAACTGCGAATACGTGCAGAGAGCCCGGAATTTGGCTACAAAATATTGCAGAAGCGACGAATTTGGGAAGTTTGGGATATTTTGAAAACTGCAAGGACGGTTTGGGAAAAATTTGATCCATCGCTGCTTTCAGTAATTGGAATATTTTCGGTATAAAATGTCGTAATTTCAAACTGCGAATACGTGCAGAGAGCCAGAATTTGGCTCCAAAATATGGCTCAAAGGTCGAATTTGGGACGTTTGGGATATTTTGAAAACTGCGATGGGTGGGTTGGGCAAAATGTGACCCATCGCTGCTCTCAGTATATGGCATACTTTACATACTTAGAGAAAAACAGGGTTTCTCTCCTAATCAATATCTTACTCGCTATTGTAACGAGGTACGAATGGTTGATTTAAATAATGTATTTAATGTGAATTTGCAATTAATTACGCGTATTTCTCAGGAGAGAAACCCTGATTTTATTGCATATTTCGACGTTTCAGCCGCATTTGAGCCATATTTGGGAGCCAAATTCTGGCTCTCTGCTCGTATTCGCAGTTTGATATTACGACTTTTTATACCGAAAGTATGCAAATTACTGAGAGCGGCGATGGGTCACATTTTGCCTAAACCCCCCCTGCAGTTTTATAATATATCACAAACATCCCAAATTCGACCCTTTAACCATATTTCGGAGCCAAATTCTGGCTCTCTGCACGTATTCGCAGTTTGAAATTACGAATTTTATACCGAAAATGTGCCAATTACTGAGAGCAGCGATTGGTCACATTTTGCCCATACCCTCCTGAAGTTTTCAAATATGCCAATTACTGAAATCGGCGATGGGTCACATTTAGCCCAAACCCTCCCTGCAGTTTTCAAAATATTCCAAAGAACCCAAGTTCGACGCTTGATCCATATTTTGGGGCCAAATTCTGGCTCTCGGCACTTATTCGCAGTTTGAAAATACGATTTTTTATACCGAAAATGTGCCAATTACTGAGAGCGGCGATGGGTCACATTTTGCCCAAACCCTCCCTGCAGTTTTCAAAATATCCCAAACATCCCAAAGTCGTCGCTTGAGCCATATTTTGGAACCAAATTCTGGCTCTCGGCACGTATTCGCAGTTTGAAATTACGAATTTTTATACCGAAAATATGCAATTTACTGAGCCATATTTTGGAGCCAAATTCTGGCTCTCTGCATGTATTCGCAGTTTGAAATTACGACTTTTATACCGAAAATATGCCAATTGCTGAAAGCAGCGAGGGATCGCATTTTACCCAAACCCTCCCTGTAGTTTTCAAAATATTCCAAACAACCCAAGTTCGATGCGATGGGTCACATTTTGTCCAAGCCCCCCATCGCTGTTTTCAAAATATCCCAAACGTCCCAAATTCGACCCTTGAGCCATATTTTGGAGCCAAATTCTGGCTCTCGGCACGTATTCGCAGTTTGAAATTACGAATTTTTATACCGAAAATGTGCCAATTACTGAGAGCGGCGATGGGTCAAATTTTGCCCAAACCCCCCTGCAGTTTAAAAATATATCACAGACTTCCAAAATTCGACCCTTGAGCCATGTTTTGGAGCCAAATTCTGGCTTCCTGCACGTATTCGCAGTTTGAAATTACATCTTTTTATACCGCAAATATGCCAATTACTGAGAGCGGTGATGGGTCACATTTTGCCCAAATCCCCCTGCAGTTTTAAAATATTTCACAAACATCCCAAATTCGACCATTGAGCCATATTTTGGAGCTTAAATTCTGGCTCTCTGTACGTATTCGCAGTTTTAAAATAAGATTTTTATACCGAAAATATGCCAATTACTGAAAGCGGCGATGGATCACATTTAGCCCACACCTTCCCTCCAGTTTTCAAAATATCCCAAACATCCCAAATTCGAAGATTAAGCCATATTTTGGAGCCAAATTATGGCTCTGCACGTATTCGCATTTAGAAATTACGAATTTTATACCGAAAATATGTCAATTACTGAGAGCGGCGATGGGTCACATTTTGCCCAAACCCCCACTGCAGTTTTCAAAATATCTAAAACATCCCAAATTCGATGATTGAGCCATATTTTGGAGCCAAATTCTGGCTCTCGGCACGTATTCGCAGTTTCAATTTACTAATTTTTATACCGAAAATATGCCAATTACTGAGAGCGGCGATGGGTCACATTTTGCCCAAACCCACCCTGCAGTTTTCAAAATATCCTAAAGAACCCAAATTCGAAGCTTGAGCCATATTTGGGAGCTAATTTCTGGCTCTCTGCACATATTCGCAGTTTGAAATTTCGAATTTTTATAACGAAAATATGCCAATTACTGAGAGCGGTGATGGGTCACATTTTGCCCAAACCCCCCTGTAGTTTTAAAATATATCACAAATAACCAAAATTCGACCCTTGAGCCATATTTTGGAGCCAAATTCTGACTCTCTGCACGTATTCGCAGTTTTAAACTAAGACTTTTTATACCGAAAATATGCCAATTACTGAAAGCGACGATGGATAACATTTAGCCCAAACCCTCCCTGCAGTTTTCAAAATATCCCAATCATCCCAAATTCGACGCTTGAGCCATGTTTTGGAGTCAAATTCTCGCTCTCTGCACGTATTCGCAGTTTTAAATTACGAATTTTTATACCGAAAATATGCCAATTACTGAGAGCGGCGATGGGTCACATTTTGCCCAAACCCCCATGAAGTTTTCAAATTTTCCGAAACATCCCAAATTAGACTCTTGAGCGATATTTTGGAGCCAAATTCTGGCTCTCTGCACGTATTCGCAGTTTGAAATTACGAATTTTTATACCGAAAATATTCCAATTACTGAGAGCGGCGATGGGTCATATTTTGCCCAAACCCTCACTGCAGTTTTCAAAATATCCCAAACATTCCAAATTCGACGATTGAGCCATATTTTGGAGCCAAATTCTGGCTCTCTGCACTTATTCGCAGTTTGAAATTATGACTTTTTATACCGTAATTATGCCAATTACTGAGAGCAGCGATGGGTCACATTTTGCCCAAACCCCCCTGCAGTTTTAAAATATATCACAAACATCCCAAATTCGACCCTTGAGTCATATTTTGGAGCCAAATTCTGGATCTCAGCACGTATTCGCAGTTTGAAATTACGACATTTTATACCGAAAATATGCCAATTACGGAGAGCGGCGATGGGTCAAAATTTGAAAACTGCAGGGAGGGTTTGGGCAAAATGTGATCCAGCGCCGCTTTCAGTAATTGGCATATTTACGGTATAAAAAGTCGTAATTTCAAATAGCGAATACGTGCAGAGAGCCAAAATTTGGCTACAAAATATGTCTCAAGGGTCGAATTTGGGATGTTTGGTATATTTTGAAAACTGCAGGAGGGTTCGGGCAAAATGTGACCCATCGCCGCTCTCAGTAACTGGCATACTTTCGGTATAAAATGTCGTAATTTCATACTGCGAAAACATGCAGAGATCCAGAATTTGGCTCCAAAATAAGGCTCAAGTGTAGAATTTGGGATGTTTGAGATATTTTCAAAACTGCAGGGAGGGTTTCGGCAATATGTGATCCATCGCCTCTTAGAGTAATTGGCATATTTTCGGTATAATAAGTTGTAATTTCAAACAGCGAATACGTGTAGAGAGCCAGAATTTGGCTCCAAAATATGGCTCAAGGTTCGAATTTGGGATGTTTGGTATATTTTGAAAACTGCAGGGGGGGTTTGGGCAAAATGTGACCCATCGCCGCTCTCAGTAACTGGCATATTTTCGGTATAAAAAGTCGTAATTTCATACTGCGAAAACATGCAGAGATCCAGAATTTGGCTCCAAAATAAGGCTCAAGCGTAGAATTTTGGATGTTTGAGATATTTTCAAAACTGCAGGGATGGTTTCGGCAATATGTGATCCATCGCCTCGTAGAGTATTTGGCAAATTTTCGGTATAAAATGTCGTAATTTCAAACTGCGAATACGTGCAGAGAGCAAGAATTTGGCTCCAAAATATGGCTCAAGGGTCGAATTTGGGATGTTTGGGATATTTTGAAAACTGAAGAAGGAGGGGTGGGCAAAATGTGACCCAAAGCTGCTAGCAGTAATTGGTATATGTTCGGTATAAAAAAAAACATAATTTCAAACTACGAATGTGTGCAGCGAGTCAGAATTTGGCTCCAAAATATGGCTCAAGTGTCGAATTCGGGATGTTTGGGATAAACAGCAGGGGGGTTTGGGCAGAATGTGACCCATCGTCGCTCTAAGTAATTGGTATATTTTCGGTACAAAAATTCGTAATTTCAAACGGCGAATACGTGCAGAGAGCCAAAATTTGGCTCCAAAATATGTCTCAAGGGTCGAATTTGGGATGTTTGGGATATTTTGAAAACTGCAGGAGGGTTTGGGCAAAATGTGACCCATAGCCGATCTCAGTAACTGGCATATTTTCAGTATAAAAATTCGTAATTTCATACTGCGAAAACATGCAAAGAGCCAGAATTTGGCACCAAAATAAGGCTCAAGCGTAGAATTTGGGATGTTTTGGATATTTTGAAAACTGCAGGGGGTGTTTTGGCAAAATGTGACCCATCGCGGCTCGCAGTAATTTGCATATTTTCGGTATATAAATTCGTAATTTCATACTGCGAAAACATGCAAAGAGCCAGAATTTGGCATCAAAATAAGGCTCAAGCGTAGAATTTAGGGATGTTTTGGATATT
>WNGS01068808.1:0-12830 GCA_020271785.1 Procambarus virginalis | reverse complement strand
TGACTCACGTGTTGCTTACAGTAACGTGGTGGGTGAGTGTTTATGACTCACATGTTGCTTACAGTAACGTGGTGGGTGAGTGTTTATGACTCACGTGTTTGTTTACAGTAACGTGGTGGGTGTGTTTTATGACTCCATGTTGCTTACAGTAACGTGGTGGGTGAGTGTTTATGACTCACATGTTGCTTACAGTTACGTGGTGGGTGAGTGTTTATGACTCACATGTTGCTTACAGTAACGTGGTGGGTGAGTGTTTATGACTCACATTTTGCTTACAGTAACGTGGTGGGTGAGTGTTTATGACTCACATGTTGCTTACAGTAACGTGGTGGGTGAGTGTTTATGACTCACATGTTGCTTACAGTAACGTGGTGGGTGAGTGTTTATGACTCACATGTTGCTTACAGTAACGTGGTGGGTGAGTGTTTATGACTCACATGTTGCTTACAGTAACGTGGTGGGTGGGTGTTTATGACTCACATGTTAGAGTAGGCAGTGGATGAGTGCTTATGGTCCGATTGTTATAGTAAAGCTAGATACAATGTGTTTTACATTTTTATCTGATTCGTTAAACCTCATTGAAAATCTGATTTATTTTGTAACTTTCTATTGAAGTACTGATGGATATCTGGGGCTTTGACTCATATATAGAATTATATAATTAAGAGAATTAATATACTGGAAGGACCACCCACTTTTGAGAAAGAGGGAAAACAAATAAAGGATTATGAGATTGACACTATAGAACCAGTGCCTATGTATGTTAAATTATTTAACAATCACTTAAAGCGAATGAATGTACTGTATTACTAATTAAAGTTAAAGGCCTAAAATATCAACATTGGGGGTAGAGGGTATTTCTAGAAATTCATATATATCTAGGAACCAGTGTGGTTCGTCACCAGTTCATTAATGAGGTTAGTAAATAATTGAATCTTAAATGGCAGGTAGATTCTAAGGGATCATGAAATATTAAATACAAACTTATGACAGTAAATTATTGCTTTTATATTATTCCTCTTGATCATTATATATATATATGGAAACATATAGAAATTAATAATGACATTAGTCAAAAATTCTACGAAACGAGATTATTGTCTTAGCTGTGAGACTACTTCACTAAATCAGTTTCACTACTCATAGTCGTGATCACAACGTCCCAATAAAGAAGAAGCACCAGTGGTGAACATCGCAGATGAAGGAAGAAAGGCTTAGTTCGTCCTCCTCGCCTACACGCTGTAATCAGGGAAATTTGAGTAGCATTTGACTAGGCTAGAAATTATTTCAATATTCACTGAAATTGGAAATAAAGTTGAAAGAAACTAACACTGTATTTGTGGTGTGCTTATCCTAACGACAGGCTACCCACAAAAATATACTCAAGAGTGATGCATCAGACTAAAATGTATATTAACGTAGGCGTGTTGGAATACTAAAGCCTGCCGATATCGCGTCTGCCAGTCCCTGACCTTCACTGCTGTGGACGTGTGATTGCGGGGCGTGATTATCTTTGTAGACGCGTAATTGAACAGTTTTAACACTGTGGACCACGTAATGTTGTTAAATAGCTGCCGTCTGTGGATGTTGTTGTTGTTATAGATTCGGCTACTCGGAACAAGTTCCAAGTAGCACGGGCTATGGTGAGCCCGTAACTTACCTGGCACAGGAGCTGGGCAAGAGGCACGGGCTATGGTTAGCCTCGTGGACAGATGTCTCCCGTCTCCTGTCTGTGGAGGCACATGTGCACCACACGACGCCCATGCTTGAAGAGCGCCTCCCTCCTGCCCTCAAGCCCGATCACGCATGCGCAGAGACGCTCATAGCGATCCCGGACTTAAACCATTTCGGTTTATCATTAATTATTGGGGAACTGAAGGAGTACAATTTAAACTAACATCACCAATAAATATATTGGATACTAATACCTCTTCTCATAAGGCAATTGATCTAATTAACATTGCGCAAATTGAACGAGAAGGGTTCACGTGTATTTTATTTTACGCCACAGTAATATGTTACTGGAATAATTAATTTAATTAAATACTCGAGCTCAGTACGCATAAGCATGTGAAATAGTTCTTTCTTTCATAAAGAACAATAATTGTAGAAAGAAAGAGTAATTAACTGACTCTATATTTCTCCAACATGTGAGGGCGACTCCAAGTTTTAACCTGTCGTTCCTCACGTCGTCACTCTCACTAGCAAGAATTTGGCAAATATGGCTTCGCAGTGGAAACATATTGAATTAATTCTACATATTAGTAGTGTTAGTAATTACTATGGGTTAATACAATAATGATGCATTATAATACAAAACGATGTATTAGTGTTGGAAACTTTCCAACAAGTACACATCAAATCAGCACTTGCATGTTCATGTGAATGTCTGGGTGACTGTTTGTGTGTGTGTGTGTGTGTGTTTGCTAATTATGCCTGGACCATACATGTATAGACATTATTTACGTTACTTTCACTTATCAAAACACTTTCCAAAGTTCATGAACAGTAACAATTCAACAAATATTATTCAATACAGTTTACTTATCTATTAATTTGGTAACTCACTAACCCACACAAAACAAGCAACACACTAGATTTCGTTATGCTTATTAGATTCTTGGTGTTTATGCAAGATAAGATCTGTGTTTATGAAAGAGTAATCAGAAACCGTCGTAGCCCAGCTTTGGGAGCGTCCTCCGCGGCCTCGTAGCCCAGCTGTGGGAGCGTCCTCCGCGGCCTCGTAGCCCAGCTGTGGGAGCGTCCTCCGCGGCCTCGTAGCCCAGCTGTGGGAGCGTCCTCCGCGGCCTCGTAGCCCAGCTGCGGGAGCGTCCTCCGCGGCCTCGTAGCCCAGCTGTGGGAGCGTCCTCCGCGGCCTCGTAGCCCAGCTGTGGGAGCGTCCTCCGCGGCCTCGTAGCCCAGCTGTGGGAGCGTCCTCCGCGGCCTCGCAGTCCAGAGTTCGCAGTCCAGAGTTCCACCCATTCCTCGATACACGCTTCTTTTACTGTTCTCGTAATAAATGTTTTTTCTTGTTTCTTTTATTCTTAAAAAGTGAACATTAATATGGAAAAAATATTGTAAATTATTAGAGAATCTTAAGAGAATGTTGATCAAATCAATATAGATGTGACTGTGGAACATTAGTAAGTCTGGGACACTGTGTTGCCTAGATAATAGTCTTTTGGTCACCTAAACGTTTCTCACAACTTTGATGTAAATTATCTGTCCATGTGCGCGTGTACCATCCTAGCAGTCTTCACCTTGTTGTGTTAACAGAATCATGAAATAGCTTTATAACCTATACTGTTCCTGGTGCCTTCTCTTCGTCTCACCTATGTTTAGTACTTTGTATTTGTCAGTGTTAAAGGAAAGTGACCATCTGTCCGACCACCGCTTGAGCGCATCTAGATCTCCTTGTACTCTCCCTCAAACGTCTTCGTTTGTAAATCTCAGCAATTATGCATAATCTGCAAGTAAGGATACTTATGACTGTCTTCTATTAGTTGTTTAATTTTATTTAAACATTACATTTTATTTAACATTTATTTTCTATTAGTTTTATAATTTAATTTTAACACTTATCAACTCGTAGGCCATTATCTGCCTTAACTGAATCCATGCATGTGATTTGAAAGAAATCTTCATTTCTTAAGTATTTCAAGAGACGTTTTCTTGCAAGCTTGTCTAGCATCTAACTGAGTATTGTCGATAATGAAGCTACTGTGTAGTAGCACTACCATTTACACTACATTTGCTGTCTTCCATTCCTTTGACAACTCCCTCTTTTTTACTGATGAGTCGAAGAGTTAATGGGAGGCTCAAGTCCGCAGCTACATCTTTCAGTCTCCACAAATACTATTTGTTGCTTACAGTAACGTGGTGGGTGAGTGTTTATGACTCACATGTTGCTTACAGTAACGTGGTGGGTGAGTGTTTATGACTTACATGTTGCTTACAGTAACGTGGTGGGTGAGTGTTTATGACTCACATGTTGCTTAGAGTTTACTCACATAATTGTATTTACCTTGTTGGGCTTGTTAGTGTTGAGCTTTGGCTCTTTGGTCCCGCCTCTCAACTGTCAGTCTATAGGTGTACAGATTCCATTGCTTCTCGAGCTCTATCATATCTATATTTGGAACTGAGTATGGAGTCAGCCTCCATCACATCACTTCCTAGTGCATTCCATTTACTAACTACATTGACGCTGAAAAAGTTCTTTCTAATGTCTCTGGATCTCATCTGGGTACTCAGTTTCCCCTTGTGTCCCGTTGTAGGTGAGCCACTCGTGTTAAGTACAGTAATCCATCCTTCTCTGTCCTCTCATATCCCCTGAGCCTTTTGTATGTGGTGATTATGTCTTCCCGAGCTACAACTATACAATTGAGAATAATTTACATATCACCATTCACACTGACTCTAAATCTTCGCTCTAGGCATAATATACACAGCACAGAGATAATATACAACTCCTCACAGAAATTCAACATATAGGAAAAGAAGCCCATAATCGAGGGTTGTCAATCACTCTAAATTGAATACCAAGTCACATTGGCATAGATGGTAATGAAAAGGCAGACTCACTAGCAAAAACTGCCACTGCTCTACCTGTTGTACAGGTTCAAATACCTCCAAGTTTCTCACAGATTAAGGAGCAAATATTAAAGAAAATATTCTCAACTATCAAAAGTCGCCACAGAGCCAAAGTAGCGGAAGGAAGATCCACTGCGATATGGTACGAACAAGCCACTGGTTACTCCTCTTTCAAGCCTGGCAAAAAGATATCCAGAGACATTGCAGTAGCCATACACAGACTCAGACTTGGTTACAAGTACTGCTGGGAGGTAATGAACCCAATAGTTAAAGAGTGTCATATCTGTGGAACAGAAGCAGAGGCGCCACTATTGCACTACTTACTGGAATGTGCAGCTACTGAAGCCCTGCGCATCAAACTCAACATTAATCCAACGACAGCAGCTGCATTAGATGCACATTCCATCGTGACTACAATGATTAGAAAAGCCGTTGAGGAATGGGACTCATTACTGAGCATTCTGCATCTACATCCGCCACCAAGATAATGTTAATAAAACAAGATTAAAACCAGTGCACTAAAACAGAAGCGATAAATAAGCAGGGAAAAAGGAAAAATCCCCTCCTCCATTTTAAACTTAGACCCAAATATCACAGAAACAAGGTTATCACGTATAACCAAATTTAATTACGGGCTCACCATAGCCCGTGCTACATGGACACTTTGTTCAGAGTAGCTAAATCTGTAACAACAACAACATTCCTCATCTTACGGGCTCACCATAGCCCGTGCTACATGGACACTTCGTTCTGAGTAGCTAAATCTGAAACAACAACAACATTCCTCATCAGACGGGAGACATCTCCCGTCACGCAGGGTGCAGTCGCACCTCCACAGATCTCCAGTATCATCTATTGATACTGGTAATGGCTCAAAAGGGTCTCCACTTACGGGTTATTCATGCCCGTGCCACCTGCAGGGTGGCTTAATCATCATCAATCTTCCTCATCATAATCGATTTGAGAATGGTCCAGGACGGACCGAAACGTCGTCGTCCCTTCACTTTCTAGTGTGTGGTTTGGTCGACATATATAGACATCATTTATAGACAAAGTTCATGAACAGTAACAATTCAACAAATAATATTCATTTACAGTTTACTTATCAAATTATTTGGTAACTCACTAACCCACAAAAACAAGCAACTTATTAGATTTCAATTTGCTTATTAGATTCTTTGTGTTGATGCAAGAGAAGATCTGTGTTCATGAAAGAATAATCAGAAGCCGTGGTCACCCAGCTGTGGGAGTGTCCTCCGCGGCCTCGCAGTCCGGAGTTCCACCCAATATAAGGAGAGCCTTCTTATACTGTTCACTTAAATTTTTTTTCTTTTATTCTTTAGATGTGAGTATTAATTTGGAAAGAATAAAGTAAATTATCGAACAATCTAAACGGAAAATTGGAGATCAAATCAATATGGATGTGACTGTGGAACATTAGTAAGTCCGGGACACTGTGTTGCCTACCTTACCTTGATACCTTGAGGTGCTTCCGGGGCTTATCGTCCCCGCGGCCCGGTCATCGACCAGGCCTCCTGGTTGCTGGACTGATCAACCAGGCTGTTGGACGCGGCTGCTCGCAGCCTGACGTATGAGTCACAGCCTGGTTGATCAGGTATCCTTTGGAGGTGCTTATCCAGTTCTCTCTTGAACACTGTGAGGGGTTTGCCAGTTATGTCCCTTATGTGTAGTGGAAGCGTGTTGAACAGTCTCGGGCCTCTGATGTTGATAGAGTTCTCTCTCAGAGTACCAGTTGCACCTCTGCTTTTCAACGGGGGTATTCTGCACATCCTGCCATGTCTTCTGGTCTCATGTGATGTTATTTCTGTGTGCAGGTTTGGGACCAGCCCCTCTAATATTTTCCACGTGTAAATTATTATGTATCTCTCCCGCCTGCGCTCAAGGGAATACAGATTTAGGCCTAGATAATAGTCTTTTGGTCACCTAAACGTTTCTCACAACTTTGATGTAAATTATCTGTCAATGTGTTCTTGTACAATTCTAGCAGTCTTCAACTTGTTGTGTTAACAGATTCAAGAAATAGATTTCTGGGTTATACAAATCCTAGTGCCTCCTTTTCGTCTCAACCATGCTTAGATCTTTGCATTTTGTTGACCAGACCACACAATAGAAGGTGAATGGTCCAGGACGGACCGAAACGTCGTCGTCCCTTCACCTTCTAGTGTGTGGTCTGGTCACCATTCTTCAGCCACGTTATTGTGACTCATCGCCTGCATCTTTGCATTTGTCAGTGATAAGAAAGTGACCATCTGTCCGACCACCACTTGATTGCATCTAAATCTCCTTGTACTCTCCCTCAAACGTCTTCGTTTGTAAATCTCAGCAATTATGCCTAATACCCAAACAAGGATACATAAGACTTTCCTCAGTTAGTTTGATGACATATATCACATCTGAATGACCCCAACTGATCCCGTGGTGGTACACAACTTGCGTTGTTTACTACTTGCAACTGTTTGTCGTTGATTTCTTTTCTTTACGTATTACCTTCAGTTTTCAACCAATGATATGTTCTCTCCTCCACACCAGCACTCCTTTAGTTAGGAAATCCTGGTCTTCAATTTTGGGATGTTGACCTACTAAATGGAACTGTGTTACACGTTTGTTGATTATCAATGAAAATAACGGCAGTTACTCCTTCTTTCCTTAGCTTTATTATTTTTTTTAAACATAACTCTTATAAATTCGTAGGGCATTGTCTGCCTCAATTGAATCCATGCAGCTGCCTTGAGAGAAAAATTCATTTTTTAAGTGTTTCAAGAGACGTTTCCTTGCAAGTTTCTCTAGCGCCTAACTGAGAATGGTCGATAATGAAGCTACTGTGTAGTTTAGTGGCTCCTGTGTCCTTTCATTCTGGCACTATATTGACTGTCTTCCATTCCTTTGGCAACTCCCTCTTTTTCAGTGATGAGTCGGAGAGTTAATGGGAGGCTCAAGTTCGCAGCTACATCTTTCAGTCTCCATAAATACCATTTGTTGTTTACAGTGTACTCACCTACTTGTGGCTGCTGGATCGAGCCCTAGCTCTTGGACCTAACTTTTCTAGCCGCTGGTTGTCTAATGCAATGACTCCTGATATATTTCTCTGTCATACCTGCTGTTAAAGTTATGAATGGAGTTAGCCTCTACAACCTGCTCCTTTAGGTCGTTCCCTTTACTTACTACAGATACTCTAAAAGAAAATTTTAAAACATCTTTATGACACATCTGAGTCTCAAGTTTTCATCCGTGCCGCCTTGTTCTATTGTTATTCATTGTAAACCTTTCCTCTGTTTCCACCATGTCAATCTCTTTAAGTATTCTTTACGTCAGTATTATGTCCCCCACTTTCCCTTCTCTTTTCTAGCGTCGTCAGATTATAATCCTTCAGTCTGTCTTCGTACCTCATCCCTCGCAGCTCTGGCACAAGTCTCCTTACAAATTTCTGCACGTTTTTGAGCTTCCTTATGAGCTTTTTAAAGTGGGGCTCCACGATGGGGCGGCATACTCTCAGACTGGCTTCACATTGGTATTATACAATGATCTAAAAGCCTCCTTACT
Source organism: Procambarus virginalis (assembly GCA_020271785.1). Lineage (NCBI taxonomy): Eukaryota > Metazoa > Arthropoda > Malacostraca > Decapoda > Cambaridae > Procambarus > Procambarus virginalis. The sequence goes on along the minus strand of WNGS01068808.1, from coordinate 4,679 downwards.
CAAGTTTCTGAAGGATGTTCTGACTTTTGCCAGAGTTGAGTCTGCAGCTGACATTATTTACATGAGCCTCTTGATTTAGATTTGATATGTCCACTCCCAGTTATTTCTCTTTAGACCTTATAGGGAGGTTTTTTCCTTCATGGTATATTGGCCATTCGGTCTCCTGGCTCCTTTCCCCATTTCTATCACCTTGTACTTGTTATTGTTGAATTCTAGCAGCCATTTCTCAGTCCAGCTCTGCGAACGTATTCAAATCATCCTGGAGAATCATACAAGCCTTATATGTCTCAACTTTCGTCATTAGTTTTGCATCATCTGCAAACATTGACATAAAAGACTCGACTCCTACACTCAGGTCATTTACATAAATGAGGAATAGTATGGGACCCAGCACCGATCCTTGAGGCACTCCGCTTATTACTCTACGCCAGTCCGACTCACTTTCACTCTCAGACACTGTCACACTCCTCTCTGTCAGGTAATTCCTTACCCATGATTGTGCGTTTCCGTCTACTCCCGCTTGCCTCTCAAGTTTGTATAAAAGCCTTCTGTGTGGTACTCTATCAAAGGCTTTTTGGCAGTCCAGAAATATTCAATCTGCCCACACAAAACGAGCAACACAATAAATATCATTTTGCTTTTCAGATTCTTTGTGTATGTGCAAGATAAGATCTGTGTTTATGAAAGAGTAATCCGAAGCCGTCGTGGCCCAGCTGTGGGAGCGCCCTCCGCGGCCTCGTAGTGCAGAGTTCCACCCAGGGTTGTGGAAATGCTTCTTTTACTGTTCGTGAAATATAGTTTTTTACTCTTTTATTCTTTAGTTGTGAGTATTAATTTGAAAAAATCGAGTAGATTTTCGAACAATCTAAATAAAAAATTGAAGATCAAATCAATATGGATGTGACTTTGGAACATTAGTGAGTTCAGGACACTGCGTTGCAAAGATAATAGTTTTTTGGTCACCTAAACGTTTCTCACAACTAGAGTGTGAACTGGGGTGGTCCACCAAGGCCCAGTAGGAGAACCATCAATATCTTGTGGCTGGTAACTGGGGTGGTGCACCAAGGCCCAGTAGGAGAGCCATCAACATCTTGTGGCTGGTAACTGGGGTGGTGCACCAAGGCCCAGTAGGAGAGCCATCAATATCTTGTGGCTGGTAACTGGGGTGGTGCACCAAGGCCCAGTAGGAGAACCATCAATATCTTGTGGCTGGTAACTGGGGTGGTGCACCAAGGCCAGTAGGAGAGCCATCAACATCTTGTGGCTGGTAACTGGGGTGGTCCACCAAGGCCCAGTAGGAGAGCCATCAACATCTTGTGGCTGGTAACTGGGGTGGTGCACCAAGGCCCAGTAGGAGAGCCATCAACATCTTGTGGCTGGTAACTGGGGTGGTCCACCAAGGCCCAGTAGGAGAGCCATCAATATCTTGTGGCTGGTAACTGGGGTGGTGCACCAAGGCCCAGTAGGAGAGCCATCAACATCTTGTGGCTGGTAACTGGGGTGGTCCACCAAGGCCCAGTAGGAGAGCCATCAATATCTTGTGGCTGGTAACTGGGGTGGTGCACCAAGGCCCAGTAGGAGAGCCATCAATATCTTGTGGCTGGTAACTGTGGTGGTCCACCAAGGTCCAGTAGGAGAGCCATCAACATCTTGTGGCTGGTAATTGTAGGTATAAGGTAATGTGCTATCGTTGGTTATGTGCTCAGTTATCGTCCAACCCATTTGCATCGATATAAGATTTTGTAACTGTTAGGATTATTTATGTATCATTTTATCAATAAACTTTACATTGATTAATTTCAGTGTTTAGCCAATTTTCCCACTAATTAATTCTGAGTCATTTAAATTCCCATTACATGCTATGTTTTGCAAGTTTCCCCGTGGTTCTCCATTTTCATTCTGAATTAAAGATGTCCCCTGATTCTCAGTAAGTAAACTAAAGAGTTATTATAAATTATCCCAAAGTATTAATTTCCAAGGTCCCTACGTCATTGTCAGGTACTGAACTACTCTTCCCTTAGTCCAGTATTTTCCGTTCAGTCCCACTCGTCTTGGGGGAAGTGGTGGCAGTGTTTAAGTATTATTATATATTAAGGCTTAACAATCAGGTGTTTGTCTCCAGTGATGAACATCGGTCCAGCAGAGTTGGTAAGTACGCTAGTGGGTCAAGTGGCCTGGCCGACATGTGTTGAGCAGGTGTTATAGGGTGTGGGGAAAACATCTGCTGTTACAGGATGATCCTTAGATGTGTGGCTCCTCTTGCATGATAGTATGATGATAGATGAAGTTACTGGTGTCGACTTCACTTTGCCTCAGATCTACAAGATGTTGTTGAAGTTCTTGGTGTACTATTACTCTCAGACTGCTCATTGACACCCAAGGTTATACTCAGTTTCTCCTTTAAAGGCAGATTCTTTGGCTAACTCATCAGCTCCATCATGCATTCGGAGGTCAACATGAGATGGAGTCAACATGAAGCCATAATGTGCTACAATCGTTAATAATTTTGTTGTATTCGTGGTTAGCTTCAGACACGAGCAGGTTACAGTTATGTCTTAAATAGTTGAAAGTCATTAAGATTGATAAGGAGTTGAGAGCAATTAAGGATGATAAAGAGTTGAGGGTAATTAAGGGTGATAAAGAGTTGAGAGTAATTAAGGATGATAAAGAGTTGAGAGTAATTAAGGATGATAAAGAGTTGAGAGCAATAAGGATGATAAAGAGTTGAGAGCAATTAAGGATGATAAAGAGTTGAGAGCAATTAAGGATGATAAAGAGTTGAGAGCAATTAAGGATGATAGAGTTGAGGGTAATTAAGGATGATAAAGAGTTGAGAGCAATTAAGGATGGTAAAGAGTTGAGAGTAATTAAGGATGATAAAGAGTAGAGAACAATAAGGATGATGAAGACTTGAGAGTAATTAATAATGAAAAGAGTCACTTACAATTAATGTATCAAGTTTGGAGACTTGTTCACATTTCAGTGCAAGGAGCAAGGGCCAATAGTTCGGTGTGAAGGGTAGAGGCCCAGTTGTTTATACGGACTCCCCACTCAAAGTACAAGCCATCGCCCATTGTCAGGACAACTGCACTTCCAGTTGCACCCGTGGTGCGGTGTAGGGAACCATCAGTGTATATGATTTGAGAGAGAGAATGTTCTGTGGACAGAGCATCAATATGGCTTAAGGCGTTGAGCTTTGCCTCAAGACGAACCCTGGACTGATCTCTAATTTGCTTCTGCGTGAAAAGACAGGAACTAAAATTGTAATGGGTGAAATATCAATGGTGAAGGAAAGTGCCGATAATTTCTCTCTTGCTACAAATGATAAATCTGATACATTCTGATTTTTTTTTTTTGAGATATATACAAGAGTTGTTACATTCTTGTACAGCCACGAGTACGCGAAGCGTTTCGGGCAGGTCCCTGGAATACGATCCCCGCCGCGAAGAATCGTTTTTTCATCCAAGTACACATTTTACTGTTGCGTTAAACAGAGGCTACAGTTAAGGAATTGCGCCCAGTAAATCCTCCCGGCCAGGATACGAACCCATGACATAGCGCTCGCGGAACGCCAGGCGAGTGTCTTACCACTACACCACGGAGACTGAAAACTGAGTTCAGTTCCAGATTTAGTTATCAACTTGGAACAATGTTGACGTTCAAAAAAGAAATTCTGGAGGTCTTCTGTGCAAGGGTTAGGATGAGCTAACGTAAGCATGTTTATGCCAATTTGACAGTTAATTTCAGCAACACGATCAACGACGCTCGGAATATTAAGTTATTTTCTCATGTTAAGTATCTTTGTGGTACGAGGGCACCCAAGGATTATCCTCAAGGCTTCGTTCTCCATTTTTTCAAGCCCTCAAAACTTTATTTAAGGCATCAAAGCAACAAGAGATGCAGCATAACCCACTAAAGATCTGATGTATGCAAGGTACATCATTTTGAAAATTCTGACATTGGCATCATTGCCTGAGCAATAACCTGCAACAGCCTTGAGAGCTCTGAGCCTCTCTTTATATTGACGACAGAGTCTGAATACAACAGGACCATACAGTCCTGTATGGTCCTGTTGTATGGTTCAAATACCTTGGCCTCCTCAAGGCCAAGGTATTTGAAGATGTTTACATAGTCAAGCTGGGAGCCATCAGACAGTTGCATCTTGCGAACAGCTTCTCCTGCCTGGGTGGGCGCCGATTGTGTATCTTTGTTTTCTCTGCTGAGATAACTAAACCTTGGTCCTGACATGAGTCTAATACAGAGTTAGAATATTCTGCGTGTTAGCATACCAGTGTTGTGTATCATTATCATCACAACATACTCAGTGGTGTGTATCATTATATCATTTAGTAAGAATATAGGAAATTATCGAACAATCTAAAGGCAAAATTGGAGATCACATCGATATGGATGTGACTGTGGAACATTAGTAAGTCTGGGACACTGCGTTGCCTAGATAATAGTCTTTGGTCACCTAAACGTTTCTCACAACTTTGATGTAAATTATCTGTCCATGTGCGCGTGTACCATCCTAGCAGTCTTCACTTTGTTGTGTAACAGATCATGAAATAGCTTTCTAGCCTATACTATTCTGGTGCCTTCTCTCGTCTCACTTTGTTTTAGTGCTTTGTATTTGTCAGTGTTAAAGGAAAGTGACCATCTGTCCGACCACCGCTTGA
>WNGS01068806.1:0-10257 GCA_020271785.1 Procambarus virginalis | reverse complement strand
TTGGCCTTTGTTTAAGACATCTTAGGGAGGACGTCTTGAAGGTACCTAAAGACTGCAGACTTGTGAGGCAGCGTGGTCAACTCGGCAGACTTAGAGGACCTGCAAGAGGTCTCCCCTAAACCGTTATAGACAAAGGTCAAAGCAAAGTTTGATACCTGGTTGATGGGTTCTGGGAGTTCTTCTATTCCCCAAGCCCGGCCCGAGGCCAGGCTCGACTTGTGAGAGTTTGGCCCACTAGGGGGGGGGGATAAGTATTTTGTAAGCGTTGGAGTCATAAAAATAAACACTATCCAAGATAACCTCAAGATAACCTTGAGACAACAGTTATCTTACTTTATTTTGATCTGATCTGTATGGTGGGTCAGTGTTGTGCTTGTCTGTTATTATATTAAGCAAACGTAAATCACATTAACTTTATATATATTTAAGTGTGAAGATCAACTAGAGCTGTGAGGTGGGCTCGAACCTACGACCAAGGCATTGACTAGTAGTAGAGTATCCGGCTGGCGATGCCTTGGTCGTAGGTCCGCGCCCACCTCCACAGCCCTAGTGGAGTTTTCTCAATAGTAATATTATCATCATGAGGTCATAAGATGACACTGTCGGAGGAGTAGGTCCTCAGGTTGGTGGTTGTGGTGATGAATTGATGCAGTGTGGTAGTGGTAGTCCATCGTCGATGGTGGTGGTGGTGGTGATGGTGGTGATGATGGTGGTGGTGATGGGTGTACAGTGTTAGGTCATTTTGCCTCATGATCAGTATTGCCTTGATGAAGGGTGTCTGTCGTTGCAGTACAAATGTGTCTGGCACACTCTGGCACACACTGGCACACTCCGGCACACTCCGGCACACTCTGGCACACTCTGGCACACTCTGGCACACACTGGCACACTCTGGCACACTCTGGCACACTCTGGCACACACTGGCACACTCCGGCACACTCCGGCACACACTGGCACACTCCGGCACACACTGGCACACACTGGCACTCCGGCACACACTGGCACACTCCGGCACACTCTGGCACACACTGGCACACTCTGGCACACTCCGGCACACTCTGGCACACTCTGGCACACTCTGGCACACTCTGGCACACACTGGCACACTCTGGCACACTCTGGCACACTCTGGCGTCCCCTGGAGCAGCAACACGTCGTGTGGGCTCCACCTCACCGCCACTATCTCGTATTAAAACAGTTTACAAGCATGACAACTTCCAATCAACTGTTGTTAGTGCTATAAACAGCCTCCTGGTGCTTCGGAGCTCCTTATCTGTTTAATAATTGTAAACAAAGCCGCCAAAGATTAAGATGTACAGGTTCGTAGATGCTTGCGTAACTGCTTCGTGAACCTAGCCCCCTGGAAGCAGTAGGTGGAGAAGCGCGGAATATTCTCTGAGCTGTCAACACCCGCACGCTAACTCATGTGTCCTTGTTTACCTGTTTACATCACGCTGTAATGTTTGTTGGTATGGCCTTGTTTACATGCCAGCCACCTGCCAAATCCGACGCTTTGTTGACGGGGTCGTGTTGGTTGTGTTTTGCCGAAGCGACGACGAACACGACTCCGGCCGTGTCTGCCAGGAGAGTTCGCTGGCTGGACCGTCCTCGTCCCAAGTGCCTAAAGTAGGCGATGACGACGGTGTGTTGCGCTGATATCAGAGGACGCTCCTGATGGACCATTGCTGCCTTGATTCACCCTCCACAGTCGTGGGAACTGGCCTTTTTGGGTTTTATCATAGACGAGTTTGTGTGTGTGTGTGTACTCACCTAGTACTCACCTAGTTGTGTTTGCGGGGGTTGAGCTCTGGCTCTTTGGTCCCGCCTCTCAACCGTCAATCAACTGATGTACAGATTCCTGAGCCTACTGGGCTCTGTCATATCTACATTTGAAACTGTGTATGGAGTCAGCCTCCACCACGACACTTCCTAATGCATTCCATTTACTAACTACTGTGTGTGTGTGTGTGTGTCTGTGGTTTCAAGTTGGTGCTCCTCGACGTCCTCAGAGTTCTGTATATGGTGTTTATGATGGTGATCATGAGAGTATACATGGTTGATACCTGGTTGATACCTGGTTGATGGGGTTCTGGGAGTTCTTCTACTCCCCAAGCCCGGCCCGAGGCCAGGCTTGACTTGTGAGAGTTTGGTCCACTAGGCTGTTGCTTGGAGCGGCCCGCAGGCCCACATACCCACCACAGCCCGGCTGGTCCGGAACTCCTTGGAGGAATAAATCTAGTTTCCTCTTGAAGATGTCCACGGTTGTTCCGGCAATATTTCTTATGCTCGCTGGGAGGACGTTGAACAACCGCGGACCTCTGATGTTTATACAGTGTTCTCTGATTGTGCCTATGGCACCCCTGCTCTTCACTGGTTCTATTCTGCATTTTCTTCCATATCGTTCACTCCAGTACGTTGTTATTTTACTGTGTAGATTTGGGACCTGGCCCTCCAGTATCTTCCAGGTGTATATTATTTGATATCTCTCTCGTCTTCTTTCTAGTGAGTACATTTGGAGAGCTTTGAGACGATCCCAATAATTTAGGTGCTTTATCGCGTCTATACGTGCTGTATATGTTCTCTGTATTCCCTCTATTTCAGCAATCTCTCCTGCTCTGAAGGGGGAAGTGAGTACTGAACAGTACTCAAGACGGGACAGCACAAGTGACTTGAAGAGTACAACCATTGTGATGGGATCCCTGGATTTGAAAGTTCTCGTAATCCATCCTATCATTTTTCTGGCTGTCGCAATATTTGCTTGGTTATGCTCCCTAAACGTTAGGTCGTCAGACATCATTATTCCCAAATCCTTTACATGCTGTTTTCCTACTATGGGCACATTTGATTGTGTTTTGTACCCTGTATTATGTTTAAGGTCCTCATTTTTACCGTACCTGAGTACCTGGAATTTATCACTGTTAAACATCATATTATTTTCTGATGCCCAGTCGAAAACTTTATTGATATCAGCTTGAAGTTTTTCAATGTCTTCAGCCGAGGTAATTTTCATACTGATTTTTGTGTCATCTGCAAAGGATGATACGAAGCTGTGACTTGTATTTTTGTCTATATCTGATATGAGAATAAGGAAAAGCAGCGGCGCAAGGACTGTACCCTGAGGTACAGAGCTTTTAACTGCACTTGGACTAGATTTTATATGGTTGACCGTTACTCGCTGAGTCCTGTTTGACAGAAAACTGAGTATCCAGCGTCCTACTTTACCGGTTATTCCAATTGACTTCATTTTGTGTGCTATCACGCCATGGTCACATTTATCGAAAGCCTTTGCGAAGTCCGTGTATATCACATCAGCATTCTGTTTTTCTTCTAATGCCTCAGTGACTTTATCGTAGTGCTCAAGTAGCTGTGAGAGGCACGATCTTCCCGCTCGAAATCCATGTTGGCCTGGGTTGTGAAGGTCATTGGTCTCCATGAAATTGGTGACCTGACTCCTAATCACTCTCTCAAATACTTTTATTATGTGCGATGTTAGTGCAACTGGTCTATAATTCTTTGCCAATGCTTTGCTCCCTCCCTTGTGTAGAGGGGCTATGTCTGCTACTTTAAGTGCATCTGGTATCTCCCCCGTGTCCAAGCTCTTCCTCCACACTATACTGAGTGCCTGTGCTACCGGCACAGGCACATATGGTGGTATACATAATGATGAGAGATTAACTGTGTCAGGTGAGGTCAAGCACAGACAGACAGAGGTGACTGTACGCTTGAGATGGGACGCCATTCAGGTCTCGGCGAACTGTAACCGGAAGCCACTGTGTAATGCGGTATAGTGGAACCGGATTTATGAACTGGTATACACACCTTTGTTCAATTATAATTTGACATGTTTTGTTGTTTGTTCTTAGAGAAAGTGGTGGCGTTAGTCGAGGCCAAGAGGAACAGGTAGTGAATGTTGGAAGCTCTGAAGCTTATTCTGGAGGCTCGGGGTGGAAGCCTGGTCCCTGTTGCTTTGTACATTGTTAGTCTGAATCTAAACGGGGTGGAAGCCTCGTCCCTGTTGCTTTGTACGTTGTTAGTCTGAATTTAAACGGGGTGGAAGCCTCGTCCCTGTTGCTTTGTACGTTGTTAGTCTAAATCTAAACGGGGTGGAAGCCTCGTCCCTGTTGTTGTGTATGTTGTTAGTCTGAATCTAAACGGGGTGGAAGCCTGGTCCCTGTTGCTTTGTACGTTGTTAGTCTGAATCTAAACGGGGTGGAAGCCTGGTCCCTGTTGCCTTGTACGTTGTTAGTCTGAATCTAAACGGGGTGGAAGCCTGGTCCCTGTTGCCTTGTACGTTGTTAGTCTGAATCTAAACGGGGTGGAAGCCTCGTCCCTGTTGCTTTGTACGTTGCCAAATCGCCTGACGGGAATCTCCGCTACGATAATATGGTAATTTAAGCACATGGAAACCAGAGAGAATTAATAGCTGTGAAGAGGAGTGCCGGTGACCTCTGAGGTCAGAGGTCACCGGCACTCCTACACCGGATGCAGGAAGACGCTACTTTGTTAGGTGTGTGTGTCTTGATACTCTGTCTACTCTGGGTCTCTACCTGCCTCTTATCTACTCCGGGTACTACCACTCTACTTCTGACTACTATCTACCTGTCTCTATTCATGGTTCTACGTGCCCCTACTTATACTACCTGCCTTACCGTCTGGGGGTATCTATACCCCCTACAACGAGGAGGCCTGCTCGAGGACCGGGCCGCGGGGACGTTGCGCCCCGAAATCATTGCAAGGTAACCCCCCCCCTACCCCCCACCCCCTTAAAGCCAAATCGGCCTTGCAACGCTGAAACTGGTGAATACACAACGCTCGGCGACCCGCATGTCTTTGAGGGAATTGTTAAGCACACCTTGAATGGCCTTGTCGAGGTGTCGTGTTGAGGGTTCTCTGAAGGTGGTGGTGGATCACAGTGCTCAAGAGTCGACTGGTAGCAGCAGGTTGGTGACCACGACCTGCTCCGTAGATCAGCCCCCCCTTCCCTAGTGTTATTGTTTGACCTACATATTTTACCCCCCCCCCCTCCAAGGGGGAAGGGCTCGTTCAGGACCTTGTATATACCACTTTCGTCAGACCAATTCTGGAGAATGCAGCTCCAGGCTGGAGTCCATCCCTAGTTAAACTCAAGGCAAAGTTAAAGAAGATTCAGAGGGCCCAGAACTGAGAGGTATGAACTATGAGGAAAGGCTACGGGAGCGAAACCTCGCGTACCTGGAAGGAAGAGGAGTAAGAGGGAGACATGATCACGTCTTACAAAATTCTCGGAGGAATGTGAAAACTTAATACCCAAATGAGCCACAGGGACGTTAGAAAGATTTTTTTTAGTGTCAAGAGTAGTTAACAAATGGAAAGCATTAGCCAGTGATGTGGTGGAGGCTGACTCCATACACAGTTTCAAATGTAGATTCGATAGAGCCCAGTAGGCTCAGGAATCTGTACATCAGTTGATTGAGAGTCGAGAGGCGGAACCAAAGATCCAAAGCTCAACCCCCCCGCAAGCACAACTAGGTGAGTACACACACACACACACACACACACACACACACACACACACATACACACACACACACACACACACACACACACACACACACACACACACACACACACACACACACACACACACGCAAAATTGTGAGGAGTGCGAAGACCAGTATAGCAGTATAGGATGAAGGGAAGACATATTCTCTTTGCAGGCGAAGAGTCACAATAACGTGGCTGAAGTATGTTGACCAGACCACACACTAGAAGTTGAAGGGACGACGACGTTTCGGTCCGTCCTGGACCATTCTCAAGTCACAAGCGACTTGAGAATGGTCCAGGACGGACCGAAACGTCGTCGTCCCTTCAACTTCTAGTGTGTGGTCTGGTCAACACATATTCTCTTTACTCAGAACAGGAGTAAGCCCACATAACCCGAAATCTGATGCCAGAAGCCCACATTATCAGAACAACAGCTTCAGGTTCAGCCGCACATGGCATACTGGACAACATCTGTAGATCCTTCAGAAACTTGGACAAGGGGCTTTCGGGGTCCTATATACAGCAGCTGTGAGACCCACACTTGAATATGCGTACATTGCATGGAGCCCTTTACTGAAAAAGGACTGGGATAAAGTAGAAATAGTCCAAATATATAGACTTTTTCTACTTTATCTGGAAACTGATAAACTCTTTCCTGAGTTGAAGGGATCGGGCTGTGAGGAAAGACTGAGAGAACTGGCCCTTCCCACACTGGAGGAAAGGAGAGATGAGGGGGACATGATAATAACATATAACATGCTAAGGGAATTTGATAAAGTCGCATTGTTGAACCTAGGAAGAGCAGCACGAGGAGTCGTAGTTAGAAACTAGACACAAATGAGTCAGAGATGCCAGGAAGACCCTTGTCAGCATTACAGCTGTCAATCAGAGGAGCAGGTTAGATGCACACGTCGATGAAGCTAACTCCATTCAAAGTTTTTAAATGTAAACATGATATAAGCGTGAGAAACGAATTACTGCATTAATCTAAGAATGTTGGGAAGGCGGGTGGGGGGGGGGGCAGGAGCCTAGCGCGATCCTGCAAGCACATCTAGGCGAGTGCACGCGCACACACGCACGCACCACGATCGTAAAGCCCCTAGCCAAAGTCAAGGTCGATTCACCGCATTCCTCCGTCGTCACTCACACTACGGCTATGCCACACACGTACAGACACTACAGTCTACTTACTCCATCTCCTCTTCCCCCACACTCTTTACCTGTCTGTTATTGCGCATTAAAGCTCGCAGCACGGAAGTAAAGTGTGTAATTAAAGCAACACACAACGTAATAAAACCGCAATGAAAACTTGACGCACTCACAGGGTGTGAGGCGAGTGCCTTGAGGCACTCACACGGTGTGACCCGAGTGTCTCACCTGGTTGATACCTGGTTGATGGGGTTCTGGGAGTTCTTCTACTCCCCAAGCCCGGCCCGAGGCCAGGCTCGACTTGTGAGAGCTTGGTCCACCAGGCTGTTGCTTGGAGCGGCCCGCAGGCCCACATACCCACCACAGCCCGGTTGGTCCGGCACTCCTTGGAGGAAACAATCTAGTTTCCTCTTTAAGATGTCCACGGTTGTTCCGGCAATATTTCTGATGCTCGCTGGGAGGACGTTGAACAACCGCGGACCTCTGATGTTTATACAGTGTTCTCTGATTGTGCCTATGGCACCCCTGCTCTTCACTGGTTCTATTCTGCATTTTCTTTCATATCGTTCACTCCATTACGTTGTTATTTTACTGTGTAGATTTGGTACTTGGCCCTCCAGTATCTTCCAGGTGTATGTTATTTGATATCTCTCTCGTCTTCTTTCTAGTGAGTATGTTATTTGATATCTCTCTCGTCTTCTTTCTAGTGAGTACATTTGGAGAGCTTTGAGACTATCCCAATAATTTAGGTGCTTTATCTCGTCTATGCGTGCCGTATATGTTCTCTGTATTCCCTCTATTTCAGTAATCTCTCCTGCTCTGAAGGGGGAAGTGAGTACTGAGCAGTACTCAAGACTGGAAGCAAGTCTTGAGGCAGCATCTCTGTCTTGTCCGCCTCCGTGTCTCGAAGGAGGGAATTGTCGCTCATCCTCGAGATATAGATCATTCAAGTCGATCCAAATCCAGCCACGGCCGCTACACACAACCTCACCCGACATCATCTTGTTCAGAGTCTGAGAGAATCAGTCTCTAATGGACGAGGGGGGAGACTGGGCGAGGAAGGCCAACAGCCCCACAGATCAGGCAAGCACTAGGGAAGGGCTGGTCGCCGGCCAGTCTGTGAGAATAGGGAAAAAAAACTAAATCGTCATCAGGTAATCAACAGGTAAACACGCACGTGAGTAGTCACTCATCACAGGTAGATGCTTGGCCCAGCTGAAGGCAGGATCCCTGTGACCTCAGAGACCGTTCACATAGCCTAAAGTCATATCAGATATCAGATAATATCAGATATTTAGATACGTCTAAAACGGAACTTCAAAGTTTCTGCTGAAGTTATCAGATTATCCCTGCGAGCAACAAGGACCAACAGCCTCCTAGATCAGTCACAAGGGCTGTCACTAGCCATAGGCCAAGCTGCGACATGTGAAGTTACTACATAAGAGCTATCAAAATGGTTCATAGATAAATACGGGGTGGTGAGGGCCCCCCCTGGGGGTGTGGCTGGGGGGGGGGCCCCTGGGAGGTGTGGCTGGGGGGGGGGGCCCCCTGGGAGGTGGCTGGGGGCCCCCCCTGGGTGGTGTGGCTGGGGGCCCCTGGGTGGTGTGGCTTGGGGCCCCCTGGGTGGTGTGGCTGGGGGCCCCCCTGGGTGGTGTGGCTGGGGGGTCCCCCCTGGGTGGTGTGGCTGGGTGCCCCCTGGGTGGTGTGGCTGTGGTCGCCCCCCCCTGGGTGGTGTGGCTGGGGGCGCCCCCCCTGGGTGGTGTGGCTGGGGGCGCCCCCCCTGGGTGGTGTGGCTGGGGGCGCCCCCCCCCCTGGGTGGTGTGGCTGGGGGCGCCCCCCCCCTGGTGGTGTGGCTGGGGGCGCCCCCCCCCTGGGTGGTGTGGCTGGGGGCGCCCCCCCCCCTGGGTGGTGTGGCTGGGGGCGCCCCCCCCTGGGTGGTGTGGCTGGGGGCGCCCCCCCCCTGGGTGGTGTGGCTGGGGGGCCCCCCCCTGGGTGGTGTGGCTGGGATGTGGTGTCTGGTAAACACACTTCCGTTGCTAAGGTCAGAATAAAATTTCGGCTTGTCACGACAAATTCTTGTGTTGGGGTGAATGAGACGGGGGGGGGCACTGGGAGTGTGAGGTGTGAGGGGAGACTGGAAGTGTGAGGGGGGGGGGAGGGGGGACACTGCATATGTCATTGTTTTTCATGTCTAATAAATTCAACTGAAAATTGCCCGAAGGTGCTGTGTTTACCCGTGAAATATTGCACTGCCTGCTGGTCACGGCAGCACGGAGCTTATCACTGCAGCATAGAGCTTGAGGATAGATCACAGGAACTAAATCTTATAATCCTAGGAGAGAGAGAGAGAGAGGGGGGGGGGAGGAAGCAGTGGAGATATGATTACAACATACAAGGTATTGGGAGGAGCGGTATTGGACAAGGTTGACAAGGAACATCTCCCTAAGGTTGAGAGAAAGTAAGACAAGAGGACAAAGGAGGAAGATGGAAACGCAGGAAAGTCGAAGAAATGTTCAAGAAATACTGGCGCCGTTACGACGCCTGGTCACAGTGGACCTCTGAATCCCCCGTTTGTGGGGGGGGAAGTTCAACGCTCAGATTTACAACAACAAATTGTTGGTTTTAGAATGTTGGCAGATCGGCGTAGACAATTTATTGGTGGTAATGCGGCCAGTGTGCGGGGAACTGTAAGACTTAACGGCGCGGTGGGTTGTGGGCCTCCACCACGCACACCCTCTACTGCCACAGCCAACCACATGCCTGTTGTTTACCTGTAGTCAGGTTCGAGAGTTTTTTTCCTACTCGCCAAGCCAGGCCGGGGGTCAGGCTTATCTGGTGATAACTTGATCGGGAAGGTTGTTGCTAAGAGCGGCCCACATTCGTCAATTTCTTTATTATACACCCCTTACCCCATCACGACAACCTGGTTGGTCCGGCACTTCCTGCAGGAAATTGTCCACTTACCTCTTGAAAATTTATCCTTTTGTTCCTGCAATATATTTGTTGGAAGATGGTTTAAGAGACGGGAACCTCTGCTGGTGTCCTTCGATGGTGCCTTTGGCGCCGTACTCTTCAAGCTGTGTGTATTCTGCACATGTTTGACCCTCCATATTTGGCCCCATGCACTACCAGCGTGTGTGTGTGTGTGTACACGTGTACGTGTACTCCCTGTTGCCTGGGTGTTGTGATGCGTTAATGGTAACGGTGTACGCCCAGGATATCTCCTCCCCCCTTGGGAGAGGACTATCTTAGTGGCGTTAAGCACAGTATGTTCTAGCTCGATCTAGACATCCAACATTATGTTTGTAACTCATTTTGAATTCACGTACCCGAAATTCAGGTACTTTTACCTGAATAAACATTATCTAATAACGTTACCCACCACACTAATGCCACTGTTCCCTTAATTCCGTGTCGTGGTGCCCCTGTCGTGGTGTAGAGAGGACACAGCCCTCTAGTGTCCCCTCTACACCACGGGGACTAGGGAAGGTCATTTCCCTAATGCCTTTCCCTAGTTCCCCAACAGCTGGGGAAAAGGGAAAGGCATTAGAGAGAATAAGGGGGATTGACTACGGGATAATCTC
>WNGS01068794.1:15000-23327 GCA_020271785.1 Procambarus virginalis | reverse complement strand
ACACGTGAGATGGGTGCACGTGAGGTGGGGTGCATGTTGAGGTGGGTGCACGTGAGGTGGAATGCATATGAGGTGGTGCACGTGAGGTGGATCAGAGGTGGGTGCACTGGGTACGTGACCTCACGTGGGAGGGGATGCATGTGAGGTGGGTTGCCGTGAGGGTGGGTGCACGTGAGAGTGGATCATGTGAGGTGGGTGCATGTGGAACACGAGGGTCTTGGTCCCTCACCGTGTGTCCATGCGGTGGCGCTTGGCTGGGTGAGACGCTGCTGACGGACAACTTTCTCGGCCAGTTACACCACTGTTACCAGCCACAGGCTCAATAAAACATGATCTGAGTCACTAAACCCAGAAAGGAGTCACCTCCCTCTGACTCTTCACCCTCAAACAGTAAATATCCACAAGAACTGTGAGGTCGTGGTGAAAAACTGGGCGAGGAGGCATGGCGTGAGCGTAGAGGCCTCGCCATGGCATGCCGGTCATTGTCACTCTCACTGCTGCTGCTACGATCACCCGACAACTGTGTATAATTCTCATCGTTGTCTGAATCATCAAACATACTTTCTTCACCTTCGGAGAATAATTCGTGAGCTATTTGCTCTGGGGTGAGGGATTGCGTGGTGCGAGCCCAAGGGGGCGTTTGACCGTGCGCTTGCCATGGTGACTCTCGCTAAACAGAGGCCTCCTATGCCTTCGGTTCGTAAGCGGGAATTTTTTTCAAAATGACCGCTGTTTACTATAGCCCCTGGGCAGAGTATGGGAACCCCAGCTACACCGCGGGACATTAAAATCGTGCGCGGTACCCATACATGTCATTTGACGTGAAGCGCAGTTGACTGGAATAACGTCCAACACGTCATATGACGTGAGCGCCATTTAAGGGTTAATGGAGCCCTGTTGCTATATGCATTGTTAATCGCCTGGAAAGAGAATGTTGTTGTTTGCCTATATATGAGTTCTTTGGGGCTTACAGTCCCCAAGTGGGCATTTGAAGGCATAGACGACGTTGGTCTCCTTTAAGGTGTTCTACTTTGTGCCTGGAGACTTTTTCATGAGTAGGCTGGCCGTTTTTTTGCTTTTATAGTTTCCTTAGAATGTTTTTCTGGTATTTCAAGAGGAGTACAAGCCTGTCCTGAAAGATATTGTTAACCCTTAACATGCTCGGGGTCTAATATCCTGCTATCCGCACAGGCGCATGTCATTTTGAAAAAAAAATTATTTTTTTCTTCCTAACCTGTTAATTTGTGTTCACTGATCACGGGAACGAAAAATAATAAAAAAAATCGTTAAGTGCCATATATTGCCCGCTATAGGGCGGGGAAGTCTGGCAAATTATAGACGCTGACTCAGCATGCGTCCCAGGCGGTAGCGTTGCTCGCCAGCTGTCAGGCCACGAGTTGCAACAAAGAGATTTAATTACCTAATTTATTTCAATGCTCTCCTCGCACTAGTCCGATGCCCTTCATAGCTCCCCAGTTCTCGAGACCGGGCTCAACCGACACTTCATTCAATAGTGTGTAGTTTGATATACCCACCTCACGTGCACGTAGCCGCCGTGCTTCTCGCACGACTGTATTCAGCTCCTGGTCGCCGGTATGCATCGTTCCACGCCGTCTTTCCTCTGCATCTCGCGAGCCTGGTGTACTTGAGTGGAGTGATGGTGACAATTTTATTCCTAATATTCCTCACTTTGACGATAAAGATGTAGGGATTACAAACCTTTTCCCTAATCAAGGTGAGGACATGGCTGAGATGGAATATTTTACAGCATTCTATGATGAACCACTCGTGGAATATATTGGTACACCAAACGAACTGCATGCTGCTTATCTGATTGAGAGGCAAATCACAGAATTTTCACGACTGCAGCGTTGGAAAAATACCACAGTTGCGGAAATGTATGTGTTTTGGCACTCTGTTGATGAAGCACTGGACAAACATGCAACAAGTGACTATTGGAGCAAGGACCATACAGTGCCACACCTTTATTCGGGAATATATGTCACAAGACAGGTTTCAGATACTCCTCAGGTGTCTACATTTTGAAGTGTTCAGGACGAACAGATGATGATAGACTGGGAGAGTGAGGCACTACATGAACGAGGTTATTGGAAAATTCAGAGATTGTTACATACCAGCACAGAAGCTGGTGGTTGATGAATCTCTCGTACTTTTCAAGGGACGTGTTCCATTCAAGCAGTACATTCCCTCAAAACGAAACCGATTTGGCTGAAATTTTTTGTTCTTTGTGATTGTGAGACAGGATACGTGTTACACATGATTCTGTACTCGGATAGTGATGTAGACATTCCCGGTAATGACGAACATGGATTCTCGGAGAGTGTAGTGAAGTCCATAATAGCTCCGTGGATGAACAAGGGACACATTTTATACACGGATAATTACTATACAAGTCCCTTGCTAGCTCGGTTTCTTGCTAGAAAATAGAACCGGATTGGTTGGTACAGTCAAGCCACACCGAAGGGAAATGCCTGTGTTTGACAACGACATTGCAGTTGGTGAGTGTCAGAGAAGGAAAAGTGATAACATTCTGGCAGTTCGGTGGAAAGACAAAAGAGAGGTGAACTTGTTGACAACAATTCATGATGGAACAATGGTGAACAGTGGGAAAGTGAACCATAAAAAAACGCACCACTGTATAAGCCAGACTGTATTTTAGACTATAATATCAACATGCGGTTGATTGATAAATCAGACATGATGATTGGCACTGCAGAGTGTGTGCGGAAAACACGTGGAAAAAAAAAGTGTTCTTCCATCTTGTGGACATGAGCATGCTGAACTGTTTCAACATGTACCTGTGAGAACTGGACGTAAGCCCACCTTCCGTGCCTTTGTATTTGATGCCGCAATACAGCTATTAGGAAAGTTTGCAAAAGATGTCCAGGGATTCAGCGGCCCATCATAAACCCACTGTTGCAGCATGCTGGTACTCCACGCCTCGCTCACACTGAAGGCTTCCTAGCACACAGACTCAAGTATTTGCCACCAGCTGAGAAGCGTGCAATAGGCCAACGTGATTGCTTGGTGTGTAAAACAACGACACGTAGAGATCAGAAACGGAAGCGTGTGCAAACATGGTGTGAAACGTGTGGTATCCCTTTGTGCTGTCGACTGCTTCAATGACTACCACAGTCTAGAAAACTTCTAAGTGTGCTTCTAAGTGTGTTATAGCATGTGCATGTGTGTAAATATCTAAAACATATAAGCGAACATACAATATAATAGACATTGTAATGACATTATATTGCCGTAATTCAGGGGTCTCCAAACTTTTCAATGTAAGGGCCACATTATATATTTCCCATATTTATGCGGGCCGAAGGAATAAAAAATGAAAAAAAAAAAAAAATCAGTGCCAGTAATTTAATTTCCTCAAATATTAAAGTATAAACATGGAAAAATTAAAACATATCTTTTTGGAAAAAATTAGGGTAAAATAAATAGATTCCTGCCTTTAGTTTTATGCAACCAAATTAGTGTGACGAATGATACTGTCGTTTTGACTACAAATATTCATTAAAATCAGGTTCCAGATTAGATGAGCCAATTGTAAGAATTGATTTCAAGTGATCATCAGACAAATTTGCTCGATAGTTAGATTTCACATACTTCATTTTGGAAAATGTTTGTTCACACAAGTATGTTGAACCAAAAATGGACACAAAACTACAAGCAAACTTTATCAAATTTGGAAACTGATCTGGCTGCAGGCATTTATAAAACTCAATCAGATTTCCTTCTCTATACTTATCTTTCAGTCTGTCATCTGCCTGGAGATCAATAATTTCCATTTGAAATTGAGTTGGAAGATTTTCAGCATTGCAGTCAAATGGATTATGAAAGAGCCTGATTTCATTTGCTTTGGCATCAAGGTCAGCAAATCGCTTCTGAAACTGTTTTTTCAAATCTGAAATTATTTCATTTGCAAATGAAAAAGGAAATTCAACTTTACTTTCTGCATGAAATTTTTCACAACATGGAAAATGAGCAAAATTCTTAGCCTTCAAGTAGCGCAAGTTTTGCTCTGAATGCCTTGACATGAACAAAGTAGTCACTGATCAAATTTGTTTTGCCTTGCAATTTCAGATTCAAGTTATTCATATGACCTGTCATATCTGCAAAAAATGCCAATTTCCAAATCCATTCACATTCTGATAATAATGGCTGAGGTTTATTTTTCTCTGTGAGAAATAAATCAATTTCTAATCTGAGCTCAAAGAAATGCAGCAAAACCTTTCCACAACTAAGCCATCTAACTGCTGTATAATAAGGCAAGTCAACAAACTCCGCATCAATTTCTTTCAAGAAATCACGGAACTGGCGATGGTTGAGTGCATGAGATCTAATGAAATTAACCACAGAAACAACAGGTTTCATGACACAAGACATATCAACATATTTTAGGCACAATGCTTGTTGATGGATAAGGCAATGCAAAAAAATGGGTTTTGAGAATCCTCCAACCTCACAAGCTGTTGTAATTTGCCCAACCAAACCCTTCTTTGTCCCAGACATATTCTTTCCTCCATCAATTGTCACACACTGCACTTGTTTCCATTCCAGGTTATATTCTGTCATAGTTTTACTTACTTCATTGAAAATGTCCTCTCCAGTTGTTGTGGTGTGCATGCTGTGAACTGATGCTAATTCTTGGGTCACATTAAATTCACTATCAACACCACGAATGAATACTAAGAGCTGAGAAGTATCACACACATCAGTTGATTCATCCAACGCAAGAGAATACCAACAAAATCTTTTTGTTTTTTTGGCAACAGCTTTCGTTGATAAACTTAATGGTTACCATTTTAACTATTTTAAACATGCAATATTTTTGGCTACAATAGTATTATTGCTATTTTGTATAACTAAGATACAGGTATTGTCAAAGTACAGAGAAAAGAATATTGTACAGTGTTTGTGCTCCCAGAAACAGAAGCAGCGAAGCCCCACTCGCCCTCCATCCCCACAATATACAATTATACACAACTGATTGGTTGTAATGCACAACACATACCTACCAGTACTAGTATCTGTGCGTCACACTATCGAGAGAGAGGAAAACTGACTCGGGCTGAGCGCCACCAGTCAGCAGCCCCAGCTTTGAATAATTCTGCGATGCCATTCGTACGATAATTATTTTTTCAAGGCCACCACACAGGGATTTGATTGGTGGGCCGGATGAAATTATGTGGCGGGCCGGATGTGGCCCGCGGGCCATAGTTTGGTGACCCCTGCCGTAATTGAAAACATTTGTGCGTGCCTGTGTATACTCAAATATGCAACAATTATTGATATAAAATATGTTAAAACATTATATGGAACACAAGTAGTGAAAAAAAAATTGGATAAAATGCGCCTAGACATTGTAAATAAATAGCGCGAAATTATATTTGTAGCAACTCTGGCTGCTTGAAGACCGCGCGCAACGCTTCTGGGGCGTGTACTGCATGAGCGAACATGCAGATTGTGACGTCATCGCTCATCTTGTCGGCTCTATTGCAACAAAAGTAAGTACAACAGAATTTTTATTTTATTTTTCCCATGATCAGTGAACACAACTTAACAGACTAGCAAGATTTTTTTTTTTTCAAACATACATGCGCCTGTGGGGAACAAAGGATATTATACCCCTAGAATGTTAAGGGTTAAGGAACATATAATCTCTTCCCACAACCAGACCACCACCAGAGAAGTACAGTGGTACCTCGCATAACGAATTTAATCCGTTCCAACGCCGCTGTCGTCATGTGAAAACGGCGTCATGCAAAACAATTTTCCCCACTCAAAACAATGTAAATACAAATAATCCGTTCCACCCCCTAAAACAACAATATGCCATTATACACTGGTAATATTATACTGTACATGTTAAATAAATGTTTGTTTGACTGTTTCCATTCCCAATACAAATAGTATATAAAGTGAATAAAGTATATTCACTTTACCTTATGAAGAGTCGTTGCTGGCTTGAGGGAGCTGATCGGGACGGAGGGAGGGAGGGAGGAGAGGGCTTATGGGGAGGAGGGAGACACCACCTCTGGGTCAGGCGGGCTCGCTCTCTTCGGGAATTTAACCCCACTGGGACCGGGTTGTGGTTCAATATCACTAGCACTTCTTTTCCCACTCTGTCCACTGACCGTATCGCGTGTCACTTGCTGTTGTCTTCGTTTGAGGATGTCCCTAAACCGAGACAGCACATTGTCATTAAACAGGTTCACGCACCGTGTTGTCACCGCCTTATCAGGGTGATGCTTTTCCGCGAATGCTGTCACCTTTTCGAACATGCCCAGCACGTCCCTTATCTCACTGGATGGGATAGCATCCTCGCAGACCTCCTCCTCCCCCGATGAGAGCTCCTGTACCTCCTGTTGCACCAGCTCTTTCTGCAGTTCCAGGAGTTCCTCGGTGGTCAGTTCATCACTGTGCTCCTCCGCCAACTCCTGCACATCAGCGGCATCCACCTCCAGACCCAGTGTGTGTCCCAGAGCAACAATATCATCCACTAAAAGAGCCTCCGGGTCATCCACAGGTGCGGATGCAGATGCAGGTGCAGGACCGAAACCTTCGAAGTCTCGCTCAGGGACACCCTCAGGCCACAGGTTTCGCCATGCAGTGTAGGGTTCTCCGTGACACCCCTTCCCAGGCCTTATCTATCAAACGCAAGGCCCCCATGATATTGAACTGCTCCTTCCAGAATTGTCTGAGGGTCAGCTCTGTGGTGTCAATCACATGAACACATCTCTCCAACAGGGCCTTCATATAGAGCTTCTTAAAGTTAGCAATAACCTGCTGATCCATGGGTTGGAGGAGTGGTGTGGTGTTTGGAGGAAGAAACTTGATGGTGATGAACCGATTTTCAGGGAACAGATCATCTTGCAGTTGTCGAGGATGCGCAGGTGCATTATCGAGCACAAGCAAGGCCTTGAGTGGTAACTGCTTGTCGACGAGATAATTTCTCACTGTGGGGCCGAAAACGTCATTTACCCACTCACTAAAGA
The DNA here is from genome assembly GCA_020271785.1 of Procambarus virginalis. Classification (NCBI taxonomy): domain Eukaryota; kingdom Metazoa; phylum Arthropoda; class Malacostraca; order Decapoda; family Cambaridae; genus Procambarus; species Procambarus virginalis. Next base: position 16,302 of record WNGS01068794.1, on the reverse strand, counting down.
AGATCTGCGTGACCCAGGACCTCTTGTTCGACCTCCACATCACATTCAGCCGTGTCTTGTGCACCTTAAACGCCTTGAACACTCGTGGGTTTTCTGAGTGATAGACGAGCAGCGGCTTGACCTTGCAATCGCCACTTGCATTGGCGCAGAGCACGAGAGTAAGGCGATCCTTCATTGGTTTGTGGCCAGGCAACGATTGTTCCTCTTGTGTGATGTAGGCCCTCTTCGTCAGTTTTTTCCAAAACAGGCCAGTCTCGTCACAATTGAAAACCTGTTGCGGCAGAAACTGCTCCTGATCAACAAATTTCTGGAACTCTGGCACAAAAGCCTCAGCAGCACCTTTATCAGAGCTGGCAGCCTCCCCATGTCGCACAACATTGTGTATACCACTCCTTTTCTTAAAGTTCTCAAACCAGCCACAGCTTGCCTTAAATACATCCTCATCTTCAGACGACGCACCTGGTATCTTCCTGACAAGGTCCACATACAGCATCCTAGCCTTAGCGCAAACGATAGCTTCAGAGACACAATCGCCATGCAATTGTCGTTCATTCATCCACACCAGCAGTAGCCGCTCCACATCTTCCAGGAGTTTTGGACGTTTGCTGGTGAGCTTGGCAACTCCTTTGGCCACGTCAAGCGTCTTATATTTATCCTTGCCCTTCAGTATGGTGGATATTGTTGAGGGAGCCCTGCCATACTCCCTGGCAAGATCAACCACACGAATACCACGCTCGTGCTTTGCTATGATCTCTTTCTTCACTTCCACAGTGATTGCCTCTTTCTTCTCCTTGCAAACCCCTGCTTTCGCAGGCTGCTTCTTGGACGACATTGTGAGTTCAGAATTGCGGTCACAAAACCAAACAAAAAAACCACGAATATCAGATTTGTGTGCGGAGCGATACAGAGGGATACTGGTCGTGCGAGACACCGATACAACACTGTCCACAGTGGCGGCGTGACCCCACCATGTGGTGTTGACGTTACACAAACAAGCGTTCGTCATATGGGACGATTTCTCGCGCGATCAGGCCAGTCGTTACCCAAAATATTCGCCTTGTGGGGCAATCGTTATGCAAGGTACCACTGTATTAACAAACAACACAGAAATCATCGATAGATACAGCGATAGCAGGCGGCTTGACATCTGCGAGGCACTACACATAAAAAGTCTACACCAGCAATCAACAGCCAATTAATGCACAACTATATTCTACCCACTTCAAGACTCCGCACCAATATAGAAGCATCAAGAGGAAGTATGGGCCAATAGGCCCTTTGCAGTTACTTCCATTCTTCTCT
>WNGS01068794.1:0-12500 GCA_020271785.1 Procambarus virginalis | reverse complement strand
GCTGTTGCTTGGAGCGGCCCGCAGGCCCACATACCCACCACAGCCCGGTTGGTCCGGCACTCCTTGGAGGAATAAATCTAGTTTCCTCTTGAAGATGTCCACGGTTGTTCCGGCAATATTTCTTAAGCTTGCTGGGAGGACGTTGAACAACTGCGGACCTCTGATGTTTATAGTGTTCTCTGATTGTGCATATGGCACCTCTGCTCTTCACTGGTTCTATTCTGCATTTTCTTCCATATCGTTCACTCCAGTACGTTGTTATTTTACTGTGTAGATTTGGTACTTGGCCCTCCAGTATCTTCCAGGTGTATATTATTTGATATCTCTCTCGTCTTCTTTCTAGTGAGTACATTTGGAGAGCTTTGAGATGATCCCAATAATTTAGGTGCTTTATTGCGTCTATGCGTGCCGTACATGTTCTCTGTATTCCCTCTATTTCAGCAATCTCTCTCCTGCTCTGAAGGGGAAGTGAGTACTGAGCAGTACTCAAGACGGGACAACACAAGTGACTTGAAGAGTACAACCATTGTAATGGGATCCCTGGATTTGAAAGTTCTCGTAATCCATCCTATCATTTTTCTGGCTGTCGCAATATTTGCTTGGTTATGCTCCCTAAACGTTAGGTCGTCAGACATTATTATTCCCAAATCCTTTACATGCTGTTTTCCTACTATGGGTACATTTGATTGTGTTTTGTACTTTGTATTATGTTTAAGGTCCTCATTTTTACCGTACCTGAGTACCTGGAATTTATCACTGTTAAACATCATGTTATTTTCTGATGCCCAGTCGAAAACTTTATTAATATCAGCTTGAAGTTTTTCAATGTCTTCAGCCGAGGTAATTTTCATACTGATTTTTGTGTCATCTGCAAAGGATGATACGAAGCTGTGACTTGTATTTTTGTCTATATCTGATATGAGAATAAGGAAAAGCAGCGGTGCAAGGACTGTACCCTGAGGTACTGTCAACTACAGACCCCCCCCCTATCCAGCTATAGGCGACACTTGGTGAGTTGAACATTAAGGTGACTTGGTCATGTTTACTAAACAAGTGTTGTGTGATGATCAGGGGCAGTTAGTTGTAGGGTTCTCAGATTCTTGGATAATGACTCACTTTGCAGATTAATCTTGACCATTTTTAATTTCTTATATTATGAGCGTTTTGAGCGAGATGAGAAAACCTCAGCAGTTACTGGTTTCATGAGATTAACCCTGAAAGTGCGCATCACGTCATATGACGTGTTGGACGTTGTTCCAGTCAACTGCGCATCACGTCATATGATGTGTTGGAGTACTACGCAAGATTTAACCCTTCAATTGCGCATCGCATCATATGATGCTTTGACCGACTTGCAGAAAATTGCGCATCGCATCATATGATGCGTTGGAGTACTACACAAAATTTAACCGGCCCGCGGATACACGGGGTTCACCACACCTTCATCAGGGCTCTTGTAAACAGACGCCATTTTTTAAAAAAATCGTGGGCCAATCTCCCGGGTGTTAGGGGCCTCAGTATCGCGTAAGCTACCAAGCCTGACGCACGCAGCATGAGCTCACAGCACTGCTGTTCAGCTTGTGACCACAGCATCGCCTAAAAATGCCATAATATACTTGTTCATGCTATTATGTAGCAATAATATTATTACAGAAGACCCCTGACTGTGATAAAACTGACCATGGGTCTGATAATAAGAGGATTGTGATGATATTTAGCGCTGTGCTCCATGGAGGGAGGAGTAATGCTGTGGGAGGGAGGGTGGTGGCGTTGTTATCTGACTGTGTGTAGCCACCTTTTATTGACTGCACTCACCATACCAGCTTAGTGGTTCGCTATGGTGAACACAAATGTAGATACTTATATATAACGTGTGTATAGAGGGTATAAACAGCAAGAGTAGGAGGTTGGGAGCCGCCATTTTGGCGAGAGAGTAGCGTCGTCTGCAGGAATTATTGTGTTGTTTACTGATGACCACGATGGTCTTTGGGCACCATACCAGTTCACTTGTACAAGTATGGTGAATAAAACCGGTAGATATTTATATATAATGTGTGTATATAGCGTAATAACACCACAAGCAGTATTGTTGGAGGAGAAATATTAGTGCTGCGTCTGGCCTTGAGGGCGGTAGCCATCAGCTGACTGTGAGGTCCCACGTCTTTGTGCTTTACTCACCATACAAGCTTAGTTGTACAGTTATGGTGAACAAAACATGTAAATACTTATATATAACGTCTGTATATAAAAGCAAAAACAGTATGGTGAGTGGAAAACGGTGGCAAGTCAGGTGAGGAAGGGAGGGAGTGGCAGCCAGTGGCGGGCTGCCACTGGCTGCCACTGCCACTCAGCATACCAACTTAGTGGTTCGTTATGGTGAACACGAATGTAGATACTTACATATAGCGTCTGTATATAGTGAATAAAAGCAAAAACAGAATTGTGGGAGGAGAATGTGGGTGAGTCAGATGACTTGAGGGAGGGCGTGAGTGGCTGGCTGGTACACGGCGGTCACTCCTCGTTACTTTTTGACTCATAATAGCAACTTAGTGGTTCGTTATGGTGAACAAAACATGCAGATACTTATATATAACCTGTGTATATAGTGTAACAACCGACAAAGTATTTGTTCACTGTTTGATGAACATAATTGAATCAACAATAAGCACACCATATTTTTTAGTACAGCGATGATTCACACATTTCATTATATAAATATATCACACTACACACTATTGAATAATATTACAGCAAAAAAAACTATGAAAAATCAATCAGAGACATAGAAAAATTAGGTAATTATCTCTTTGTGGCAACTCCGGCCTGACAGCTGGCAAGCAACAGACCGCCTGGGACGCATGCTGAGTCAGCGCCTATAATTTGCCAGACTTCCCCGCCCTATAGCGGGCAATATATGGCACTTACGATTTTTTTATTATTTTTCCCGTGATCAGTGAACACAAATTAACAGGTTAGGAAGAAAAAATAATTTTTGTTTTTTTCAAAATGACATGCACCTGTGGGGATGACAGGATATTAAACCCCGAGCATGTTAAGGGTTAATGAGTACATGTTTAGAGTTGAAACATGGTAATAACATCTTTTGGTACAGACAGTTCCATTCCTTGTCTTTTATGTAATGGTCTAGAATGGATGGTGGCAGCAGTTTCTCACTTCTTCTAATTTTCTATTTCTTCTTCTACTAATTTCTATTCCTATATCTACTTCTACTATCTACTTTTCTATTTCTACCTATCTACCCCTCCTTCTATCTCTTCTACTTCTCCTACTCACTTCCTACTTACTTTTTTATCAATTTCCCCCCCCTCCCCGTTACAATGGTAATGGGGGGGGGGGACAAAATATATACAGGTGTCAGGTGAGTTGAGGGAGGTAGGAAGTGGCAGCCAGTGGCGGGCTGCCATTGGCTGCCACTGCCACTGGCTGCCATTGCTACTGGCTGCCACTGCCACTGGCTGCCACTGGCTGCCACTGCCACTCAGCATACCAACTTAGTGGTTTGTTATGGTGAACACAAATGTAGATACTTATATATAACATCTGTATATAGTGAATAAAATAAAAAAACATTATGGTGGGAGGAGAATGTGGGCGAGTGAGGTGTTGAGGGAGCAAGTAGCTGGCTGTGTGTGGCAATCACTCCTCGTTGCTTTTTGACTCATAATACCAACTTAGTGGTTTGTTATGGTGAACAAAACATGCAGATACTTATATATAATCTGTGTATATAGTGTACAGCCGACAGAGTATATGTTCACTGTTTGATGAACATAATAATTGAATCAACAATATGCACACCATAATTTTCAGTACAGCGATGATTCACTCATTTTATTATATAAATATATCACACTACACATTATTGAATAATATTACAGCAAAAAAAAACTACGAAAAATCAATCAGAGACATTGAAATAATTAGGAAATTATCTCTTTGTGGCCACTCCTGCCTGAGAGCTGGGAGCAACAGAGCGTCTGGGACACACGCTGAGTCAGCGCCTGTTTTTGGCCAGACTTCCTCGCCCTATAGCGGGCATATATGCACTTACGATTTTTGTATTATTTTTCCCATGACCAGCGAACACAAATTAACAGGTTTAGAATAAAAAAGTTTTTTTTTTGGGTATGTACCTATGGGTGACAATTGCTAATTAGCCTGAGCAACACAAGGGTTAATGACAATTTGCTGTCTCGTTTTAGGGACATCCTAAATCAAAGACACAAGCAACTGTCAATAGGCACGTTCTTTACAAAAGTAGAGAAAAGAAGAGCCAGTGATAGTGAACCACAACCCGGTCCCAGTGGAGTGAAATTCCCAAGAAGAGAGAGCCCGCCTGATTCAGAGGTGGATTCTCCTTCCACACCAAAACCCCTCTCCTCCTTCCCACCTCCCCATTGTCTCCCACAAGCCAGCAACGACTCTTTATAAAGTAAAGTAAACATTAAAGCAGTACAAGAAAACATTTATAATTACACGTGCAGTATTATATTTACATTATAAAATGTCTTACAAGTATGGATGCTTTTGGGAGTGGAACGGATTAAATTTATTTCCTTTATTTTAAATGGGGAAATTTGTTTCTTAAGACGCGTTTTTCCACATAACGAGCTCAGTGCCAGAACGGATTAAACTCGTTAATCGAGGTGCCACTGTATCTCTGGGAATTCTTATTATCTGCTGTTGTAGAATTGACGAAAATGGACACTGTGTCAACAAATTATTCCCATATATATAAGTATATATATAAGTTATATATAAGTATATACTCCATCACTATGTGATGGAGTACACATAGGACAGGGACTGAATTGTCCCTGAATTCAGAGACAATTCTATAAAATGTTCTAGCATAAACTTTGTACAGTTTATAATTTCTTACCGTTTGATGTACCAGGATGATCCATGTGTGCTGAAGTTTTATAGGTGGAAGATCTTTCGACTTCTTGACTTCTTCAAAGAGATTATTAGCTTCCAATCCATTGTCTAAGTGAAGTCCTCCAGTACTTGGCCTACAGTTACCAGATCTGATTTGCGGAATCTAGAGAACAAAAGTACTATGGAGATGAAATTGTTAATATATTTTTTTAGATTTATATGTCTTGCAGAATAAAAACCAACCTTATTTTAAAACAGTGGACTAAAGTACATAGCAAATTGCAAAATACATAGCTTTAACCATTTTAAAGCTAAATACTCAAGCTTTGAAAATAAGCACAATTTGCTACTTCAAGCGGAATCTGGTACCTCTGATTTATCATGTAAACATTGCCTTGCATTCACAATATATTTATTTATTTTTCAACAATATAAAATGGGTTATGAAAACACACACATTGGTACATTATTGCAAAGGCATATATATATATATATATATATATATATATATATATATATATATATATATATATATATATTATATATATAGTATGTAATATATAATATATTATATATATATATATATATATATATATATATATATATATATATATATATATACAGTGGTACCTCGGAATACGAGTGTCCCTGTATACGAGTTTTTCGGAATACGAGCAGGATTTCCTCGGAAAATGTGTCTCGGAATGCGAGGGTTACCTCGGGACACGAGTTTGTTGATACGCGTACAGGCCGACCTAGCGCGTGGTCGATCGGCGATCGTCGCCCCTCCGCCCCTCTGCCCCTCAGTTTACCATTGTCTCGTGCCCAGTGACTATCCCACATCAATTCTTCACCTGGATTTTCAGTGTTTTATTGGATTTTTGGTCATTTGACTATACAGTTTGTTATTATATATCTCACCATGGGTCTCAAGAAAGCCATTGATAAGGTTCAACCTAAGAAAATAGCTGTGAGTAGAGGCAGTAGAGGATGTCCCTCCTTGATTAAGAAAATGTGTGAAGTATGGGAAGAACTGCAAAGTTTTGTTGAAAAAACTCACCTAGATAAAGCTGTAGCAGGCCGTTGCATTGACCTTTTAAATGATAATGTGATGTCTTACTACAGACAAGTGTTAAAATGTAGGGAAAAACAAGTGTCTTTAGAGAAATTCTTAGTAAGACAAGCAAGTCCTAGTGGTATGCAGGCAAAATGTGCCAGTGTGTGCATACCAGTGAAGTCCTCACTGCCTGATGTGATAATGGAAAGGGACTCCCCTTCCAAACAGTAACTCCTCTCCTCCTCCCCCCTCCTCACCATCTTCCATACGCCTACAGCATTCATCAGCAAGGTAAGTAATAACTTGAACATAGTTTTGTAGGTTTATTTAGATGAATTAGGTATAAAATTTAGTTGATATGGGGTTTCTGGGGTAGTCAGGAACGGATTAATTCATTTCCCATTACTGTAACCCCGCGATTATCCGGGATTCGAACATCCGAAAAACGCCTTAATACGGCCAAAATCGCAATCGGATAAAGTTATCACAATATCCGGCCAAAATAGCCACAGGAACCGGATTAACGAGAGTTTGGACGGATATAGGTATATGAAAACATGAGGCGGGCCACACGGTATTAATCCCGTCTGCCCGTGACTCGAGGCGCATGGTGTAGGAGGGGGTGGGGTGGGTGGGTGGTGTCGGGAGGGTGGGAGGAGAGCGTCGGGAGGGACCACCTGTGTACAGGAATTACCATTAATTTTAGAACAAAAACAAATGAAATAAGTACTAGTAATTATGTAATAACAAATAAATAAGTTTTCTAAAAGCAATGTGCACAGGCTGAAGTTTCCTTAAAAAATATTCTCCTGGCAGCCTACGTAAGGTGGTATAGCTGCCCCACGCCAAGTGGACTTGTCCAACACTGGTCAACCCATGTGCGTCCATCCCTCGTGTTATACACAGTGCTGCGCCATTAGTGAAATATTTTTTTAAATAACTTTTTATTTTCATAGTAACTTTGAACATTTTTGGCCAAGACTATGTCTGGTAGGAGCATCAATCGTTCTGTAGGTGTTAAGAGGAAGAAAGTTGTCCTAACAATTAAAGACAAGTTACTGTTATACACCTCAACGAGTGAGGCGTCACAGTGCTGCGCCATTAGTGAAATATTTTTTTAAATATCTTTTTATTTTCATAGTAACTTTAAACATTTTTGGCCAAGACTATGTCTGGTATCAGCATCAATCGTTCTGGAGGTGTTAAGAGGAAGAAGGTTGTCCTGGCAATTAAAGACAAGTTACGTGTTGTTCAACCAGTGAGGCGTCACAGGCAGCCATGCCTTCAACAAGTGAGGCGCCACAGGGCTAGCCAAGCACCTTCAACCAGTGAGGCTTCAGCAGCTGGCAGTCAAAACTAACTTTGCTTAATGAATGTACAGTAATTTTAAGTGTTAATTTTAGTGTTGTGTTAGTATAGGTTTCGTAAATTGTTAACAATTCCTAACTTCAAGATGTGTGGCATCAATCAAGAAAACGAACACCAACAAGGTAAGTTGAGGTTTCTAGTTGAATATCTAATAATTATATGTGGCAAGGCAATTCAAATTATGTTGTTTGTAGTATAAAAAATTGTTGGAAATGGTCACTTTTGGACTCGTAGGTGAAAAAGTACCATTATCCGAAAAACGTGATAATCCGGTTGGGGGTCCTTCCCATATAGTCGGATGATCGAGTGGAGACAGTATTTCTTATGGGGAAATTCGCTTCAGAATACGAGTTTTCGGAATACGAGGAGTCTCCAGGAACAATTAAACTCTTAAACGAGGTACACACTCAACCGGTAATATGTATATATATATATATATATATATATATATATATATATTATATATTATATATATATATATATATATATATATATCAGAGTCATCAGAGTCATCACCAGTGAAGACACAGTTGCCACCAGGGATGCCGATACAGCACAAGCCCTGAGGGAAAAACACCCACCCAGAGCTCCTCGTGACGACGGTGTTCCCCTAGTCGGTGTCACCAGAGCAGAACCCCTGTGTGTGCTCGAATCCATGGTGCATAAAGCAGCTTTATCCTTCCCACCAGGATCAGCCGGTGGGGTCACAGGACTAAGACCCAACCACATCAAACAAATGCTCAACCCTGCACTGGGAGACATTGCACAGGGCCTCCTGGTGGAACTAACAAGATTCGCCAACACATGTCTAGCTGGCAACATACCAGAGAACATACGGCCTCTCTTTTTTGGCGTTCCTGTCCTCTTCAGTGGGGTCTGACAACTTGTGAAGGAAATCCTACCTGAGCACCTAGTTCAACAGGCAGGGGACATGATCCCAGCTTCACAGACTGCACAACCAAATGGGTCTCTCTCGCAGGACCAGCACACCAACCACTGCCTTCTGAAGCCCATAAGCAATCCAGATGGGGGACCCCATTGGCCGACCAAGAAGCTGCGACTTGCTAGAAGCTGCGACAACACCACATGACACTGCCCGACTTAGAGCGGTAGCAGCTCCCCCATGCAGGGTGATTCCTATTAGCAATCCCAATGTCAGCAACCGGCACTCGTCTCACACCGCAGGCCCTCCGAATTGCCGTGGCTCTCCGTCTCGCTGCCCCAATCCACACCGAATACAGGTGTATTTGCGGCGAGGCAGAGGCCGACAGGTACGGACGGCATGGCCTTCTCTGCAAAAGGACAGGAGGATGGCATGGCATGCAAGACACGGCGAGGTCAATGACATTATTAAGAGAAGCCTTACCACAGCCGGCTGTCCAGCAGAGAGAGAGCCCGGTACTAATGGCCCACAACTCTAATGAGCCTGAGGTCGCCCAGAGGAAATCACGGTGAACCCCTGGAAAAGAATGGTAGACAGTTGGTGTGGGACTACACTTGCGTCTCAACTTCAGCCAATACCTATGTTGACTTCAGTGCTACTCAGCAGGAGGAGCTGCCAATCAGGGAGCGGCCAAGTCACGTAAATACAGAGACCTTGAGCCACTACAATTTTGTCCCCATTGCTCAGGACACTGGTGCCTGGGGTAAAAGTGCTGCTAGCTTTTTGAAGGAGTTGGGGTCTAAGCTAATCGAAACAACTAGAGACCCTAGAGCTGCCAGTTTCTGTTTTCAGCGCCTCAGTGTGGCAATCCAGAGAGGAAATGCTCACTGCATCCATTGTTCCTGCCCGCCATCTGAGGAGCTGGAGGAGCTTTTCAACTTGTGACATGCAGGGTACAAGCCTGCTTGTCACAAGTTGAAAAGCTCCAGCTCCTCAGATGGCGTACAGGAACCATGGATGCAATAAGCATTTCCTCTCTGGATTGCCACACTGAGCGCTGAAAAAGAAAACTGGCAGCTCTAGGGTCTCTAGTTGTTTCGATTAGCTTTGCTTAGACCCCAACTCCTTCAAAAAGCTAGACAGACTTTTACCCCAGGCACCAAGTGTCTCTGAGGCAATGGGGACAAAATTGTAGTGGTGCTCAAGGTCTCTGTATTTACGTGACTTGGCCGCTTCCCGGTGATTGGCAGCTCCTCCTCCTGCTTGAGTAGCACTGAAGTCAACATAGGTATTGGCTGAAGTTGAGACGCAAGTGTAGTCCCACACCAACTGTCTACCATTCTTCCAGGGGTTCACCGTGATTCCATCTGGGCGACCGACAGGCTCATTAGAGTTGTGGGACATTAGGTACCGGGGCTCTCTCTCTGCTGGACAGCCGGCTGTGGTAAGGCTTCTCTTAATAATGTCATTGACCTCGCCGTGTCTTGCATGCCATCCTCCTGTCCTTTGGCAGAGAAGGCCATGCCGTCCGTACCTGTCGCCTCTGCCTCGCCGCAAATACACCTGTATTCGGTGTGGATTGGGGCAGCGAGACGGAGAGCCACGGCAATTCGGAGGGCCTGCGGTGTGAGACGAGTTCCGGTTTCTGACATTGGGATTGCTAATAGGAATTCACCTGCATGGGGAGCTGCTACCGCTCTAAGTCGGGCAGTGTCATGTGGTGTTGTCGCAGCTTCTAGCAAAGTCGCAGCTTCTTGGTCGGCAATGGGGCGATCCCAGCTGGATTGCTTATGGGCTTCAGAAGGCAGTGGTTGGGGTGCTGGTCCTGCGAGAGAGACCATTTGGTTGTGCAGTCTGTGAGCTGGATCATGTACCCCTGCCTGTTGAACTAGGTGCTCAGGTAGGATTTCCTTGACCAAGTTGTCAGACCCCACTGAAGAGGACAGGAACGCCAAAAAAGAGAGGCCGTATGGTCTCGTCTCTGGTATGTTGCCAGCTAGACATGTGTTGGCGAATCTTGTTAGTTCCACCAGGAGGCCCTGTGCAATGTCTCCCAGTGCAGGGTTGAGCATTTGTTTGATGTGGTGGGTCTTAGTCCTGTGAACCCACCTGCTGATCCTGGTGGGAAGGATAAAGCTGCTTTATGCACCATGGATTCGAGCACACACAGGGGTTCTGCTCTGGTGACACCGACTAGGGGAACACCGTCGTCACGAGGAGTTCTGGGTGAGTGTTTTTCCCTCAGGGCTTGTGCTGTATCGGCATCCCTAGTGGCAATGTGTGTCTTCACTGGTGATGACTCTGATGACTCTGATATATATATATATATATATATATATATATATATATATATATATATATATATATATATATATATATATATATATATACAGTGGTACCTCGGTTTAAGAGTTTAATTGGTTCCTGGAGACTCCTCGTATTCCGAAAACTCGTATTCTGAAGCGAATTTCCCCATAAGAAATACTGTCTCCACTCGATCATCCGACTATATGGGAAGGACCCCCAACCGGATTATCACGTTTTTCGGATAATGGTACTTTTTCACCACGAGTCCAAAAGTGACCATTTCCAACAATTTTTATACTACAAACTACATAATTTGAATTGCCTTGCCACATATAATTATTAGATATTCAACTAGAAACCTCAACTTACCTTGTTGGTGTTCGTTTTCTTGATTGATGCCACACATCTTGAAGTTAGGAATTGTTAACAATTTACGAAACCTATACTAACACAACACTAAAATTAACACTTAAACTTACTATACAGTTCATTAAGCAAAGTTAGTTTTGACTGCCAGCTGCTGAAGCCTCACTGGTTGAAGGTGCTTGGCTAGCCCTGTGGCGCCTCACTTGTTGAAGGCATGGCTGCCTGTGACGCCTCACTGGTTGAACAACACGTAACTGGTCTTTAATTGCCAGGACAACCTTCTTCCTCTTAACACCTCCAGAACGATTGAGTCTGATACCAGACATAGTCTTGGCCAAAAATGTTTAAAGTTACTATGAAAATAAAAAAGATATTTAAAAAAATATTTCACTAATGGCGCAGCACTGTGACGCCTCACTCGTTGAGGTGTATAACAGTAACTTGTCTTTAATTGTTAGGACAACTTCTTCCTCTTAACACCTACAGAACGATTGATGCTCCTACCAGACATAGTCTTGGCCAAAAATGTTCAAAGTTACTATGAAAATAAAAAAGTTATTTAAAAAAATATTTCACTAATGGCGCAGCACTGTGTATAACACGAGGGATGGACGCACATGGGTTGACCAGTTTTGGACAAGTCCACTTGGCGTGGGGCAGCTATACCACCTTACGTAGGCTGCCAGGAGAATATTTTTTAAGGAACTTCAGCCTGTGCACATTGCTTTTAGAAAACTTATTTATTTGTTATTACATAATTACTAGTACTTATTTCATTTGTTTTGTCTAAAATTAATGGTAATTCCTGTACACAGGTGGTCCCTCCCGACGCTCTCCTCCCACCCTCCCACACCACCCACCCACCCCACCCCCTCCTACACCATGCGCCTCGAGTCACGGGCAGACGGGATTAATACCGTATGGCCCGCTCTCATGTTTTCATATACCTATATCCGTCCAAACTCTCGTTAATCCGGTTCCTGTGGCTATTTTGGCCGGATATTGTGATAACTTTATCCGATTGCGATTTTGGCCGTATTAAGGCGTTTTTAGGATGTTCGAATCCCGGATAATCGCGGGGTTACAGTAATGGGAAATGAATTAATCCGTTCCTGACTACCCCAGAAACCCCATATCAAACTAAATTTTTATACCTAATTCATCTAAATAAACCTACAAACATCTATGTTCAAGTTATTACTTACCTTGCTGATGAATGCTGTAGGCGTATGGAAGATGGTGAGGAGGGGGGAGGAGGAGAGGAGTTACTGTTTGGAAGGGGAGAGCCTTTCCATTATCACATCAGGCAGTGAGGACTTCACTGGTATGCACACACTGGCACATTTTGCCTGCATACCACTAGGACTTGCTTGTCTTACTAAGAATTTCTCTAAAGACACTTGTTTTTCCCTACATTTAACACTTGCTGTAGTTAGACATCACATTATCATTTAAAAGGTCATGCAACGGCCTGCTACAGCTTTATCTAGGTGAGTTTTTTCAACAAAACTTTGCAGTTCTTCCCATACTTCACACATTTTCTTAATCAAGGAGGGACATCCTCTACTGCCTCTACTCACAGCTATTTTCTTAGGTTGAACCTTATCAATGGCTTTCTTG
>WNGS01068791.1:0-19451 GCA_020271785.1 Procambarus virginalis | reverse complement strand
TGGATCATTTTGCAGCTGACACGCACATTTGTACTTAATTTAACATCTTTATGTGACACCACAAAGTAGAGTATTTCAGGCAAGCATTTATTTCATCTGCTGATGTCGATTGAGGAATTACAGGTAATGTTGTCTGAAATCTCCTCTGCAAGCAATATTAATGCATTCCCAAATGGTCTGATGTTTCCACGCAAATCTTGCAATGATCGATCAAGAGCTTCAAGCGATTTTTGTGGGCCATTGTGCATTCATCCCAAACATAAGTTTGTATTTCTGCAATACTTTTCCCTTGGCGGATGCTTTGGAAATGTTGCACGTGGGAGTTTCAATGAACTGCATGTTCAATGACAATTTCAAAGCCGAATGAGCAGTTCTTCCACCTGGTAGCAATGTAGCAGCTATTCCGGAAAACACCAGAGCTAGGCTATGCCATTTTGGGATCGAATTGCTGCCATAATCAATCTAATTAGGTTTGTTTCACCAGATCCTCTTGGCGCATCTAAGAAGAGTTCTCCAAGCCCATTATTGACAGTTTTAATTAATTGATCATAAATGCCTTTTGCTAAAGCTTTAGCTTAGGAATATTTGATTGCACATACAACAAAAGATCACCCGTGTTATAATTTTGTTCACGGCGCATTTCTGCATTCGAACTAAGCAGTAGCAGATCGATTCGATGATGGCATTCCCAATTCAGAACTTTGTTTGCGATTTCTAAGCACAAATCTTCAATCATTATCAACGCTTCGTTGTAGATTTTTGCTGTGAAATCCATGTTCATATTTGAATTTTCCTTCCGTATTCGACGAACAATATCTTCAGCCATGTGCGATTAATATTTCTCCCATAACTGTTGGAGATCGAGGAGAGCAGGCGGTCAATATGATTGCAAACAATGCACGAATTTGATTTGGATGTGATGTGTTAGACGCGTCAATAATGCATGCATCCCAGTGTCGGTCGTTTTAAAATAAATTCAGAGCATGACATGCACTACGAAAAGTGGCATGTGTAACGCCGTTGACAAATCTCAATTGCTGGAAAGCCGTTGGACCGTTGGGATGCATGGTCTACAGTCTGCCTATCGTAGTTTGTTTGAATATGTCAAGTTTCCCGTCGACTCGCTCTCCTCGTTTGCGTCGATAAAATTATCATTTACTGACGTTCCATGTGTAATACATGAGTACTGCCCTAGCCTTGGTCGGGGGCAGACGTGTGCTTCGGTGCTCCGGCATTTGGTGCATGGTTACCAGTTTGGCCGTTTGGGGGCGGGTGTGTCTCTGCCGCCTGTGTTGACGTGGACTTTACGATGGGGGTCCCCCTCCCACCAATACTGAGGGCTCAGTCTGTGGGCTTGGAATTTTCCAGCAGGGCTGGATACCCGGAGATCGCGCGGGTTTGTGAGAAGCTGGACCTTCCTGTGATCGACATTTACGGCGTCGAGCTGGTGACGGCCCGTCGAGTGATCATTAAGTTCACGGAGGAGTTGGCTTACCGCGACTTTCTCCGTCGATACGAGGGGCGGACATTACCTCTGCCAGATGGTGAGGGCACTGTTTCAATCTCTGATCGGAGTGGTGCCCTCACCTACGTCAGTGTGCATGGGGCTCCATTGGAGTTTCCGGAGGTTCTGCTCCGGCGGTACTTCGGCCGTTTTGGCGCAGTGGTTAGTGTGCGGGTGAACGTAGTATCTTCGAGCCCGCTTAAGGGCGTGAGGACGAACATTCGCACCCTGGGCATGAGGCTCCGGGAGGATATTCCGTCCTCTGTGCGTCTGATGGGGTACACAGTTCGTGTGTTTTACGCCCGCCAGCCTCGGACATGTTATCGTTGTGGCCTGTTGGGCCATCAGGCGGCTGAATGTTCTGCGCCGGCCTCTGCGCCTATGAACCTCTTCAGTGAGGAGGATTTTCCACCGCTTCCTGTGGAGGAGGTTTCTGTGGCTATGGACGCCTCTCCGGCCGCGGATCTGCCCCCTTGTGTCGCCTGATGCCTCCCCTGTGGTGGACGTTCCCCTGGATGTCGCTGACCCTCCTCAGGATGTTGCGATGCCATCGGTGGATACTCCTGCTCCTGTCCCTGCTGCTCCCGTGGGCCTTCCTGATGCTCCCTCCTCGCCGTCTGCTCACCCGTCTTCAGCTGCTGCGCCTGGCCCTGCATACTCGCCTGCATACTCGCCTCAGGTCCCGGCTGTGCTGGGTGCTGGGGTGGCTGTGGGGCCTCCTGTTGTGTGTGGTCCAGTTCCCCCTGTGGTCGAGGCTGCTGCCATTTTGCGGCGGGCGTCAGTGCGTCCGGCTAGTGGTGCCCGTGTTTCTGGGTCGGCTTCCGGCTCTGACGACCTCAGGCCGGTGCCCAAACGCTCCCGGCATTCGTCGTCTACCTGGGCCGATGTTGGGGAATTTAGTGACTGTGAGTCCTCGGTGTGGATGGAGTGGTTCCGGATACGTCGCTGGCTCCGCAGTTAGTGGTGGCAGAAGTCCACGCGCCTGCTGACATTGGTGTCCGTGTCTCGGGTGTGCCTGCTGTTCCTTCTCCGCCGGGGCCTCTCCGCGATGGGGAGTGGTGGCCAGGGATGGTGAGGTTGATGGGTCTGGGCGTGGCCTGGTGGTGACCTTGAGGAAAGATGTGCGCAGTTCGGTTTCCCCGTGGTCGTCCGGTGGTGTGCCCGTGGGCGCTGGTGCCCCTGTGGTGGTGCCTTCTGCCAGGCTCCCTCCTCGGAGGTTGACCGTGGGGCACTTGGGGGCCGTGTTACCGAAGTCTGTGATGCCGTTGGGTCACTGGTCGCGGATTGCTGAGCTACCTTTCGGCGATGAGGTGTGGGAACATGTACCGGTCACTCGGTACCGGTGTGATACGGTTTGGGTGCCATGTTTGCGGGTGTTTGTGGCCAACGTCCCGGATAAGATGGCGTCCCCGGTGGATAGTCAGGACCCTTGGCAGTGGTTACGATGGGAGGCATTCCATATCCGATTCCTCGGGACGTGTTTCCGCGCAAATACGAAGGGTGATTGTATACTTTTGTGCTGTGTGCCCTTCTGGCTGTTTTGTTTGCCTTCTGGTAGTTTGTGCCCGTGCCTCTCCCATTGTTTGTGGTGAGGCGGGTGTTTTTGGTGTGTGTGTGTTTGGCCTTCATGTCTTTCAT
Source organism: Procambarus virginalis (assembly GCA_020271785.1). NCBI lineage: Eukaryota > Metazoa > Arthropoda > Malacostraca > Decapoda > Cambaridae > Procambarus > Procambarus virginalis. Next base: position 16,309 of record WNGS01068791.1, on the reverse strand, counting down.
TTCATGTTGTTAACGTGCCCTGTGTTTTTATTTTATGCTTGCGCGTTGTATTAGTCTTTGCTTTGTATTTGTGTGGCTTATTGTGTGGTGTCTATTCTTATTGCGTTTTTTATAATACTTCCTTTTGTTCATTCTGTTGTGTTTTGTTCTCGGTCCTTCAGGCCGGTGTTTTGTTTTGTTGTTGTGTATGTAACTATGGTTTTTTTTTGATTGCATGTTATCCATCTTGATTTTGTTTTATGCTGTTCTGTTTTGACATGCTCCTGTGTTTTGTTGTTTGCATTTGTTTTATCTTTTGTACTGTCATTTCAATGCATTTCTCGAGTTTTGTACTTTGTTGTAATGTACTGTCGGCCCTTCTGGCCGGTGGTTTTCTTTTTTTTTCCTTGTTTTGTACTGTTTTTCTATGTTCTTAATTTGTTTTTTTATTGTATTTAAATTGCATGCTTTGTATGTAAAAATAAATAAAAAAAAAAAAAATGTGTAATACATAGGCACTTCTGAATACAGCAGTGTTTTTTGCAGTTAACGCAGTTAACGTTGTAGCCGGTGGATTCATGGTTATTTGTGTCACATATGCAGCTATGAAATAAATGCGTTGTACATTTACTTGTTTAAAAAAAAAATACTAATGAAATATTTCAATTCAAACGCAGATCAATCAACACAGCTCAATTGCACTGCCAATTGCACTGAAAAATAAGAACAATTAAATAACTAAATGAAAAAAAAATATAAAAAATAAACTATACTCACGAAATGAACGGAATAGTAAAGAACATAGCTCAATTCCAACGTAATGTAAGGCAAAATAATTAAATTAAAATGAATATCAATCAAAATTTATGAAAATTCAACTTAACAATGCAATTGGAAACATAAAACTGGAATCGTAACATATTTTGAATAGCATGTGTTGATTTTACATCAGACAGATGGGGCTGTTTTTAAATAAAAAAACACATTTTTTTACCTATCATAGGTATGGCAGCTATATTGTACATATATATAACACGCACGTATTTGAATGGAACGTTGTGTCAACATTTCAAAGTAATCAGTGAAGAACGTTCGGAGATTACAGTGTGTGTTGCTTTTACATCCAACAGATGGCGCTGTTTTTTCAAAAAAGCATGTTTTTTTTCCCTGTCACAGGTGAGGCATGTATATAATAGGTATATGAAAACACACGCCTATTCGAATTCAACGTTGTGTCAAAATTTCATAACAATCAGTAAAGTGGTTTCAAAGATTTCCTCACATGAAAAACATAAAAAAAAACAGTTTTTTAAAATAGCATGTTTTTTTCTCCCATCACAGACGTCACATCTATATAGAATGTTATAAAACCTGCTCGGATGCGAATGGGACTTGTGTCAAATTTCAAAATAATCGGTGAAGAACTTTCGGAGATTAGCGATTTTGAACAAACGAACATTTCCATTTTAATTTATATACTAGCAGTACCCGGCCACGCATTGCTGTGGCTCAGCAACGCATGTGCGTTGCTGAGCCACAACATCCTTCCCTGTCCCCCAGTCTCCCCACCAATGCCCCCTCACCCGTCTCCTCGGCCCCTCAACCATTCCCCACTCCCTGTCCCCTCATCCTCCCCCACTCCATCATCTTCTCTTCCTTCCCACCATTCCCCCCTCCCCTGTCCCTTTGTCCTCCCCACCATTCTCCATTCCCCCATCCCCTCGTCCCACCATCCCAAACTCCCCTGTCCCCCGTCCTTTCCACCATTACCCCCTCTCTTGTTACCTCGTCCTCCCCACCACCTCTCACTTCCGTCTCCTCGTCATCCTCGCTATTCCCCACTCACTCATCCGATGCCTTCCCAAATGATCTGATGTTCCCATCAGAAAATTGGGAACATCAAGTGATCTGATGTTCCCATCACTGAAATATAATAAAAAAGTTAAAAAATGAAATGAAAATATGAAAAAATAAAAAAAATAAACTATACTCACGAAATGAACGGTATGGTAAACAACACAGCTTAATTCCAATGCAATTCCACAAAATAATTAAATGAAAATGAAAATAAATCAAAATCTATGAAAATTCAATTTATCAAAGTAATCAAAAATATTGAAATGGAATTGTAACCTTTAGTATAGCATGTGTGTTGCTCTTACATGCAACAGATGGCGTTGTTTTTCAAGAAAAGCATAGGTTTACCTGTCATAGGTGTGGCATCTATACATATACTTACGAAATTAACGATATGGTAAACAACACAGCTCAATTTCAACACAATGTCACACAAAATAATTCAATAAGAAATTAAATAAATCGAAATCTATGAAAATAAAATTTATCAATGCAATTGGAAACACTGAAATGGAATTTGTGACATATTTAGTATAGCGTGCATGTTGCTATTATGTGCAACAGATGGCGCTGTTTTTCAAAAACGCATGTTTTTACCTGTCACAGAGGTGGTATCTATATAGTAGGTATATAAAAAGACGCGCGTATTTGAATGCAATGTTGTGTCAAAATTTCAAAGCAATCGGTGAAGAACTTTCAGAGATTACAGTGTGTGTTAGTCTTACATCCAACAGATGGCGTTGTTTTTAAAAACCAGCATGTTTTTTCCTGACGCAGATGAGGCATGTATATAGTTGGTATATAAAAAACTCGCCAATTTGAATGCAAAGTTGTGTCAAAATTTCAAAGCAATCGGTAAAGAGGTTTCGAAGATTTCCCTCACATGAAAAACACAGTTTTTCAGAGAAAAATTATTTTTTTTTACCGTCACAATCTTAACATCTATATAGTATGTTTATAAAATCCTGGCCGGATGTGAATGGAACGTTGTGTGAAAATTTCAAAGCACTCGGTGAAGAACTTTCGGAGACTAGCGATTATGCACAAACACAAACATTGAAACAGAATTGTAACATATCTAGTATAGCATGTGTGTTGCTCTTTTATGCAACAAATGGCGCTTTTTTTCAAGCAAAAGCATAGTTTTACCTGTGACAGGTGTGGCATCTATACTTATACCTACGAAATGAACGGTATGGTAAAGAACACACCTCAATTCCAATACAATGTCACACAAAATAATTCACTAAAAGATAAAGTATATCGAAATCTATGAAAATAAAATTTATCAATGCAATCGGAAACATTGAAATGAAATTCGTGACATATTTGGTATAACGTGCATGTTGCCATTATGTGCAACAGATGGCGCTGTTTTTCAAACACGCATGTTTTTACCTGTCACAGGGGTGGCATCTATATAGTAGATATATAAAAAGACGCGCCTATTCGAATGCAACGTTGTGTCAAAATTTCAAAGCAATTAGTGAAGATCTTTTGGAGGTTACAGAGTGTGTAGCCCTCACGTCCATCAGATGGCGCTGTTTTTAAAAAAAACATGTTTTTTCCAGTCACAGGTGAGGCGTGTATATAGTAGATATAGAAAAAGACGCGCCTATTCGAATACAATAAGAAGAGGAGCTAGAAAAACTCCTCACTAACGATGTCCTTCTTCGCAAAGAGCACTACCTACATCTTCACTTCCCATGTCAGTTCCTGGCCGGAAGAACTGTTTTTACTAGCAGGACCAGCCAGTGGATTGCTGAGCGACCTCAACATCATATCATGGTCAATATCGAGGACGAAAATCCAAACCTGTCGGTATTCAACCTGGAGTTCTGCAACACCGACAAAACATCAATGAAGATTACGTTCACCACCATAGCTGCGGCCACCCAGGCTGCCACACAAGGATTCTACTGCTTCGGCCTGAAAATACCACCCCACCAAATAAAAAAGGAACGATACCATGAGATCCAGCAGTGCTTTAAGTGCTACGAGCTCTCCCACCCGACCAACAAATGTCAGCACCCTGTCCAGAGGTGCAGCCTGTGCGCACTGGACCATCACTACTCCATATGCAAGGCAACAGTCCATCGCTGCTTGCTCTGTGATGGCAATCACCCTGCAATTTCCTACCGCTTCCCCCGCAGACAGGAAAGCATCAAGGCCCAGGTTGAAGCCAAGAGAAACAACCTTTCTACCTCCTCGACCAGAGCCCCAAGCGTTCAACCCACTACCTTAGCTCTCACTAATCGACCAGAAGACTTTCCGGTCTTACCAACATGTGGCTCCTCCCAGCAGGCGACACATCCTTCTCATTGGGGACCCAAGGTCCCACAGGCTCTTTCACAGCCCCCTGCATCACGTGCAGGCATTATCCCTGGTCTTCTTAAACTAGCGGAAAGGCTTGCAGGACCTGACAACCAGCGCTTTGTTAGTGAACTGAACGCATTATACATAGACAATGGCCTGGCCCCCATCATAGCCACTAGCGTAAATCTCACTGCCTTCTCTACCACTCCGGAGACTACCACCAGGACAACCGTGCGGTCAACTTCAACACCGACTCTAGAACCGCCCATGACCCGGGCGACACAAACAGAGGTAATTCCTTCTCCAGCTCCCAACACTCCTACCATCACAGTCTCAGCAGCCGCGCTAGCAGACGTGCTGTCTACAAACGATAACAGCGCCACCAGCGCTCCTGAAATAGCTACAACCACCAATCAACGACACCTAAGCCTACCTAAGGCTGCGAGGCGAAAGACAAAAACACCCACTACGGAGGTTACGGACTCCTCAGACGAGGAAATCATAGTAGGAGCTCCAGCGCCGCATCACAAATACGACACATACACGGTTCAAGACTTCCTCATGGAGGCCACGTCACCAAACTCCAGCGACAGCACTACTCAGCCAAAGTCGCAGGCAAAGAAAAAACGGAAAACCTAGAGGTCGACACTAATCACACCAGCTCCATAACTGGCATAGCCAGCCCTCCAGGCTGAAAACCAGCATGAAGACCCCGATCCATCGCCAGATCTCTAGTATCAGATACTGGTACAGATAATGGCTCCAAAGAGCTTCCACTTACGGGCTCACCATAGCCCGTGCTACTGGAACTTATTGTTCTGAGTAGCGAATCTTAAACAACAACAACAACATCGAATACAATGTTGTATCAAAATTTCAAAGCAATCGGTAAAGAGGTTTTGAAGATTTCTCTCACTTGAAAAACAGCTGAAAAAACACAGATTTTCAGAAAAAGCATGTTTTTTTTACTGTTACAGACGTGACATCTATATAGTATGTATATAAAAAGCTGGCCAGATGCGAATGGAACGTTGTGTGAAAATTTCAAAGCAATCAGTTAAGAACCTTCGGAGATTAGAGATTTTGAACAAACGAACATTTCCATTTTTATTTATATAGATAATATATATTACACATAGATATTATATATATATACGTGTGCAATTCCTGTAAGTAAACTGGCTCTCCCATGAGCATATACACTTTCCCGCGTTTCACGGGAGCGCGAGTTAATTCTGAAAAGTGTATATTGTTTTCAACTGTGTCACCTCAATTCTCGTCGTAAGAGATTAAATTTAGTATCATTGTGTTCACAATAGAATTCTCTACAGCACTAAATGCATATAAACTCCAAAAGCTCGGCTAATTACCCGCAGCAAACAGAAAAATTGAGAACGAGTTACCCAGGAGCGCACAAAAGCGATGAAATGTGTTCACTCATTTTACTCTGGTCACCTCAAATTTTGTCCTAGATCTTTCATTTTGGTACCAATGGGTTCGAAATAGAATTTTCTAGAGGAATATTAGCATATAAAATAAAAAACCGGGTCACGTTCCACCCGCCGACAAGTTGAAGACGGGCCATGCGTTAGCTACGAGGGAGCGCCCAGACGCCTTCCAGCTACACTCCCAATTCCTGCCCACAAATATTTAGTATTTTTACCGGTTTCTAATCTCAATTTTCGTGTTACAGTGCTCATTTAGGTATGAAATTGTTCCTAACAGAATGCTTTAGATGGATATGTGCATATAAGGCCCAATATTGAAGAACAATATTGCCAGTACTGTGAGAGTAGGTTATTATATTAACGTAAATGTTTTGTTATTAACGTAAATCAATTGTATTGATTGTTGATCGTCCGTGGGACGGAGTGTTAACGTAAGGGTTAATTTGAGGAAGGGTGCTGGAGTTGCCAGTGAACCCATTAGTTATTGTTGTCATTGAAAGACTACTGATTTGATTGCATTGCAACCGCTATTGCAGGTGTCGACTGCACTGAGGCGTAGAACAGTTAGGAGGTTACTGGAGACGTGTTTCAGAACCCACTGTGTCATTTGTTGTAATTGTGATTATAGATCTGTTAGTTCTTGCTTGCTTGTTGATTCCTCTGTGGTCACGCTTATGTTCGAGTTAGTTCATTATGCAGTCCGAGGGGCTGGTGTCTAGCTGTCATTGTTAGTGTCACAGGAAGGATTTCGAGTAACGTCATTGACATTTCCTTTTGTTTTGTTGTAGTAGTTAGTACTTTATTGAATAAACTAAGTTGTTATGTTAACACTGTCTTTTCGTTACACCCCACACATTATTATTGTTATGCAAATGTTCTTCACACTCACTAATAAAATTGAGACTTATTCTGAGCTTTGGATCAAATATATGGCACCACACAACAATAAATTATTGTTGTGAGAGCCCAGGACCTACTCGTTAGATTCGCTTCGGCGAGTTACGAAGGTCGACGACCCAAGTGGAGGGGATTTCAATTTCATTGGGGTCTCGGCATTTGCTCGCGCCTAGTCAATTGTTCGTACAGGGTCCCAAAGTGAGGAATGAGCTGCTTACTACACTGATGTGTTAGCTAAGTAAGTCCTTCCTCAGGCGACCTAGTTGAATATCACGACAGGAATAATGGTTAAAGAATAGAGAAAATTCTTAGAAATTTTCCGAGCTCAATTCCTTATACCAATTTTATTCATTCCACTGACTTAGGTCAGTCCAAAACTCTCACATCATGGCCCACACACACTCTGTACGTCTGTGTCCACAAGACGTAAGTCCCTCAGGACTGACAAGATGACAACAAGGGTGATTATCTCCTCATCCACACTCTACTTCACCTTACAGGTGCTACATGACAATGCGACGGAACACTTGACCTCGAATTCAAGTTTTAGAGACTACTAATCACCAGAAATACACACATAGGTACTTACATTCATACTGCCGGCTTACACACACCATTCCCATACATCAGGCACCCCGCTTTGGGTGGCTGGCTCAGTGGTGGTAGGCTGGCTGGTTGGTACCTCAGCGGTATCTTTCGTACAATCGGCGCGCACCGAACCCTCCCACAACACGGCTTGTTTCGTACCCTCGACCCACCGGTGAAGTGAAGCGTTCGTACCCAGGTGACGCGCACAACGATAGCGTCTTAAACAAACATGGGAAATCTGCCTTAAAGCACTAACACTTATTTCCCCGTTCCCATCGACTGCTACAGAGCACTAGCAAGTCTTATCACTGGTATGGGATCTACGAGTCTGTTACTGCTCGTATGCACATTACCCCACGATCCCAGACAAGATCTTCTCTATTCACTCGCTGTTCACAATGTCTATTCCCCTCCAAGCAACGACTTCGGCCGGATTCTGTGACGACCGCTGTCGTAGCTGAAGCAGGAGGTGAAGCAGCTGAGTTGTTAAGCCACCACGACGCACTATACTCAATTTGGCCGAATTGAGCATAGGAGCGTCTTGACAGGGTGATGGCTCTGTCCAGAATGATGCTCACACCGTCGATTCCCGCGTATTCCTCGAAATAACCAATGAGAGGAAAGCATACTGGGGCCTACCTCTCTCATCCAATCAGCGACGGTGTAGCATAGCCCCTAGGGCAACTCCAAGATGGCCGACCAACATGGCGGCTCAAGATGTTTACTAAGATGGCGGCTGTTTCCATGGCGACGGCTCAAATGGCTAGCGTGCGCGGGGAGGCCCACAGCTACCCACGCCAGGCCTAACTGTTTCCCGTGCAAACTAAGTCTAGCTCCAAGCCATTACAATGAGGTGACGCTAACGGCTCTATCTCTGTCCACAGACATGCTACCACGGCCACGGTAACATTTCTGGACTGCTGATGACTGGGGCTCTCCCAGGAGCTCAAACACTAGATGTTTCGGTTGCTGGTTACCAAAGTTAAGTCCGCACATTTAACAAGTGCACTTAACAAGTGTACTGGCCTCCCACAGGCATAAGAGCACTATTGTAAGTGAGCTGGTGAACCATCCCCTCACAAGTACAATACGAGAAAGTATGACAAAAAAAATATACAAAACAATACAACTTTTTGTACTTACCACTTCAGTGTTGTGTGTTGAATATGACATGGGTTGAACATTTGTTTTATCCACTCCACCTGCTCCTGGAAAACGTTTCCTGCAGGGTCAACCCATGTTTTGTACAGGTGGAGTGGATGGTGGGCAAGCATTACTGCTTATCGGCCCAGAATTTTCTCTTTCGATGGAATTTGCTGTAGCATGGTGCAGGACACAATGCCACGTCACACGTCTTGCACTTATAGTGTGTGTCCTTCCTTTTACCCGACATTCTGCCCTCACGACACCTCAGACGCTTCTGTATCTTTACTTGGCTATGGGACAAGTTACTGTTGAGGCATTCTGGATTATCCACAAAACTGGGTTTTGTTCTAGCAGAAGCACCACTAGGGATAATCACAGCCTCGTCTTCTGACTCAGACGATGAAGGTAAATCTTCAGGTGCAGGTGAAGTGAATAGTGGGCGCCTCACACCTGAAGGTCCTGCTATTGAAGGTCTGGGTGTTGATGGTCCTGGTGTTGCAACATTGGCTCCAGTGGCATTGACATCAGCAGCATGAGGGATGTCATCATTTTCCTGAGGCCAGTTACTAGACTTATAGAACAATAGTGCTGCATGACTTGTTCATGGAAATGGAGTAATGTCAGTTTCCTTCTACCTGTTGTGTAGTAGTTGTACATCACTTAAGCATTGTGGATAGCCATTTGCAAAAAATAGAAGGTCATTTTCTTTTCCCATTTGTGACTTTTCCTTGTGAAGTGATAATATTTGACCATTTGGTCAAAGTGATCAACACCTTTCATGTTTGTATCGTAGTCACAGATTGCAGTCGGCTTGTTGACAGTTACCTGTTTCACTGAGGATGTTCCATCACGATTCCGTACTCGTTTTCTGCGTTCAACCTGTTGTGTATCTGCATTGTGGCAAGTTGTTATGGGTGAAACAATTCGTTTATCTTTCCACAAAATTATGAAAGTATTGTCCTTGCGTTTGAATAGAGTTTTATCTACTGGCACGTTACCCTTTGCTTGCATCTGAAAGGTTTTAGGTGAACCACGCTGCATTCTGACGGTACCACAGGTGTATACGCATACTTCAAGCAGCGCTTCACTCATTCGGACCGAATTATAATAGTTGTCCATGTATAAATGGTAACCTTTGCTCTTCAGTGGTTCAATCAAGCCCATTACTGTTTCAAATAGTCGTTTTCCCAATTCCAGAATAAATTTCAAAATCACAAATGTAGCCAGTCTTGAATTCAGCTAGTATGTAGAGCTTTATTCTATATTTATCTGGTTTATTGGGATTATAAGTCTTGAAAGATAGACGGCCACGCCATGGCAGTGTCCCTTCATCCAAACTCAAATTTTTACTGGGAATGTATATTGTCTTGAATGTATTTATGAGATATTGCATGACTGAGCGAACTTTGATAAGTCTGTGAACTTCTTGGCCTTGTGGTATGGACTTATTGTTATAAATATGAAAATACCTAGCAATCATTTCAAATCGTTTACCAGTCATAAAGGTGTTGAAACAAGGTATGTGCCAGAATCTGCCTGTTTGCCAATATTTGCCAATACATTCTAAGTCTTGGCAACGGGCAAATACCCATCAAGATCGTCAGTCCCAAATATCTGGCAATGTCTTTCACTGTCACTGGTTCCCATCTCTTCTTTGTCGTTTTCCCAGTACGTGCCTTACTTTGGGAAGCATACAAATTTGCTTCATAGACAATATATTTCAACAAGTTTTGAGTCAGAAAGAGTTGAATAAAACCCAAAACAGTAGTAGGTACAGGAACAGTCAAGCCTGGTGTACCTGTAAAATTGTCCACAAAGGGTACAGTATTGTCACTACACCACCCTTCATCAGAATTTGTTGGTGGTGGGGTACGTGTGGTAAGTCTGGCTCTGGTACGAGCTCCAGTACCTCGCCGTGCACGAGTGGCAGTCTCAACCTCAGACTCCTCACTTCCATCAGTACTAAAATCCTCATCGGCCGTATCTGTTTCTAAACATTCACTACCTTCATCAGTGTCAGTATCAACATCACTTTCCTCACTAGATAACCCAGACAAATCGTTAAATACAGCCTGAAACTTAGAGGGAGTTAGTCTCACTCGCTTGTTCGTCTCCTGCACACTACTTAGCTTCTCCTTTTCACGCCTTTCTTTCGCAAATTTCTTCCTGGAAGGGCCTTGTTCATGATCACTATCCATCGTGGAATAAGCGTAGATAGTTTCTAAAGCCACAGTAAGAAATATAGCCACGGAAAATAGCCGAAATGTTCACACGTTTGAGACACGAGGGGAGGCGACACCGGTCACAATAGTGGAACGAAAACAATGGGCCTACGGCGTGTGCCGCGCCGCCTGCGGGCCACGAGGCGTAACATTGAAAATAGGAACACGTTGGCGCGCATTTTAAAACCAATTCCCCCAAAATCGGATAAACCGTGATTTTTGGCAAATATTTTAATAAACGACGCAATGTTGCATCGTTACCGAAATTAAGTCTACTAAAAAAATGATGCAATGCTGCGTCGTTACCGAGCGAAAGTGGTAATTATTCAACCCATTTTCCCCTAGTAAGGCTTACATCTTAGTCATTAGGTTGAATATATTTTACTGTGAAGGAAGAATGAGCCCAGCGATATCAACAAGTTGTAACAGTCGTGAAAGGATATACTGAGTGCTGTGCTTGTATTTAAATCATCAGTCCTTACTATATGGATGCTATCGCCGGGGAGGATACTGCTTAACAGTATTAATGAGGGTGTCAAGCTGCTGAACACTTTTCATTACCAGAATAATGTCAGTATTTTGATGGCTTCAGAGTGGGTAATGCAAAATTCCGGAACTCTTAAAGTTCTTCTAAGGTCGTTGGTTGCTTGACATTCTGGGAGATAGTGAAGTAGTCGCTTTTCTGTGATTGTTTGGCAGAAGATGCATTCCTTCTGTCTGGGTTCATCAATCTCCCAGTTACACCAGTAAACTAGACATAGTCTATAACCGAACTACTATTTCCCTGTGGATTCCTTTTGGAATAGAGGTGAGGGAGTTTAGGAAATGAATATGTAATGGAGAGGAGGTATTGGACGAGAGGTGATGCATGAGATGTGGTGAAGTAAAAGTGAGTGAGGAGTGAGGGAGAAGAGGAGGTAATGGAGGGGAAGTGATGAAGGTGAGCTGATGGAGAGTTGATGGAGGAGAGATGATGGAGGGAAGGTGATGGAGGAGAGATGATGGAGGGAAGGTGATGGAGGAGAGGTGAGGGAGGAGAGTTGATCCACGAGATGTGATGAAGGAGAGGTGATCCACGTGATGTGATAAAGGAGAGGTGAGGGAGGAGAAGTGATCCACGAGATGTGATGAAGGAGAGGTGAGAGAGGAGAGGTGATACACGAGATGTGATGGAGAGGTGATCCACGAGATGTGAGGGGTGAGAGATGATCCACGAGATGTGAGAGATGATCCACGAGATGTGAGGGTGAGAGGTGATCCACGAGATGTGAGGGTGAGAGATGATCCACGAGATGAGGGGTGAGAGGTGATGCACGAGATGTGATGTAGGAGAGGTGATCCACGAGATGTGAGGGGTGAGAGATGATCCACGAGATGTGAGGGGTGAGAGATGATCCACGAGATGTGAGAGTGAGAGGTGATCCACGAGATGTGAGGGTGAGAGATGATCCACGAGATGTGAGGGGTGAGAGATGATCCACGAGATGTGAGGGTGAGAGATGATCCACGAGATGTGAGGGGTGAGAGATGATCCACGAGATGTGAGAGTGAGAGGTGATCCACGAGATGTGAGGGTGAGAGATGATCCACGAGATGTGAGGGGTGAGAGATGATCCACGAGATGTGAGGGTGAGAGATGATCCACGAGATGTGAGGGGGAGAGGTGATCCACGAGATGTGAGGGGGAGAGGTGATCCACGAGATGTGAGGGGGAGAGGTGATCCACGAGATGTGAGGGGGAGAGGTGATCCACGAGATGTGAGGGGGAGAGATGATCCACGAGATGTGAGGGGAGAGGTGATCCACGAGATGTGAGGGGGAGAGGTGATCCACGAGATGTGAGGGTGAGAGATGATCCACGAGATGTGAGGGGGAGAGGTGATCCACGAGATGTGAGGGGGAGAGGTGATCCACGAGATGTGAGGGGGAGAGGTGATCCACGAGATGTGAGGGGTGAGAGATGATCCACGAGATGTGAGGGGTGAGAGATGATCCACGAGATGTGAGGGTGAGAGATGATCCACGAGATGTGAGGGTGAGAGGTGATTACTTTTGAATAAGGAATAGGTTGAATTTATTTTTAAATTAATTAGGTACTGAGTTCCATAAACTGGGTTCTTGTATTTGCATGGAGATTTTGCATAGATTTAGTTTGACTCTGGGGTTTGACTATTTCTGGTGTTGTGCTCATGGGTTCTATTACACCTATCAAGGAAACCTTTCAGATAATAATAATAATAATAATAATAATAATAATATAATAATAATAATAATAATAATAATATAATAATAATAATAATAATAATTAATAAATAATAATAATAATAATAATTAATAAATGATAATAATACTAATAATTAATAAATATTAATAATAATAATAATTTTCATTTACAAGAATGTGTATACAAGAACATCAGAGTAATGTTCAGTTGTAGGGACAGGACTTACACATAATAATGAAGGCACTATTACACAAATCGTTTTGTGCAAAACATAAAATAAACATACAGTAAATTTAACTAAAAGTGTGAGGGGGTGAAACTCTTAACACTAAAGGTGAAGTAAGTTAACAAAATGAGAAACGTTCATTGAAATTAACAAATGATTGCAAAAAAAATGGATTATTTTAGGATAACATGCATAGACTATTACAATATGGAGTCAGTAGCTATAGCAATAATACAGAATTTGTTTACATTAGTAAATACATGTTAGTGCATACATGTCGTCTGCAGCATGTGGTGGGATACAAAAAAGCATTCCTGCAGAGGGACAGGACGAAGGAGGAGAGAGCCAGGGCAGCAGAGGCAAGGAGGAAGCGCAGGGAGAGAGGAGCAAACCAGGAAATCACAGCCCCAACACAACAGTCCCAGAGACAAGAGGGGAAACCAAAACCAGCATCCCAGCAACACCAGAGGGGAGGGCAACACCACACCCCCCTCTGCATAGAAACCCTCCCTTCCCCTCACCCCCCTCCCCCCACACCCAGTCTAACCCGACATCCCATCCCCATTCAATCATGTCCCCCCTCCCACCTTTCCCCCCCTGTCCCCCCTCCCCCTTCATCCCATACCCTCCTATCCCTCCTCCCCCCTCACCCCGTATCCTCCATGTCCCCCCTATCTCCTTAACCCACACCCTACCTGTCCCCCCTTCCCTTAAACCCCACCCCCCCACCCCAAAATCCTCTGAGACCCTGCAAACCACCTCACAGATCCTCTCACCCACGGAACAGCTTCCCACACCAGCAGAATACTCGCCAAGAAAGGGACATGAAAATGAACAGAAGAAAGTGAGCTTCAAGGTGATGTACACTAACATAGATGGGATTACAAATAAAACTAGTGAACTTGGAGAATGGGCACTAGAAGAAAACCCAGACATAATAGCACTCACAGAAACAAAGCTAACGAAAATCATAACAAATGCAGTGTTTCCACAGGGCTACTATGTAGTGAGGAAAGAGAGAGAAGGGAGAGGAGGAGGTGGTGTGGCTTTGCTACTAAGAGAAGGTTGGAGTTTCGAAGAGATGGTAATTCAGAACTGTGAAGGTTTCAGTGACTACATATCAGGCACCATAGCAACTGGAGGACAGAAAATTATAATAGTAGTCATATATAACCCCCACCGAATGACAGAAGACCCAGACAGGAATATGATAGAAACAACATGGCCACCATCAATATAATAGAGAGAGCAGCTTCTGTGGCTAGCAGGAACGGATCCAGACTTCTAATCATGGGAGACTTCAACCATGGGAAGATAGATTGGGGGAACAGAGACCCACATGGAGGCCCAGACACATGGAGAGCTAAGCTGCTGGATGTGGCAACAAGAAACTTTCTAAGTCAACACGTCAAGGGACCGACAAGAATGAGAGGAGGGGATGAACCAGCCTTGCTTGATCTGATATTTACCCTAAATGAGTCGGATATAAGGGAAGTTAAGTTGGAAGCCCCTTGGGAATGAGTGATCATAGTGTATTGAGCTTTGAGTACCTGGTTGAGCTAGGAATTATCACCCCCAAAAAAGAACTGGGAACAAAGGGCTGGCGTACCGAAAGGGAAACTATGAGGAGATGAATAAATTCCTATGGGATATACATTGGGACACAGAACTCGGAACCAAGTCCGTACAAGACATGATGGACTATGTCACCCAAAAATGTCAGGAGGCTGTAAGCAGGTTTGTCCCAGCCCGACAGGAAAAAACAGAGAAGCAAAGGAAGAATCCGTGGTTTAATAGGGAATGTATGAAAGCAAAGGAGCTGAACAAAAGGGCATGGAGGAACTTCCGTAATAACAGAACACCAGAAAGTAGAGAGAGATACCAGAGAACCAGGAACGAGTATGTCAGTGTGAGAAGAGCAGCTGAGAAAAGGTATGAAAATGATATAGCTAATAAAGCCAAGACTGAACCAAAGCTACTACACAGTCACATCAGGAGGAAGACAACAGTGAAGGAACAGGTGATGAAACTTAGGGTGGGCGAGGACAGGTACACAGAGAATGACAAAGAGGTGTGTGAAGAACTCAACAAAAGGTTCCAGGAGGTCTTTACAATAGAACAGGGAGATATCACGGCGCTAGGAGAGGTGGCAGCAAACCAGGTGACCTTGGATAGGTTCGAAATTACAAGAGATGAGGTCAAAAAGCACCTATTGGAGCTGGATGTGAGAAAAGCTGTTGGGCCGGATGGAATCTCGCCATGGGTATTGAAAGAGTGTGCAGGAGCACTTTGCTTACCACTCTCCATAGTGTATAGTAAGTCACTGGAAACGGGGGACCTACCAGAAATATGGAAGACTGCTAATGTAGTACCAATATACAAAAAGGGTGACAGACAAGAGGCACTGAACTACAGGCCAGTGTCCTTAACTTGTATACCATGCAAGGTGATGGAGAAGATTGTGAGAAAAAACCTAGTAACACATCTGGAGAGAAGAGACTTCGTGACAACCCATCAACATGGGTTCAGGGAGGGTAAATCTTGCCTTACAGGCTTGATAGAATTCTACGATCAGGTGACAAAAATTAAGCAAGAAAGAGAAGGGTGGGCGGACTGCATTTTTTGGACTGTCGGAAAGCCTTTGACACAGTACCCCATAAAAGGTTGATGCATAAGCTGGAGAAACAGGCAGGAGTAACTGGTAGGGCGCTCCAGTGGATAAGGGAGTACCTAAGCAATAGGAAGCAGAGAGTTACAGTGAGGGGTGAGACCTCAGACTGGCGTGAAGTCACCAGTGGAGTCCCACAGGGCTCTGTACTTGGACCTATCCTGTTTCTGATATACGTAAATGATCTCCAGAGGGTATAGACTCATTCCTCTCAATGTTTGCTGACGACGCCAAAATTATGAGAAGGATTAAGACAGAGGAGGACAGCTTGAGGCTTCAAGAAGACCTGGACAAGCTGCAGGAATGGTCGAACAAATGGCTGTTAGAGTTTAACCCAAGCAAATGTAATGTAATGAAGATAGGGGTAGGAAGCAGGAGACCAGATACAAGGTATCATTTGGGAGATGAAATACTTCAAGAGTCAGAGAGAGAGAAAGACCTGGGGGTTGATATCACGCCAGACCTGTCCCCTGAAGCTCATATCAAGAGGATAACATCAGCAGCATATGCCAGGTTGGCTAACATAAGAACGGCCTTTAGAAACTTGTGTAAGGAATCTTTCAGAACATTATATACCACATATGTCAGACCAATCCTGGAGTATGCGGCTCCAGCATGGAGTCCATATCTAGTCAAGCATAAGACTAAACTGGAAAAGGTTCAAAGGTTTGCCACCAGACTAGTACCCGAGCTGAGAGGTATGAGCTACGAGGAGAGACTACGGGAATTAAACCTCAC
>WNGS01068779.1:0-10200 GCA_020271785.1 Procambarus virginalis | reverse complement strand
TTTTTCTGGGGGGAGCCCCTACGGCTCCCCGGAGCTATCCATGGCTGATATGGATATTCTAACTATTTTGCATCAGTCGATGTGGGTGGAGTTCTAGCCTACCGGGGACCACGAGCCAGAACCTGGCCCCCTCACAGAGGCACGGGGAGCAATGGCCCATAGAATGCACATGTGATTTGGAGCATTCTATATCTGCCATCGACCGGGACAGGCACCCAGAAAGGTAAGCGCCACAAAACAACCCCTATTCTGGTTAACAACAAAAATTAACAAACGAGTGGACAGAACTCCCCAAAAGAAAAACGAGCAAACTAGCATGACGTCACACGAGCCGCGCCGCATGTCTGCGCAGCTCCCCCCTCCCCGGGAGGGGGAAGGGGGAGCCCCAGACCCCGCGCCGGCAATCCACACCTCAGTTCCTCGGCTGATGGGATCGTGCATGGTCGTGTGGCTCCAGCTCCAGTCTTGTCTCAGCGCTGTGAATTGTTTTTCAGTGCTGCTCTTACGGTGGTCGTGTGAGCTGGGAGTAGTATTCTCAGGTACTCGGGCTGCATGTGCTTAGGGTCACCTTCCCTGAGTGCCCTGTAAGTACCCCCCTTGGGGCTTGGGGTTACCTTCCACAAGTCACCTTGGGTCTACCTCTGTTGGCTTTTCGCTGCTTGGCGTTTGGCCGCCCTGAGGGTTTGGGGGTTTTACTCCCTTGTTACCTTGGGGTAAGTGGTAGTTATAGCACTGGTGGGGCGCAGGGCACTGCGTGCTAGTTTTCACCTATAACAGCGGCCGGTTCTGTTCCCTCTGGGTACGTTGTCCACTTGGGTGGTTTTTCTTTTCTTTTTGTTTTTGCCTGGTAGGGGGGTCTGCCTTGTTCCCCTTATATTAGGATCGGTTTGTGTGGTGGCACCCCCTGCTTCGCCCTCGCGAGTGGACACGTCCCGTGGGTTCAGCTTTTAGCAGATTGTTTGGTAGTTTGGGTAGCCGGTTAGCAGTGCCCTGCCTGGGATAACCCTTAGCAGACCCAGTCTAGGGGCCCTGGAAAACCCCGCGGGGGCTCTTGGGTCCGATGGAGGAGACCCTTGCGTCCCCTCTCGCTGTGTGCGAGTTTGAGGGTTGCTCTGTCCCCTTGTCTCAGGGTGACTCTCATTGTTTTTGCCTCCGTCATGCTGCCTGTTGGGTCGGTGACACATTCGACCCTGAGTCCTGCGAGCTATGTTGCTTGTTTGTGACTCAATTCACCCAGTCTGCTGATGAATCACTTCGGGTGCAGGCAGCTCGTGCGTTGCAAGGTAGGTTTAGGTTATTGCAACGCGAGCGGACTCTTGCTTCCCCGGACGCCCCGCGGCTGCCCCGCTTTGTGTATAGGGACCCGGACTTGGGGGTGTTGGTCGCTTCGGCCTTGGTTCCGCCCGCCCCCCTTGTTCTTCCCCTTTAGTGGTTCATTCTGCCCCTCCCCCCCTCTTCCGGCCCCCAAGCGTCTGAGGGCTTCGGGGTCGGGGTGGGGATTAGAGGTTTCTGAGACTCGGGCAGTTTCGGGGGTTGCCCCGTCCGGGGGGGCTACGGAGGCATTCGAGTCTGTTCCTCCTGGCGCTGCTCCGGGGTCTGACCAGTGGGCCCCTTCTCTTCCGGAGCTTTCGGCTGCCCCGGCTTTTTCTTGTGAAGCCGGGGCTTTGGAGGACGACTCGGCCCCGGGTGTGGGGCTCCTGGGGTTGGGGAGGAGCTGACTTGGGGGCCTTGGGCTCCATTGGACCCCGCCTGGATTTTCCGTCCTTCTGAGCGGGGCTTACTGTTGCAAGGAGTGGGGTTTTCCTTTCCCCCCTCTGCGTACGAATTGGACTTGGGTTCTGCTCCTCCCCGGGTTCGGTTCCGTGTCCCTGTGGGTCCTTCGGTTCCGTCTTTCCGGAGGTTTTCGGCTTCCCGCATCTCTCTGAGGTGCGGTCGGCCTTGGCAGCTTCCCTCCTGCGTGACCCGGAGTACGCCTCCATAATGGATCCGTCTTCCTTCAGGTTTGGATTTTCGTGTCCTTACTGGGTTCGTTATGAGGTTCCGGGGTCGTCCTGGCTTGCAGACTGCCCCTTGTTTTCTCTGGATGCTTGGGACTCGTTCTGTCGAACCCGCACGTTTGAGTGGCGTGAGGCGTTGACGGTGGTCCAGGTTTACCTGGGGGGCGATTTTGAGCACCTTAATGAGTGTCTTTTCGCTCCTGCCCTTCTGCGGGATGTTGGTGCGGTGCAGCTCCATGTGCAGGTTCCTTCCCTGTCGGCTGCTCTTGTGGCGGAGGATTTGCGCGCTCGTGGCTTTTTGGCTTCGGTCCTGCGTTTCTTTTCCCTCCTGGAGCTATCTTCGGATTGGCTTGCGGAGGATGTTGAGGCGCTTGGGGCCGTTCCAGGGTCTGACGCCTTGGTCTCCGCTGCTCGGGCGTCGTCTGCCATGTTGAAGCTTTTTGCGCCTATCCTGCGGGAGGCGTTGCTGCGGTTTTTCGCTGCGCGCTTCGCGTGTCGTCAGGCGGTCCTTGCTTCCTCCTTGGAATCCGCGTGGGCCCTGGTTCTTAGGTTGTCTTCTCCCTTTTGTCCTCTGCTTTTTGAGGCTTCTGCGGTGAATCGTTATATTCAGGCGGCTTCTTCCTCTTGCCGCCCTATGTCTGAGTTGTTGGTTCTCCGGGGGACCGGGGGGTTCCTTCCCGGCGGGGTCGTACCAGGGCGCGCGGTTCCGCTCGTCGGGGTGGGCCACAGGTGTCGGGTTCCGTGCCGGTGCCGCCTGCGGTCCCGCCTGTGCTTGGTCGGCGCGGTGTTCGCTCTGCGCGCAGGTCGGGTTCTCGTAAGGGGCAGCGGCCCTTTCGCGGTTCGCCCCATTGACGGGGCGATGGGGGGGAGGCTGTCTCTGTTCGCTCACGCCTGGTCTCACGATTTGTGGGCTTTTCGGGTCGTTTCTCGCGGCCTGCGGTGGCGTTGGGTGGCTCTGCCTCCTGCAAGGGGTTCGGGGCTGACGGGGCAGGCTTCCTCTCCTGCGCTCCGTCGAGTCATCTTGGAGTGGGTACGCTTGGGCGTAGTCGAAACGACTCCTTCCCTCCGGTGGGTCTCCCGCCTGTTTCCAGTTCCGAAACGGGACTGTGCGGACCTGCGGTTCATTCTGGACTTGTCCCGTCTGAACCCTTGGGTTTCTTGCCCCTCGTTTCGGATGACCACTCTGTCCCAGGTCCGGCTTCTGTTGGAGCCGGGCGCTTGGATGGTGTCCCTGGACCTCAAGGACGCGTATTGGCACGTCCCTATTCATGTGGGGTTCCGGGACTGGCTCGGTTTTGTTGTGGGGCGTCAGTGTTACCGCTTTCGTTGTCTCCCCTTCGGGTTGAACCTGGCACCTCGCATGTTCACACGCCTTACCCGGGTCGTGGTGACCCGTCTGCGTCTCTTAGGGGTTCGGGTGTTGGCTTACCTCGACGACTGGCTCCCAGTCGGTCCGCGTGTCTGCTTGCCAGGGATTTGGTGCTTTCCCAGCTGGCCAGGTTCGGGTTCCTGGTGAACTGGCGGAAGTCCCGTCTGATGCCCTCCCAGGTTCGGTCCTGGCTGGGTCTAGTGTGGGACTCTCGGAGCGCTTCCTTGTCTCTTCCTCCGGAGTCTCTCCGTCGGCTGCGGTCTCGCCTATGTCTGTTTCTAGGGGGCTCCCGGGTCACCCGGCGGTTGCTCGAGAGTTTGTGCGGCAGCCTGACCTTCGCGATGTTGGTCTACCCGCCGGGTCGGGTTTGGCTTCGTCGGCTGTTCTGGTTCCTTCGGGGACGTCCCTTCCGCCTCTCTCGCGATCGCTGGGTTCGACCCCCGGGGGCTTTGTGTCGGCTGCCGCGTCGCCGGCTTCCTCTTCGGGTTTTTCGGGGTTCAGTGCCTTGGCGCCTACCCGAGCCCTCGCTCGATGTGTTCACGGACGCGTCGTCTCTAGGCTGGGGTTTTGTGACCAGTGCTCACCAGGCCGGCCAGGGGCGGTGGGGTCCGTCCTTCCGTCGGGCCCACAGCACGGTGCGGGAGTTCGCAGCGGTATGGTTTGCGCTTCGGAGGGTTCGGGTCGCCCGCGGATCGACGATCCGGCTCCATTCGGACTGCTCCCCGGTGGTTCATTGTCTGAACCGGGGGGGTTCAGTGCGGTCCTTGGCTCTTTGGGGTTGGTCGCTTCGGGTGACTCGTCTGCTGAGTTCTCGGGGTTTGGCTCTCCTGGCAGTTCACGTGCGGGGGTGTCCAACGTCCTGGCGGACGGCCTGTCCAGGTTCGTTCCCCTGTCCACGGAATGGACGGTCGATGCCGACTCATTCCGTTGGCTCTGCCGGACGTTCGGGTGCCCGGAGGTGGATCTCTTCGCGTCGGCGTGGTCGAGGCGTCTTCCGGTTTACGTGGCGCCCTTCCCCGACTGCGAGGCCGTCGGGATCGACGCCTTTCGGCAGGACTGGTCGAGATGGGGGTTCCTGTACCTCTTTCCCCCGGTTCAGCTGCTGCTCCGGGTCTTGGCTCGCTTGGAGACTTACCGAGGTCGAGTGGTCCTCTTGGCCCCTTGGTGGCCGGCCCAGCCGTGGTTTCAGGCGCTGCTTGCTCGGTGTCCGAACCCGGAGGTTTTTCCGCGGCTCCGCCTCTTTCAGGAGATCGGGCCAGTCCGGTACGTGACTGGTTCGCTCTTCTCCGCGAGTCTTCGCGTTTGGTCTTTTTGACTCGTGTTTATCACCATCTTTATGGTGAGCAGGTGGCTTCCTTGTTGGTTTCTCACCTGCGAGTTTCTTCTCGGCGGCAGTATGAAGTTTCCTGGCGGTCCTTCCGGTTCTTTTTGACCCTTCGTCGTTGTTCCTCGCTTTCGGTTCAGGTAGTGTTGTCCTTTCTCTCTTGGTTGTTTCAGGACCGTCATCTGATGCCTAATACTGTCGCCTCATATCGTGCGGCGCTGGCGGAGCCGCTGCAGCTTGCTTTCGGTATTGATGTTACTTCTGCGCCGTTTCGCAAGCTGTCTCGGGCTTTGTTTCACCTCCGGCCTGCTCATGCGCCGCCTGAGCCGTCCTGGTCTTTGGACAGAGTGCTCTTCTATCTCTCTACTCCTCGGTTTGTTGTGGCCCCTTCGGTTCAAGATTGCTTTGCTAAGGCTCTTTTTCTGTTGGCATTAGCCTCTGGGGGTCGCGTGGCAGAGCTTCATGCTCTTCTCCGGCGCAGAGGTTTTTGCTCTTTTGGTCGTGGTCTTCGGTTTGTTCGTTTGCAGCCGTCTCCCTCTTTTTTGGCTAAGAATGAGACTGCTGCTTTCCGGAGGGGTCCTTGGGTTGTTGATGCGTGGTTTGTCAGGCCGGGGTTCACCATGTTTTGTGTCCGGTTGCGGCCCTCCGCCGTTATCTGCGCGCCACGGCTTCTGTGTCCGGGGACGCGCTTTGGGTTGATCCGGTTTCCCTTCTTCCCTGTTCGCGGGTTCGGGTCTCTCAGGTTGTCCGCAGGGTTATTAAATCCAGCCAACCTGCGGTCTATCCCCGTGCCCATGACGTTCGTAAGTTTGCTGCTCTTGCTGCCGTCTTCGGCAATATGTCTTGGGCTGACATTCGGGCTCGGGGTTTTTGGCGGTCGAACAGGGTCCTGGCTGCACGCTACCTTGTTAACGTTCCTGGGCCCAGTCGGGCTTGTGTTGCTTTAGGTCGGCGGTTGCAGCCCGTTGTCTCGGCTTCGTCTTGAGATGTGGAGCACCGACCGCCTCCCGGGTAAGTGCCCTTGTTTTTCTTAATCTTTGGTGAGGTAGCTCCGGGGAGCCGTAGGGGCTCCCCCCAGAAAACCAGCGTTGAATGTAATGAAACGCCATTTTCTGGGTGAGTCCCGGAGGCTCCCCGGCATCCCTCCCGCCCTACGGTCGGCGGTTTTTCGCGGTTTTGATATCCAGCCTCGGAACTGGGGTGTGGATCGCCGGCGCGGGGGTCTGGGGCTCCCCCTTCCCCCTCCCGGGGAGGGGGGAGCTGCGCAGACATGCGGCGCGGCTCGTGTGACGTCATGCTAGTTTGCTCGTTTTTCTTTTGGGGAGTTCTGTCCACTCGTTTGTTAATTTTTGTTGTTAACCAGAATAGGGGTTTGTTTTGTGGCGCTTACCTTTCTGGGTGCCTGTCCCGGTCGATGGCAGATATAGAATGCTCCAAATCACATGTGCATTCTATGGGCCATTGCTCCCCGTGCCTCTCTGAGGGGGCCAGGTTCTGGCTCGTGGTCCCCGGTAGGCTAGAACTCCACCCACATCGACTGATGCAAAATAGTTAGAATATCCATATCAGCCATGGATAGCTCCGGGGAGCCTACGGGAATCACCCAGAAAATGGCGTTTCATTACATTCAACGCTGTTTTTTTTTGTTGCGCCTGTGGGTGTGAATTCCATTTGGGCCCCTAGCGGTTTGAGGGTTAACCTTTTGCAATGATGCAGCATATGGAATAGATAACACACTGCCATCTTCTTCTTATTTATTTATTTATTTATTTATTTATTTATGCATATACAAGAAGGTACATTGGGATTGTGAGGATACATAATATGGTAATTACAATCTTGTAAAGCCACTAGTACCCGCAGCGTTTCGGGCAGGTCCTTAATCTAAGAAAATTTTAAGTAGGTAAATACTTGCAAAATTTATAAAAAAATAATAACAGTTACAAGGCAAGAAAAAAAATGAGAGAAAATTGTAGGTATATTAAAGCACATAGGTAGCTCAGATTGATTGCAATGACAGCGTGAATGGTAGTTGACAAAAATTGGTAGGCACAATACAGCATCTGGCTAACACATAAAAGAAGACAGCAATGAACACAATGATAAGGTTGTTTGGATTAAATACATAAAAATTAGGAGATTGGGTAACACTAGGTACAGAGCAAATTTAAAGCTCAGCGTAGGAAACTAAGAAGATGAAATTAGGTACTTTTTGGTTTTGCTTTTAAATAAGGCAAAGGTTTGACAGCTTTTCAATTCACTAGGGAGTGAGTTCCATAGACTAGGTCCCTTAATTTGCATAGAGTGTTTACACAGATTGTTTGACCCTGGGAATATCAAAGACATATTTATTTCTGGTGTGGTGATAATGGGTCCTATTACATCTGTCCAGGGAGAGTTTCAGAGCATGGTTTGCATTTAAGAAAAGGGTTTTGTAAATGTAGTTGATACAAGAGAATGTGTGGAGGGAGTTAATATTTAGCAAGTTTAGGGATTTAAAAAAGGGAGCTGAGTTGTCTGAAAGCAGAGTTAGTTATTATTTTGATAGCAGATTTTTGCTGGGAGATGATGGGCTTAAGGTGGTTTGCAGTGGTAGACCCCCATGCACAGATACCATAATTAAGATAGGAGTAGATTAGTGCATAATACAGTGAGAGGAGAGCAGAGTTAGGAACATAATATCTTATTTTAGAGAGTATACCAACTGTTTTAGAGACTTTCTTAGTTATGTGTTGAATGTGGGTGCTGAAAATGAGTCTCTTGTCTAGGAATAGGCCAAGAAACTTGCCATCATTTTTATTACTGATATTAATGTTGTCTATCTGTAGCTGAATTGCATTTGATGATTTGCTTCCAAATAAGATGTAGTAAGTCTTTTCGATGTTTAATGTTAGTTTGTTAGTTGACATCCATAAGTGGACTTTTTTTAATTCATTATTCACAACATTATTTAGTGTATGTGGGTTGAGGTCTGAATAGATAAGGGTAGTATCGTCAGCAAACAATATAGGTTTGAGAATATTAGAGACATTAGGCAGATCGTTTATATATATAAGAAATAGAAGAGGTCCTATGATACTGCCCTGTGGCACTCCAACGGTAATTGGTAAAGTGGCTGAAGTTGTATCATTGATGGTTACATATTGGTGTCTGTCACTAAGATAGGATCGGATGTAGTCAAGGGCAAGGCCTCGAATTCCATAATGCTGGAGTTTAAGTAAGAGGTAGTTGTGATTAACAGTATCAAAGGCTTTTCTTAAGTCAATGAAGAGTCCAATCGGAAACTCATTTTTGTCAAGGGCTTAGTAGATTACGTCAAGGAGGCTAATGATTGCATCGTTGGTGCTCTTTTGGGACCGGAAGCCAAACTGGCAGGGGCTGAGTATGTCGAATTTTACGAGGTAGGAATAGAGCTGGTTTGTAAATAATTTTTTCAAATATTTTTGATAGAATGGGTAGATATGATATTGGTCTATAATTGTTTATGTCCGCCGGATTGTCTCCTTTATGGTCTGGCGTTTCTCTTGCTTTACTGGGGGGGAGCCCCGTTGGCTCCCCGGAGCTATCCCAGGCTGATATGCTAATGTCAGACTTTGGCATCAGTCATGTGTATGGAGTTCTTAGGCCTACCGGGGACCACGGCCAGAACCGGGTCCCCTCAGAGAGGCAAGGGGAGCAATGGCCTATAGAAGCCCCGTGTGGTTGGAAGCATTCTATGTCTGCCATCGACCGGGACAGGCACCCAGAAAGGTAAGCGCCCCAAAACAAACCCCTATTCTGGTTAAAATTGCTACCAAAAGCCGAACTAGTGGATAGAACTCCCAAACAGAAAAACAAGCAAGCTAGTGTGATGTCACACGTCACCGCGCCGCTGTCTGCGCAGCTTCCCCCTCCCCGGGAGGGGGAAGCTGCTTCCCCCTCCCCGGGAGGGGGAGGGGGAGCCCCAGACCTCCCACGCCGGCTATCCACCCATCAGTTCTTCGGCTGATGCTATAGGCACCGGTTGTGTGCTCCGGCTCCAGTGGTTGTTTCAGCACTGTACCTAGAGTGTGGTGTCTGTTTTCTAGGTGGTGCGTGAGCCGGGTGTGTTCTCCAGTACTCGGGCTGCATGCGCCTAGGGTTCCCTTCCCTGGGTGCCCTGTAAGTACTGCCCTTGGGACTTGGGGCCACCTTCCACAAGTTCCTTGGGGTCTGCCCCTGCTAGGCCGTTTACTGCTTGGTTTTCGGCCGCTCTTTGTGTGCTCGGGTGTTCTGTCTCCCTTGTTCGCCTTAGAGTAAGGAGCAGTTTTGCACTGGTGGGGCGCAGGGTACTGTGCACTTGTCTTTCCCAATCATAGCGGCCGGCTCTGTTCCGCTTGGGTACGCTGTCCTCTTGCGGGGTTTTCTTTTTCTTTTGTTTATCTACCTGGTGGGGGGGTCTGCCTTCGTTCTTGCCCCTTGTGTCCCTTGTGTTCTGAGTATTCTGGTGGTACCCCTGCTAGGTCCCGTGAGTGTACACGTCCGGGGGTTCAGCTCTTAGAAAGTTGTTTGGTAGTTTTGGGTGCCGGTTAGCAGTACCCTGCCTGGGATTACCTGAGCGCGAGTCCTCTTATAGTAAACGCTCGGGACCCTGGGAACCCCTGGGGCGCGCGGGTCCGATGGATGTGACCCCAGAGTCCCCCCTGCTTCCAGCGAGTTTGAGGGTTGCTCCCCTTGTCTCTGGGCGACTCTCTGTTTTGCCTCGTCTGCTGCCTGTGGGGTCGGTGACACCTTCGACCCGGAGTCCTGCGAGTTTGTTGCTCGTTGTGGCTCGGTTACCCAGTTGTGCTCAGCGGGTGCGGGTAGCAGGGGCGTTGCACTTGAGCCTTGGTGGTGGCAACGCTCTTTGGTAACTCCCCGGGAGCCCGGGGCTGCCCGTTTTGGTTCTTGTTTTCCCTGGATTCCCCTTTCTGCCTGCATCCGGTTCCTTACCGTCTGTAGGTTCAGGGCGGGGTTTGATGGTGTTGAGACTCGGGCAGTCTCGGGGAAATCCCTTCCGGGGTAGTGACGGGGCATTCGAGCCTGTTCCTCCAGCGTGTTGTAAGTCTGCCAGTGGGCTCCCTTCCTTAGTGTTTTCACGGCTGTCCCGGTTTTCTGGTACGGCCGGGGCTTTAGGGGGACGGCTCGGCCCCGGGGCCTGTCGTGTGGGTTCCGGGGCTGGGGAGGGGCTGACTTGGGGGCCTTGGCCCCGTAGGACCCGTGGGGGTTTTTATCCCCTCTAGGCGGGGCTTGTGGTTACGCGGAGTGGGTTTTCCTCCCCAATCGCCGTACGTGCTGTTGGGTGTCGGCCCCTCCCGGGCTCGGTTCCTTGGCCTTTGAGTCGGTTGGTTCCGTCATGGGTGGATGTTTCCCCCACTTTTTTTTTGGGACGGTGTTTTCGTCATGTTTCCCGTTCTGGGGGTTCTACGTGACTACTGGTCTCGGGTGCGCATGCGCCTTTGTGGGCCTTCGGGACTGGTTTTGACTTCCGTGTTCTCGAGGGTTCGGGAAGG